>CM045897.1:32421214-32438714 GCA_025169545.1 Anguilla japonica
CATCCTCAGACCCCACCCCCAATGACAATAGATATCACTTCCCTATCGCCACTATTTCTGTGCAGATTCACTCCCAAAGCACTTGCAGAAGAGCGCCACCAACCTGGCCGCTGACACTAACTCCTCGAGCCTTCTAGCTCTGGTTCCAGCGGGTCCTGTTCTATGAGAGCTCTGATTGGGCTGTGTCTCTCTCTCCCTGACGCTCGTCCGTTACACTTGGCCCATGATGCACATCCCTTCTGCATCGCACAGACAGGCTGACCTTTCGGGCGAGATGGGGAGATAGCTAGCACAACACAGACCACTCTCCTGACCTTTCACGTCTCCCAACAGCTGTTGTATTGATGAAGAGATTTAGCAGTGAGCATATGTGAGGGTGTGTCTGTATGCATGAGTGTGTGTGTGTGTGTGCATGTGTGTATATGAGCGTGTGTGTGTGTGTATGGGCGTGTGTGTCTGTATGCATGAGTGTGTGTGTGTGTGTGTGTGTGTGTGCGTGTGCATGTGTGAATATGAGCGTGTGTCTGTCAGTGTGTGTGCGTGTTTCTGTGTACCTCCTCCTCTCTTTTTCCTTTATTTTCTTTTCATCCCCCTCCCCCCCTTCATTATGACACCACCAGCAGGCGGCAACAGGAAGCTGACATGGGGCTGCATCATGATGTAATGGCATCATGCAGCAATGTCACCATGGTGATGACATCATGGCCATGTCGTGGGGGGGGGGGGGTGCCGCCCCCTTTTCCAGGTCTCTCAGGCAGCTCAGACTCTGAAACGCAGCCGGAGAGCACGGCGGGTCAAAGGTCAAAGACCAAAGGTTAAAGGTCAATCTGCAGACCAGACAGAAAGGGCACCACTGTCCAACTGCTGTCACTCAGGGGAGTCAGCAGCCAAATGCAGAGATGCTGAATCCCATAATGCAACGCCTGGCTTAAACCAGCCAATAAGGACAGTGATTAATCGCAAAGCTCTTTTGTGTCATCTCTGACAGCATTGATCCGTGTATTTACATTACTAGGGCCTGGACTCCTTAAAGAGTGACAACTGCTGTTTGACTGTGTGTCTTATATATATATACAAATCTAGGCATGTTTCTTCTTCTCCCCACAAACAGTTTTGGAAGTTCATTTTGACCATTGCTGTACATGCTGAACAGTAGCTGAGAATATAAATAACACAGCCAAATAATGGTAATGACTCATTATCATACACCACGAGAACACACACTCACAAGTACAGGTACACCTAAAACTAAAGGTTTGGCAGTCAGTATGACATCAGGGTTGATGTCAGGGTCATAGACAAATATCTATGGAATCCAGGCACGTGGGGTTCTCAGTGTACCTGGGCCTCTTTTTTGGGCACAGCGACGCGCAGTACCCAAGCAGTCAGCAGCACAGACCCGTCCAGCGTTTGGGACCTTGCCCCCCGTCCGGACAGGCAGGCGTCCCCTCACCTTCTCCTCACCCGCAGCGTCGAGAACACCGTCGAACGCAAAACCGCTTCCTGAGACAGCTGCAGTGAGCGTAACGCAGGGTGACCCCTCCAGCTGGGCTCTCCGGCCCGGCCGCTGCTGGGTTACGAGGCCCCCTCAGCACGGAAGCGCCGAGCCGAAGCCATTAGCTGAATAAATAGCCCGCGTGCCCTCTTTCACCCAGGCCTGAGCTGGCTGCTGACTGAGAGGAGGCCATCAAGCCCTGCAGACAGAGCGGACATGCAGGACTGGAGAGGGAGGGAGGGAGAGAGAGAAAGAGAGTGGGAAGGAGAGAGCGAGAGAGGGAGGGGGAGAGAGAGGGAGGAGGGAGAGGGAGGAGAGGGAGGCGAAGGAGGGGGAGTGTGAGGAGCGATGGAGGAGAGAGAGGGAGGGAAAGGGGAGAGGAGAGCGAAAGAGAGAGGGAGAGAGAGAGGGGGGGGGGGAGAGAGAGGAGAGGGAGAGAGGGGGGGGAGGGGGGGGAGAGGGAGAGGGAGAGAGAGAGGGGGGGAGGGAGAGGGGGAGAGGGGAGAGGAGGAGGAGAGGGAGAGGGAGAGAGGCTCTTCTTCTCTGGAGAGAGAGAGGGAGAGAGAGAGAGATCCTTGTGTGGCCCTTAAGTTTCGCAGCACTGCTTCACAACACAGAAGGCTGATGCCACAGAGATCTGCGGTTTCCCAAACTCTGTCATGCGGAGCTATTTTTAGTAGCGGGCCCAGGGTGATACGCGGATTGGGGGGCTGGGCTCAGAATGCGGGGAGGTGGGGGCAAGTTCGGTGCCAACGTTCCCCTCCCCACCGAAGCTTCAGCTTCCCCAGGCACCAATGTGTGCCAAATTTTGGTTGTCCTCATTTAAACTGCTGGTTCACAATGAGGAGCAGGGATTCATTTCCACGACCGGAGTACGGATGAGGCTCACGGTCCGGTATCCAGCCCAGACCACGTCGGTGTCCGCAACGCGACACGCGATTGGCCACAGGATCGCATAGGGAAGGGAGGATTCGTTCGGGCCGGCCAATCAGCCACGTAGCACAAGCTGCGGCTGCTGTAAAACACCTGAACGCCTGTCTCCGCCTCACGTCTGAGCTGAACACGTCTGAGCCAAACTGCGCTGTGAGCAGAAGCAGTGGCTCGACAGCAGCCATTCCTGAGGAGAGTCAACAGCAGGGTTTCAGCAAGGAGCGCAGCTGGGGAATACGATTAGCCGTTCCAAAACTTGCGGGGGAAAAAAAACCCCGCAGATCCCAGAGAACGTCCACCAAAATGTGACATTGCACAAAACATACAATCATATGAAAGAACCATTTTGTTCTAAATATTGATTAAAAAATACATTTTTTCTTTGTATTCTCCAGGAATAATTCTTGTTTCTAAAAGAAAACACATTTAGAAAATTGTCAGTGTTATAACATATTTAAAAAGGGATGGTTGAAAGGCACAGGTCGACGCAATGATTTTTAATTTTTTTTTTTTTTTTTTGTGCACTCAGGACCTGCCCTGCCATTTCCTGGCCAGATCGGTGTAGATCCTGACAGTACAAAGCATCATAATCCCACCGCCAGCTGATTGGTCAGAACACTGTTCTCTCTCTTACAGAGCTCCGCCCCCACAACTCTCCACCACGTCTATCTCCTGATTATCCGTTCTGTTATTTACAGTAAGGGTCCCATTCTACTGCAAACTGCACCAGGACATTCAGATTGAGAACACTGCAAAGGCAGCAACCCACAGCTCACGTGAGCATAAACACAAGAGTAATCACTTAGTTATGAATAAATATTAATCGGTGACGAGGACAAAGATTCTGCTCGTCTACCTGTCACTGAACACTGCAGACATGGATGAAATGAAATGAAATGGTGCTTTTTTAATGCTTTCTGAATTCACACCTGCACCTTTCATATCTGTACATTTCTTCACACTTCACTCTGGTTGTTCTCCTACTCCCCATAGCATTCATTTTATGTGCGATTATGTTCCACGCTCAATTGCTTTCTCCATGCGATAGTCACCCATTTAATATACATTTGCTCATTCAACAATACTGTACCTCCTTTAGAACAGTTACAATTATCTCATGTTTTATTATTTCACTTTTGTACATTTTTTTAAATCATTTCCTCTCTCCCTTTCATTTTTAGTTCTTTTGGCAATATCATACTCGGAAGACAGCGAAAACAAGTTATTTATATTCTTTTCTCATCACAGACATAGGCCAGAACGTGCCGGTTGACTGCATAATTATCATGTTTAGCGCCAGTAATTTTGGCTTGACTAGTCACATGATTTGCATTGTTTCTGGTAGCAACTGAGTTAAAAAAAAAAAAAAAAAAATTTTTTAAAAGATGACAATTATTCGTTGTTAGTGACCCTCAGTATGAAGTCAAGCAATGGACATCAATAAAGGAAATTTGACTGGCTCTGTTTTTTGAAGATAAGAGTGAGTAAAGAATTGATTCTGGGAGGGAGGGAGGGAGGGAGGAAGAGAGAGAGAGAGAGAGGGAGAGATGGTGAGAAAGAGGGAGAGCAACAGAGACAGAGAGAGGGAGAGAGAGAGGGAGATGGAGAGCGGCAGAGACAGAGGGAGAGAGACAGGGAGAGTGAGAAAGAGAAGGGAGAGGAGGAGGGAGTGGGAGGGGGAGAGAGAGAGAGAGGGCGAGCAACAGAGAGAGGGAGGGAGTGAGATTTATTGCAGGACAGGAAAGGAAAAGAACACCAGCGGGGTGTAGTAATTAGGCAGAAACACCTGTAAATGTGAATCTGCATTATCGCACCCCACATCATTAGCCAACACAGAGCAATGAACCGACACCTCCGACAGATACATTCAAATAATATATCTGCCCTCTCTCCTCTGTGCCACGATTCTGGGATGTGATGTCACTGCAGACGCTCTTAAATGCACACTACGGACCTGACCCTGGGAGCTCACGCAGCTGTTCAGCCATGACGGTGCAAAGTCCTCAGTGAGGATGTATTTAGGACGAGTTTACTTAGAATTTCGGTCTGTAAAGTCTCTCTTTCTCTCTCCACTGAAACATATTCAAAGGAAAGCCCGAACACTAGGGTTCAGTAATGCTCAGAGTCTGTAAGTGTCCTCAGGACAAGGAATTCTCCCGCAGGAAGCTGGCTTTCCTAAGATCACTCCACCACACAGAGGCACAATTCTGGAACATCCGAAAGAGAGATGCAACTGCAGGTGTGCGTGCATCAGTGTACCCGAGGGGGGCAATCTACTGCCCCGCCCACACATTGCACACATCTGCACAAATGTGCACAGAAACAGGACACAGTCTCACACACACACACACACACTGATATGCACATGAGCATAGACACATACATAACAGATACATACAGATAAACACACACAGAAACATACACATATCCACACACACACTTTCACTCAACCTAATAGACAAATACACACAAGATTCTCACACATACGCTTGCACGCATTACAAACAGACAGCATTTTGTTCATGTCAGAGTGCAGTGTTAAGGACGTTCCCTGTCACTGTTTCTTCACCATTCACTCTACAAGTCAGAGGAGAACGTCCCATCACAACGGCCAACAACATTCTCTCTAAATTACAAACACTTACAACTGAACGCACATACGTGAGCACACAGACACACACGCAAACACACTGACACGCATGCAAACACACACACACACACACACACACACATTACATTACATTACATTACAGGCATTTGGCAGACGCTCTTATCCAGAGCGACGTACAACAAAGTGTATAACCATAACCAGGAACAAGTATGACGAAAACCCTAGAGAGAAGTACCGGTCCAAGTGCAGGGAACAACCGCATAGTTCAACTTGGACCCTGAAGGTTAAACTGATTAACACTAACACAACAAGAACGGCAACAACATAGTCTATGGAAAAAATACAAGCAGTAGTTAAGAGTTAATGCACCTAAGTCACCTATGAAACAGCTACCTAGTTACAACCCTAAGCTTACAGTCATTTAAGATATTACAGGGAGGTAGGGAGGGATGGGGAGAAAGTTCTTTCAATTCCAGGGTCAAGAGCTGAAAATAAACACACATCCCAAGTTGCCATCCCAATATATTTAATAAAAATCACCACCCCCAACGCCCCCCACCCCCACCCTCCTTCCTGAAGCCGGCCGCAATCAGACAGCCGATTATCGTCTGGCGGAGCCGGACGGGTTCGCCGCGCCACGGCGGTGTCAGTCACAGCTCATTTGCATAATGACGGCCTCTCGCCGGTCCGGTCGGCGGGCCTGTTCGTTGCCGCGGCGAGCCGTCAGGTTGTCACCTGTCGCCACGGCGAGCGGCGGGGAACGTTAGCAGGCGAGGCCCCTAATTGGAGGCGAAGCGGTGGCAAAGGGGACGACGCCGATGGACGGAGGAAGATGAAAGGGAGCGGGTGAATACCGCCTCCAATCGCCACCAACCGCCTCCAACCGCCACCAACCGCCACCAACCGCCTCCAACTGCCTCCAACCGCCTCCAACCGCCACCAACCGCCTCCAACCGCCTCCAACCGCCTCCAACCGCCTCCAACCGCCTCCAACCGCCACCAACCGCCACCAACCGCCTCCAACCGCCACCAACCGCCTCCAACCGCCTCCAACCGCCTCCAACCGCCTTCAACCGCCGCCAACCGCCTTCAACCGCCTCCAACCGACTCCAACCGCCTCCAACCACCATTTGAACTCTCCGTGCTCGGGGGGAGATTGCTTCTCCGATTTCGGTTCATTGTGAAGTGGATGGAAGTTTTTTTTTTTTTTTTTGGTTTCCAATGAGGGAAAAGAGCAATGTTCTCCAGAATGATTATTAGCATTTCCTCACTCGTTCTGGTTCCTTGCATCTCGTCTCCTTGAGTAAACGTCCCGTTCTGACTGCGAATGACGGCAGAGGGGAATGCGTTCGAGTGCTGTGGTCCACGTTCAGCTTCTCTAACCACATCGATGCTTTCAAAAACAGCTCAGAAGGCAGCGTTGAACTACGAAGAAAAAAAAAGTGAATAAATCACAATTCGGAGTTCAGATTTTCATATCGCGCATTCAGAACCGTGCTCTGAGCCAATATGAAGGGGAGGGTCCCACATGGGCCACTACCACCTCTGTACCTTTGAGCAAAGTACTTAACCACTTAACCTGAGCTGCTTCAGTACACATCCAGCTGTGCAGATGGCTGTGCAAGTCACTCGGGATAAGAGCCACATTGGAATGCCTATGGAGTGTAGGACGGAGGAGTGTAGCACAGTGGGTAAGGAACTGGGCTTGTAACCGAAAGGTCGCAGGTTCGATTCCCGGGTAGGACACTGCCGTTGTACCCTTGAGCAAGGTACTTAACCGAAATTGCTTCAGTATATATCCAGCTGTATCAATGGATGCAATGTAAAAGTTGTGTAAGGCGCTCTGGATAAGAGCGTCTGCTAAATGCCTGTAATGTAATGAAATGCAATGCCTAAATAAAATAAAAGTACACACACATGCACAGAAACACACACGCATGCACACACACAGACACACACACACACAATTTTAACTTATTTTCTCCAAAGTTAGTATACCCACTTGGTACGTGGCACCTGCTCATTTGGGAGAAGCCACACAAACGGCCCTCACCTCTAAAATATGTGTAGGCGGAGTCCGAGAAGAACACTGCAGCTGCAGCTGGTGCAGGCAGCCTGTGGTTCCCCGGGTGACCAGACGGGGGCGCCGTTGAGTGATGAGACACAGAGGGGTGACACCACAGCCAATCATACGCCGCTCTGGGACACGTCCACGTCTTTTAACCCGTCCACAGGTGACCGCTGCTCTGACCGCCGCCCCCCCCCCCCCCCCCCCTCGCTGGACCGCAGTCCCAGAATCATCCCCTCTTACATCACACGCCATTTAAGGCCCCGGGCGACGCCCCAGTTTTGTGCTGCATAGCAGGCGCTCATTACCAAAACATCAAAATAACCGGAGAGGCCAGTTGAGGCAAATTAATGGTCTCTGCCAACAAAGAGTGCCCCCGCACACACACAAACGTGTACACACACACACACACACACACACACACACACACACACACACAGGCACACACACACACACACACACACACACACAGGCACACACACACAAACGCACACACACACAGGCACACACAGGCACACACAGGCACGCACACACACACACACACACACACACACACACACAGGCACACACGCACGCACGCACGCACGCACACACACACACACACACACACACACACAGAGCGCTAAAGCTAGTGGCCACGCCACACCAGGTTTAATGGGCACGGCGGCGCAGGACCGCTAACGATCGCTAAATTAGGGGAAATTAGGGAACCGCTGTGAGGTTTGCGCTGAACTCGTTAAGGATCGGGGGGGGGGGGGGGGGGTTGGGGGGGGGCAGGAGGCTAAAGAGCTCCGGCCCACACTAATCCCGCGAGGAACACATGCGCGGGACTCGTACCGGCTGGGCTCCCACAATGCACTGCAGATTTTTATGAGGAAGAGGCTGGGTACGAGGGCTGGAAGGACAATAATTCAGACGCAATACATCCAAACGCGGTTGAACCCCAGATTACCGTATTTCAGTCATTGATGCATATTGTTCAGTGAAACTTCACAATCAATATTATTTATTCTTACATAACAAAACGCGTTCATAATTTTCGAACACATTTACGGGCAGTGTGTAATATTAATAACGGACAATATTTTGTGTTTCTGAAACCCAGTTTAGAGAGCTGCCAGAGATATAAATCTTTTCGTCATAAAAGACGTTGACACCAGCAGTGGAGAGCACTAATACACAAGCGTACAGTCTGCAATTCATTACCATACAATTCGGCACACTCACACACCCGACCACCGTGCATGAATTCTCCAAGCATATAATTCAAGGTTTGTATATGAAAATCAATTAGTAACTTAATCTATAAAGCTCTATTAATAACCATTTAAAAAACCATACCCCAGTCATGCATTAATCATGTATTACTAATTAGTGTGAAATTTAAATGCATGTTATAAACCGCAGACCCAGTGTCTTCTGTACAGCAAAGGTGCCAAGCCATCGCTGCGTTAATTAGCTCACAATTAAGTGTAATAACTTCTCTGGAAGAACATCTTTCTGAAGTAAAGAAGTCAAGATGTGCCTGTTGGTAAAAAAAAAAAAAAAAAAAAGCAAAACTATAAATATAGAAATGCAGCGGAGCAAAAAACATTGAACTGCCTCAAAAAATGTCTTGCAGGTTTATTTTCAAAGATGAGTATTCCTACAACTGATGAAATTCTATCATTTCCGTCACCTTTTCTGTGGAGAAGTGTTTCTAGATTCTATGTTCCTCAGGCTTAGGCCCATTATTATACAATATGCACTTACAGTGAGCTCCATAATGTTTGGGGCAAATACATTTTTCTTCTTGATTTGGCTCTGTACTCCACTATTTTAGATTTGTAATCAAACAATTCACATTAAAGTTAAAGTGCAGAGTCTCAGCTTTTATTAAAGAGTATTCTTATACAGTTTGGTTTCACCATGTAGAAATTAGAGCACTTTTTATACATAGTGCCCCCCCCCCCCTTTACAGTGTATGACCAAATAATCCGCACCATAATGACGAAAAACCCACAAACACTCGTATCACAGATCACCTGTAATCTGCTGGACCGCAACAGCGGGGCCAGCCCTACACACGCAAATGTCTGTGACTGACTGAGTGACTGAGTGATGAAGTTACACCATTGGTCGGCCGAGTTATGAAGTTACACCACTGGTCAGCCAGAGAGGTCCAGCCATAAACTAGGTTTTGACCTGGTCTTGTTTCTACATTGTGAAACCAAAGTGTATAAAAATACCCTAAAATAAAAGCTGAGAATGTGCACCTTATTCACAAGTTAATTGTTTGATTACAAATCTAAAATGATGAAGTACAGAGCCAAATCAAGAAAAAAAAAGGTTTTGCCCCAAACATTATGGAGCTCATTGTATAGAATATATAATCAGGGCCTGGGGTTTCTTTTAAACATTTCACGAAGAGAGAGAGCTGAAGAAGGTAGTGCGCACAAAGGGGCAAATAATTCAGCAATTTACACCCACCGTAACAATTTTGAAATATTACACACTTTAAAAAGGCACTTCTGCTCCAACCCCTTTCAGCCGAGCTACAGTATAGGGGGGCAACATCACGCTTGTATTCAGCAGAGAGAGAGAGAGAGAGAGAGAGAGAGATGCCACGAGCACAAGAGAGACAGATCATCAATTTCCAACCGTCGTCCTGACCTGCCCCCGCAGCCATGGCGACGAGGGGACCATCGGGCCCTCCATCTGGTTTTTGGCGCGCGCCTCTCCGCGGGTCGAGCCCCGAGTGGTTCCGCACCGCGGAGCGGGGGGGCCGGCTCTGTGGGCTTTGGACCGGAGCCCAAACCTGCCACTCTAATGAGAGCCATTAGGGCCCTGCGCCAGGACGATACGGAGCACGCACACGCACACACGCACGCACGCACACACACACACAGCGCGCCCACCCAAAAACAGGGCACGGGGGGGCGAGGGGGGGGTCGCTGGTCATGAGGACCAGGGGTCTGCGGTAAATCACGGTCTCTAGGGGCTGATATGACCGCAGGAGATGACAAGGGCAGCGCCTGATTGATCAGAACTTTAACTTCTCGCCCTGATGGATTTCTATACTGTACGCTCCCTGCAGAGAGATCTGCCATCGTTAGGGACCGGCTGTGGAGAATTCCCCCGATCATCGAAAACACACTTCATACTGGGACCCGCCTCATTTCACCGCTTTTGACATCACTTACCCGAGGCGAGGATGTCCACTTTGGGTGATTCCCGCCGCTAAAACAGAGGTGTTCTGTGGGTGAAAGGATAAGAGCGCGCCTATTCACTCGCTATCGGACTCCGTGCTCCCCCAGTCAGTAACGAACACGCTCACTTCAGTCGGCTTTGCGCAAAACCGCCAGCGCATAAGCAGCGGCTCTCTCAGATCCAGTGTCCAACGCACCACACTGCTATTCCAGAGGCCCGCCAAAAAGATGTTTTCCCTTACCAACATGGCCCTGCCAAAAAGATGTTTTCCCTTACCAACATGGCCGTGCCAAAAAGATGTTTTCCCTTACCAACATGGCCCTGCCAAAAAGATGTTTTCCCTTACCAACATGGCCCTGCCAAAAAGATGTTTTCCCTTACCAACATGGCAATTTGGCCCTGCCAAAAAGATGTTCTCCCTTACCAACATGGCCCTGCCAAAAAGATGTTTTCCCTTACCAACATGGCCGTGCCAAAAAGATATTTTCCCTTACCAACATGGCCGTGCCAAAAAGATGTTTTCCCTTACCAACATGGCCATGCCAAAAAGATATTTTCCCTTACCAACATGGCCGTGCCAAAAAGATGTTTTCCCTTACCAACATGGCCCTGCCAAAAAACATATTTCCCTTACCAACATGGCCCTGGCAGAGAGAGATTTGGGGGGGGGGGGGGGGGGGGGGGGGGGTGCAGGGATTCGGAGGAGACGCTGTACCGCACACAGAGGGGCCAGTGTTTGCCCCGCTCCTCGTGGGACCGCGGGGGGAGCCCATGAATGAAGGGGTGTTACAGGAACTCAACACCGGTGTGAGGGGAACCTGGGACGACCCCCACCGCAGCGTTGACTGGGCCTGTAAATCACCGCGCCGGGCCTCTCTGTACCAGAACAGAGGGCTAATTATGATCAGCACTAAACCTGCGAAGAAATGCTCCTTATTCATTTCCCCCATCAGCGGAGGCCGCTCTGCGTTTTGCTCTGTGGCCACTTCTGAAGCAGCTTCTTTTCTGCATCCCAGCAACCGTGACAGACGTCGACACGCTTCTCACCGACAGCCAGGAAGGCGGGTTTTGACCGAGAGTGACCGACAAACAAAGCAGTCCTATTGGCTCCCTTGCTCCAGAACCGTGCTCCCAGTCACACTCAAAGCCCTCCCATTGGTTACACCCGTTCCACTCTGATTGGGACATTAGGGGAAGGTGAGCGGGGTGGCAGCACCCCATAAGCAAAATGGCACGGGCCTCGTGTTTAACCAGTCACCCCACATCTGAGCTCCACAGTGCAGGGAAAAAAAGAGAAACTCGTGTTTGTGGACGGGTGGTCGTTTGGAAAGGCGAAATGGTGGCAGCATGGAGAAAGGAGGGCAATTTCTGATTTTTCTTGCCCCATATTTTTTTTTTATTTGACTTCCTCACACCCAGGGGCTTGTATCACAAAGCAGGACTACCAAGTTAAATGGTTATCAATCACTTCCCAGACATGCTGACCTGGGTCCACATTAAGTTATCATGTGGTTAACGAGTTGGTCACACACAAATTGTAATGATCCATACAAGTTAAACATGCAGGATTTACACAGCTGTGATTTGTATAAATAAAAATAAAAAAACCCATAAGCATGAAGGTGTTAGCACATATAAAGACCCATAAGCATGAAGGTGTTACCTCATATAAAGCAGAGGTGCAATGTGTGTTCTCTGCACAGTTCTGTAGCTTCGTGCTTTCCCGGAGCTGCTACTGCTAAGGGTAAACAGCAGGCCGAGGCATCACCAGCTGCTCCACTTACAACCTGCAGTGCGGTCTGTGCACACGGACCACACTGTGCTCATAACCACACAGCATTCAGCACTGTGACCTGTGCACACGGACCACACTGCGCTCATAACCACACACAGCATTCTGCAGTGTGCCCTGTGCACAGGGACACACACTGCGCCCATAACCACACACAGCATTCTACACTGTGACCTGTGCACAGGGACACACACTGCGCTCATAACCACACACAGCATTCCGCAGTGTCATGCTTGCGTCTTTTCAAATTCCTGTTAGAAACTCTTTTCCTCTCCTCCTCCCATTACACTCTCTCTCTCTCTCTCTCTCTCTCTCTCTCTCTCTCTCTCTCTCTCTCTCTCTCTCTCTCTCTCTCCCTCTCTCCCTCTCTCCCTCTCTCCCTCCCTCCCTCCCTCCCTCCCTCCCTCCCTCCCTCTCCACAGCTTAGCGAGGCCCAGCAGCGGGCCGGTGCATTACCATACTGTACGTAAATGCTTCATTTTCATGGAGGGGAAAAAAAAAATAAAAAAACCGTCTCCTCTCACGCGTCCGCATTCCGCAGGTGAGGAGATAATGCACCGGGGGGGGGGGGGGGGGGTTTTCACTTCTACCGCCGCACTCAAATTGCAAACACCTGACCACCGTACTCCGGCGTGCAATCAGAAGCCATTTCTCTCTCTCTCTCTCTCTCTCTCTCTCTCTCGCTCGCTCCGTGTGTGTAAGGGGATGTGAGGAGAGGAATTAAGTCCCCCCCCCCCCCCCTTCATCCCCCGCCCCCCCAAATCGCTGCCTAATGCAGCACACCTGCTATTTCCGCCCCATGGTTAGCCATCCCACACTGGTGAGGGGGTCAGGAGCAGAACAGAGATCAACGTGGGAGGAGGTAAATAAATGTGGGGGGGGGGGGGGCATCTCTGCAAAATTGCCTCCATCATAAATGCAAGTGCATTAAAGAGTCCTAGTTTATGTCTAGATCTAAGAAATGACAAAATGGATTAACGGTCATTTAAACAATAATGTAAACAGATTTAATGTTGTTGACTAAATAACAGTGAATGCTGTTTGTCACAGAGCTGGAGAGTGATGCAGGTGGAGAGTAACAGAGCTGTGAAGCACCTGTCCCAGTGCTAGCCAGCGACCATGGACTGGTAAATGGACTGCATTTATATAGCGCTTTTATCCAAAGCGCTTTACAATTGATGCCTCTCATTCACCAGAGCAGTTAGGGGGTTAGGTGTCTTGCTCAAGGACACTTCGACACGCCCAGGGCGGGGTTTGAACCGGCAACCCTCCGACTGCCAGACAATCGGTCTTACCTCCCGAGCTATGTCGCTACCAGTCTGGCATGACCTCTTATCCAAACTCTCGACCCGGTGTAATAATGTAGAATAACACGCTATCAGCATGCTAACAGGTAATAATAAACGGGCAGGCACTACCGACAGACATGCATGTGCTAATCGCGAAAACAGGTGAAGGAGGAAAACGGGTTCGAAGAACGCCTTCAGGGTGTCCCGGCCCGGGATGTCTGACATCAGGGCTTTCACAGATCTGCCCCTCCTAAAACCCAGGAGCACCAAACAACACCTGTGGACAGGTAATGTCCTGAAGACCGAAGCTTCAAGAACCCCGTAATGGGCGGAGCAACAGTGCCACGTGCCGTCAATCACCGACCTGTTTCACATGAGTCAGACTCTCTGGGCTTATTTTTTGGGGCGCAGGACGCCTCCCACTCTTCTACCCTCGGACTTCCAGCTCTCCACGGCACAGAGAAATGCTAAGGGGGGGGCGGAGGGGGGGGGATCTCTCTCTACCAAGCCATGTATGACAAATGGCCACGTGACCCGCCGGGCTGGTGATCCTTAATTAAAACGTGAGCAGCTCTCCGCTGGAGGTGGCCGGTTAGCTCTGACACGCTAAATCTTCCGGTTAAGCGGCCTTTCAGGAAGACGTCTGGCAAGGAAACATCGCATTTAAAATAAGAAGTGGGGGGGGTAGTGGTAGTGGCAGTGCTCTCACCCAGTCCCCACACACACACACACACACATACACACATACACACACACACACACACAGACAGACACACACACACACACACACACACACACACACACACACACACACACACACACACACACACACAGAATCCTGAAAGTACCTGCGCCGGTCTAATTAATCGCCATGGTATTTAAGAGTGTTCCAGCAGACGGATATGACAGGGACAGGGGGGGGGGGACAATTAGGGGGGGGGGAGCCCTTGTTCAGGCTACATTAACTTTGCTGGCTGTGATTGTGCGCCGACCTCAGGTCCGCCCGTAAAAGCAGCGCTGGGATCGTTAAGTGCGATGCCGCCGAGTTATTAACGCTAGAAAAAGGAAGGAAGACCGCGTTTATTGTACTTTCATAATTGCGCATAAATTTCAATTATCCGCCGTGTTGCTCCCTCAAGCGCGAGTTACTGGGAACACGGTCGCTTCTTAGGTGGGGGGGGGGGGAGGGGGGGGGGGGGGGGTTTGGTTTAAGTGCACACTGTCGCGTTAAGACCTCTCTTGGTATGTTTATTCTTTTTTTATCCGCATACGGAAGCAGGAGGATCTCAGCTTAACGCCAACGGAGCCCATTTCTCATCTAGCCTGCCGGGTGGGGCAAGGGGAACCGTTTAGGGATTCTGACGGTGTCCTCGAGCTGGGCCTGCTCCCCTCTACCACCAGCTGGCGGGCGGGGGGGGGGGGGAAATGCTAAACTGGCGTCGCTCAAGGGGTCACACGGAAACCCCAGAGGCCGCATGCGCGTGATCCCCTCCCGCAGAGCCACAATGGCCGCCCGGCTTTTTAAAAACCCCACCGCTGCACGGGCGAGCGATCCAGTTAATTCACACGTGCAGCAGAGAGAGAGAGACAGGTATGCATTACAAATGCCCCACGTCACAATACACGCGTATGAACGGTGTGAGAAATATGTCCCCGCTCAAAAATATGCTCGAATTCGGGGAATAATCTAACGTGCATCACTCCATTTGTGTCCCTTCGTCATGTTTGTGAACACGCTTTTGAGCTGCATCAGTTCAGCCATTTATTAATCCTCGTTCAACCTTCGTACCCTGTAAAGGATGAGTCTACATTGGAAACAGTTACTTTTATGTTTGTATAGTCGTCACATCAATTTCAAAAACACAGACACATAATTCAACTGTTGCTACCACCTCATAAAAATTGCTAAACGATAAGAACAAGAACAACATCAACAAAAAACATACTTTACTATTTTCAATAGGCACCATCTTATATGCACTCCTGCTATTTTTCATGCATACGCATACTGAAGTATCACAAAGATAACACACGCACACCCGAAAACTAGGAAATGACAGCTTGTCATCTGCTATAGACATACAACTGTTGTACGCTCTCATCAATGAGATGTTTTTCTGAAATATATCACAAAAAAAAAATTAAACATAAACCTTTTCATAAATTATTGTTATCTTTATTTCACGTTTGATTCCTGATATAAGGTAATATAAAATCCTTCAGAGGGTAAATTTATCAAAACTGCAGGTTTAAAAAAAAATGTGGCACTTCAATGATGTGACATGCTGATCCTCAGACTCACATTTACAAAAATGAGAGAGAAAAAAAAAAATCACATATTATGGGACAAGAGCAACACTGTTAGTTCCAATCTAAAACAGTCTGTTTGTTGTACATACTGGAATCCCCCCCATGTGGAGTGCTTATGGAACAGCCCACTCCCCTGCTGTGACCTGGCTGTTCAGCTGGGAATGAACCACTTATTATCTGAGGGGGGTGGAAGTGCTCAAAAGTAACGAAACAGTCTGTGAGCCAGCCACCAAAGAAGAACGTGCTAATTTCTCATTTTCGGCCTGGGTGCAAGATTCCCGCTGAAAATCAAATCGAAGCAAGAGGGCGTTTAACAAACAAAGCACATGCGGAAAGTACTCGCAGTATCGCCAAAGAGGAGCTTCGGCAGGATCTTCCCAGAGCAGGTTAAAGTTCACCCGTCGATCGGGTTGGGTTTTACTGTCGACGGCGATGAGACTCATTAGCTCTGAAAAACACGAGTGCTTCTGGGTTCTACAGAGGCAATCTGCAAGGGCCGGTGAGCTACGATTTTCACAACAAAAAAATGGGGCAATTAAGAGATCTCCGAGTGAGTCAAATTAATGCGGAAGTTTAATGAAAAGGTCTTCTTCACACAAGACAAGAGGAGAATATAATATTCAAGTAGTGAAAGGAATTGATATATTTGCATGACACATTTGATGGAGGAAGAGCGAGGAGGTCTAGAAGCCAGACTTGTGTTACGCTGGCATAGCAAATTTTCCAAGATGCCAGATAGCATAGCAAATTTTTCTTAGCTCTCACTGAAATCCATTATAAGTGCAACTATTCACAAAAAAAAGTGTTTGGCCCTTAATAACCAAGCGATAACCAATCAGAAAGCTCCTGACCAGAAGCAACTCGATCTATTCCAGATCACCTGATCTCCAGATGGCACACAACACCGTTCTCTCTCTGCAGTGTGTACACTGGAAAGAGAGAGAAAATGAAACTTCTGAATAAACTGAAAATATGAGACAACAGTCAACAGGGAACTAGGCATTCTTCTTTGTAAAATGAGGCAGAGTTAATGTGAAATTGATAAGGTCTCTTAAGACATGGCATGATGGACTGTTTGTTACAGTTGGAGGTAGAATTATTTTTATTCCATTTTTTATCTGCATATAGAAAACCAAAAGCTGTGCTTGCTGAATCCCAATGACTGCCTTTGATCAAGCGACTGTCCAAAAGACCCAAAACAAAATATTTGTTATTAACAGAAGTGCATAGCTCAAAGTGAGTGTGCATCGCTGGGCTGGGATATTGTCTGTGTCTGTGTCTGTGTGTGTGTGTGTGCGTGCGCAGGCCGCAAAACAATCTGGCCAAAAAATATCTGAGGAAAAAAAAACACCAAAAGGGAAAATAAAAAAATATCATAAACTTGATCGTTGATTTATATGGAATTTATCAGAGTTACACTATGGGGAACTGGAGTGGCCATATTGTGTGGCATAGGAAGCGGGGTTAGAGGGATGACATCATAATAGAAGACTGGAGACCCTGAAGTGACAGGGCAGGGGGGAGGAGTTACACTGAAAGAGCTCCAGGGGGAGGGGCAGAAAACGGCAGATTCATAGCCAGCTGAGCAGAAGGTCCTGATGCTGTCACAGAGCAGGGGGGGGGGGGGGGGGGGTGGCTGGTTGCCGTGGTGAGCAGCGATAAGCCAGCGTGAGGCTGACGGGGCTGGGTGTGAAAGTTGCTCTGGCGGAGGGGATTTCACACTGAAGGAGAGAGAGGGTGAGAGAGAGAGGGAGGGAGGGAGGGAGGGAAGGAGGGAGGGAAGCAGAGTGAGAGAGGGGGGGACTGTGAGAGAAGA
>CM045897.1:32441214-32461214 GCA_025169545.1 Anguilla japonica
AGCACAAAGGTGAGGTTTGTAAGCGTTTAATAATACAGAGTGAAGCTCGGAAACGAGTTCCCCCCCGAAGCAGATGGTGACCCAGGAAGGATTCGGGGCCCCCCGCTCCCTCGATCGCTCCATCACTTTCGCCCGCAGACGTTCCCCCGGCGTGTTCGGCGGCTGACGCCCGGCGACGCCGCCGTTCCTCAGGCGTAAAAACGGCCCGGAATCGGGCCGCCGTCGCCATTCATCTCACGTCCCGTTTCCGCCGGGCGCCGCCGGCGCCACGGCAACCCGAGCGCCCGGCAACCTGACCTCCGGCGAGCGAGCGCATCCATCTCGCCTCGCCCGTTTCCACGGCGCCATCGATTAATAAAGTGCGACGAGGTTTTCCCCCGCAAACGAACGGCGGGCTGGCTGATGAACGAGCGTGCCCGGACTTAATTGCTTAGTAAATTAAGAGCTCGCCATGGCGACGACGTGCGTCGGTTTTAATATTTAAAAACTCATTAGGCGCGCGCGGATTCCGCCCCGCCGAGCCCCCCCCCCCCAGCCCCCCCCAGCCTCCGGTAACGCCGCCTCACCTTTAGGGGAGTTTAAGGAGGGCAGGAAAACACGCCCGAGTTTCAAAAAGGCAGGAACGCGAGAAACTTCTCCCACACACACACGACAGCGTGTACGGATTCATACATGCATACATATGTATGTGCGTGAGTAGAGAGGTCTATATACGAGTGTGTGTGTGTATATATATATACACACACACACACACACACACACACACACACACGCACACACACATACATACATACATACATACATACATATACACTCACCGGCCACTTCATTAGGTGCACCTGTTCAACTGCAAACTGCACCCGTTAACGCAAATATCTAATCGGCCAATCACGTGGCAGCAACTCAATGCATTTAGGCATGTAGACATGGTCAAGACGATCTGCTGAAGTTCAAACCAAGCATCAGAATGGGGAAGAAAGGTGATTTAAGTGACTTTGAATGTGACATGGTTGTTGGTGCCAGACGGGCTGGTTTGAGTATTTCAGAAACTGCTGATCTACTGAGATTTTCACGCACAACCATCTCTAGGGTTTACAGAGAATGGTCCGAAAAAGAGAAAATATCCAGTGAGCGGCAGTCCTCTGGGCAAAAATGCCTTGTTGATGGCAGAGGTCAGAGGAGAATGGCCAGACTGGTTTGAGCTGATAGAAAGGCAACAGTTACTCAAATAACCACTCGTTACAACCGAGGTATGCAGAAGAGCATCTCTGAATGCACACCACGTCAAACCTTGAAGCAGATGGGCTACAGCAGCAGAAGACCACACCGGGTGCCACTCCTGTCACCTAATGAAGTGGCCGGTGAGCGTACACATATACACAAACATATACATTCTGGGCATGCAGAGATAGGCTCCAGTCCCCCAGTGACTCTGACCAGGAATATGCAGGTGCGATAAAGGATGGATGGATTTATTATTACTATTGTTCATTATTACTTACAAATCAAACACTGTGAGCGTCAGGGCACGGGTCACATGCTTTGGAACCGTTTGTTGACTCTACTTTATAAGCTTAAAGATGAGGGCCAGAGAACTGAGTATGACAACCAAGAAAGCCACTGTGAGGATGAAAGAAAAGAAAAAACTAATTAGAGCTTTTGCAGAATGTTTACGTATTCCCAAGTCAACCATATGGAATTTCTTAAAGAGAAACCAACTACCGGAGGACTTGGGAACCACCAGCAATCAGGCCACCTACAGAAGACATCAGAAAGTGATGACAGAACGATTATAAGACCTGTGAAAAAAATCATCCTTAATTTTCAGCTTGAGTAACTGCTAATGATCTCCATACATTGGGGGTGAGAGGATCACAGGACAGAGGACTGAGAGAGGCAAATTCCAGAGGCTGTAATTCCAGATGTTACGTAAACCTCTCATCAGCACCAAGAACAGAAATGCGAGACTGGAATTAGCAAAAATAATTAATAAATAAATAACAGCCAATTTGGCAAACTGTCCCAATAGTTTTGCACTTAACTGTTTCAGGGTGGGAAGAGAGGGTGAGAAGGGGAGAGGGGGCAGTCAGCTGTGGACTGGGTGACCAACAGGAACTGGCATGGCTGGGGGGGGGAGAGAGAGAGAGAGAGAGAGAGAGAGAGACAGACAGACAGACACAGTCAGAAAGAGAGACAGACAGACAGACAGAAAGAGAGACAGACAGACAGACAGAAAGAGAGATAGACAGACACTGACAGACAGAAACACCCTGTGCAAACAACCAGGACAAGCTATTAGTGGGGGCGGCGGGGGGCGGCGGGTGGGGGGGTGGGGGGGGGGGGGGGGGGGGTGGGCGGGGGGTGGCGGGGGGTGGGGGGGCGGGGGCTGAGCTGATTAGACGGGATTTTGGCGGCCTCGCGGTAACAGGCTCCCCTCTCTCCGCCGCGCCGCTAACCCCCTCTCCCTCTCCCCTGGCGACCGCGGCCTCCGAAATTAATCAGGCCTTCCGGGAGCTTCCGCAGCGAGCCCCTCTCTGCGGGCCAGCCACTCCACCGCCGTCACTTACCGCCAAATCCCGCCGTCGGCTCGCCGTCATTTAGGCCCTTCTCATTATACCGCCCCCTCTGTCACCCCCCCGGGGGGGAAAAGGGGAGAGAAATTGGAACAGGTGAAAGATTAGCCTAATGCTGGGTGCCTTTTAAAAAAAGGGTATTATTACGGGCCTTTCCCACTGTACCACACACAGAGGTATTAATGTAGCAGGGCAAAAAAAGGGAGGAAGAAAAAAAAGAGAGAGAGAGATGCGGAAAGGCGGGGGGGGGGGGGGTGCGAAGGACGCCGCCTTTTCAGGTGACGGTTTCCGCGGTAATAAGGATAGCGGGCCCCGTAATGAACCCGCGCCGCCGCCGCCGTAGCCAGGAGCGCGGTGGGTCCTACGAGCGGCGAGAGGTGGCCAACTGTGTGCCTCATTTACGCCACCCTAGAGCTATAGCCAAGCAATTACTGCTCCCTCTCCCTCTCCCTCTCGCTCACTCTCTCCCTCTCCCTCTCCCTCTCTCTCTCCCCCTCTCTCTTTCTCTCTCTCCCTCTCCCTCCCTCTCCCTCTCTCTCTCTCCCTCTCTCTCCCTCTCGCTCACTCATTCCCTCCCTCCTGTCCTTTCTCTCCCTCTTACTCTTTCTTGCTCGCACTCACACTCCTTCCCTCCTACTCCACCCCCATCTTTATGCCTCTCCTTCTTGCCCACTCCCTCCCTCCCTCCCTCCCTCTCTCTCTCTCTCTCACTCCCTCTCCCTCCCTCCCTCTCACTCTCCCTCTGCCTCCCTCTTTCTCTCTCTCCCTTCCTCCCTCCCTTTCTCTCTCACTCCCTCTATCCCATTTCTTTCTCTCCTCCCATTCTCCCACCCCCCCCTCCCTCCCTCCCTCCCTCCCTCTCCTCTCCCTCTCCCTCTCCCTCCCCCTCCCTCTTTCTCTCTCTCTCTCCCCGTCTCCATGCCCAAGGCTTATATCATCTCCGGACGGCCGGTTCCCTTAAGTGAGCTGCTCTGCAGCACAGGGAGCCTGTAAAAGAGCTCAAAGGTGAGATCACCCAGTGATGAAACTCCAGGGCTGTGTGCAGTACATTACCCAGGGAGGGAGAGTGCTGAACTAACTACACACTGCGTCCTCATAAACCACCGTGATCACCCGCATAAATGACGGAACACAGCCTGTGAGTGAGCAGGGAATTCTCAGATCCAGGGAAACCCTCTCAGGCTCAAACGCATCCAGGGGAAACCCCATCATCGTTAAAAACAGTTGTATATGTATATATACAGATTATATATATATAATCTGTCCACGTGCCAAATGACCAGCAACCCCTAACAGTACCTTCAAGGACCCCTTGTTGAAAACCCAGGATTTAGAGGAACAGAGAGAGTGGATTTATACTAGTGTGTTTCATGGGTGGCATAGGGATAGTGAGGGAGGGAGAGGAGAGTGAAGAAGGGAGGGACAGAATGAGAGGGACATACAGTAGGGAGGGAGGGAGGGAGGGAGGGAGGGACATACAGTAAGGGAGGGAGGGAGAGAGAATGAGAGGGACATATGGAGGGGGTGAAAGAAAGGGATAGAGGGGAGAGAGAAAGGAAGAGGGAGAAGTGAAAGAAGGGGACAGCGGAGGTTGGTGGTTAACACTCCCTGCCGTTTCAGCCTAAGCTGGCGGCTGGCTCAGGACGGCGTACAGGCCGCCATTCAGAGCGCTCGCACTTCAGAGAGAGAGAGAGGGGCCCCAAACGAAGCCACGGGCCCCCCCGGCTACACAGCGGCCTACTGACACTCCGTCACGTACACGCAGAGCACGACCGCTGACAGGAAGTAGCGTCCCGGAGACCACAGCGGGGACCGCGGTGGGGACAGCGCCGCCTTAATTGGCCGAACGCTTTTGCAGCGACGCTCTTAAACTTATGAACTGTGTGTCTGTCTCATTTTCTCCAGCCGCGAAGGCTGGCTTGCGGGTACGGACATCAGAGTCCACCTCACTATCTGTGACATCATCAGCAAGAAGGATCTGCAGCAAAAACTGCAGACGTCCCGAGACTGAGTATAATACTGGAGCGCACAAGCACAACTGCACACACACACACAACAGCGCACACACACACAAACGCACAACTGGACACACACAGAATGCACAGCAGCGCACACACAAAAACAAACACACAGACACAGACACTCATACATGCAGTACATGGTTCAAGACCACAAATAAAAATGACATCCCTTGCTCCTCTCTCACTCTTTCCCTTTCCCTCGCTCCGTCTCTCTTTCCGATTCACTCCCTCTCTCCTCACAGAACCCCGCCCCACCAACTTCCCAAGCCAACTCAAACAAAGGCGCTTGTTAATTGCTTCCACTTTCTCCCTTGATAAGCAAAGCTCGCGACACCCACAAACTGAAGTGCAAACAAACAGCCGCCCCCCCCCCCCCCCCCAACCGCCAGTAACTGTGCCTCAGATACACGGGAGGTGAAGAGGAGGAGGAGGAGGAGGAGGAAGGGGGGGATGTCTGGCACAGGAGGGGGGGCCACGGTTGTTAACTAAATGTGATGGATTAGACAGAAACACTCACTAGCTAATGCACTCTCCCGCAAAGGAAAAGGTGCCTTTGTTTGCTGCAGTGAAAGCTCGCATGCAGCAGCTACAATGTACTGTACATTTACTCATGGGGAACAAAAACCCTTATCATACGAACCCGATGCTCTTCAACCACCACCAGCCAGGCAGGATGCTTTTATTCCATATAAATGTCTGCTTTAGGTATCCCCTCAGGGAGCATAGAGCATGGGAAAGCAATACCTTCACATGGGCTCTAAACATAGTGTAAATACAGTGGATACAGTGGCCCTCCTCAGCTCTGAAAGCTAAGCTGAACAATAGCTGTGTTTTTCTTATTCAGGTCTTACCAACCTGTCCTCCTCAGAGAGCAGATCTTTCACCCCCACCCCCACAAAGTTTATTTAAATTCTGTCCTCTAAAAGTCACAGGATTGTTGCAAGAACATTTACACTTTCAAAACTCTGAACCAGAAAACAAACCTTTTTCCACAAAACTCACACCCCGTCCCATACACTCAAGTTTTAACTGACCTGTCAGATATAAAATGTAAGGAAGGGGTAAATTCTTATATGCTGAATTGTAGTATTTATTTATTTATGTTAAAAACAATTAAATGACTCTGGCACAGCTTCAGAGCACCACTGGGCAGGCTGCAGGGTCGAGGTGTTTCTGGAGTGCCCCGATTCTACCAGCCCGTCTGTGAACAGCACAGACCGTTTTTTCCGTTTGGGCTTGGCCCGGCCGGACCCGAAACCCGCCAGGGGAAGTGCTGGCTGTACGATGGACCAAAAGTACGGGGAGTTCTGCCGGAATGTGGATGGCGGATACCGTGGCTCTGGTCGACTAAAAACCACGAACGTGTCAGAAATAGAGAAGGACGTGTCAGAAATAGAGAAGAACGTGTCAGAAATAGAGAAGGACGCGTCAGAAATAGAGAAGGACGCGTCAGAAATAGAGCAGGACGCGTCAGAAATAGAGCAGGACGCGTCAGAAATAGAGCAGGACGCGTCAGAAATAGAGTAGGACGCGTCAGAAATAGAGAAGGACGCGTCAGAAATAGAGAAGGACGCGTCAGAAATAGAGAAGGACGTGTCAGAAATAGAGAAGGACGTGTCAGAAATAGAGAAGGACGTGTCAGAAATAGAGAAGGATGTGTCAGAAATAGAGAAGGACGTGTCAGAAATAGAGAAGGATGTGTCAGAAATAGAGAGGACGCATCAGAAATAGAGAAGGGCTTTTGTGTGCAGTCTGCGACTCACAGGGGGAGACATTAATGCCAGTGCATTTCTGTTACACTGCCATTTCCACCACCCCCCAAAACCTCACGGGACTAAAACACATTATCCAGAATAACATCAATGCACGCCCATTAACTGCAATGTGACACGTCAAAGAATATAGAAATATGTAACAAAAATAACTGCTGTATTTAATTTATACCACTTCTATTAATCCTACTGCTATGAAAACTACTGCAACTACTATGACCACTTTTCCCTCTGGCTTAGATCTGGGATCCTTTTCCCTCTGGGTTAGATCCAGGATCTTTTTCCCTCTGGGTTAGATCTGGGATCCATTTTCCCTCTGAGATAGATCTGTGATCCTTTATCCTTTGGGTTATATCTGGGATCCATTTTCCCACTGAGCTAGATCTGGGATCCTTTTCCCTCTGAGTTAGATCTGGGATCCTCTTTCCTGTGGGTTAGATCTGGGATCCTTTATCCTTTGGGTTAGATATGGGATCCTTTTCCCTCTTGGTTAGATCTGGGATCCTGTTTCCTCTGGGTTAGATCTGGGATCATGTATCCTCTGGGTTGGATCTGGGATCCTGTTCCCTCTGGGTTAGATCTGGGATCCCTTTTTTCTCTGGGCCAGATCTCTCACCTCAATCCTCCCAATCAGAGCTGCTGCAGAAGGGAGAAGGTTCCCGAGCGTTTCTCTGACCTGCACGTGCTGCTCGGAAGCGCGGCGGGATAGGGAGCCGTTCAGAATCAGCACATCAGCAGCGGGAGGAATAACCAGAGGCTCTCAGCGCCGGTCTACCAATGCGAAACAGACCGCCACCTTCGGCAAGGAGGAAATTTCACTTTTCATACAATTCTTTTTTTTTTTTTTTTTTTAAAGGATGCATTTATTTTGAAAGAGCAGGGGAAGAGGAGGAGGAGGAGGAGGAGGGGAGGAGTGGGGCAGGGGGGACACAACATGAAAAGCATGGCTAGCGCACCGGAAACATCTGGTTTCATATCGGGGGAGAGAGAGCAGAGAGGAAATTGCGCGAAGACAAAGCTCTTATGTTTGGGATTTTTATTTTATTATTCGGGGGACCCGGCTCCGCCCGTTAGCCGCCGCGGCTCAAGCGCGCGGTCGCGAGAGCGCCCGGCGTACGGGGGCGCCGGGGAGCGCTCGTCACGGGAGTCCGCGGGTCGATCGCTAACGTCGCTAACGTCGGCCCCCGCGACCGCTGCGTTCTGTCCTAAATTACACGGCACCGAAGGGCTGCTGCCTAATTGGATAAGTGAATGCACACGGGGGCGGAGAGAGAGACGGAGAGAGAGAGAGAGAGAGAGAGAGAGAGAGAGAGAGAGAGAGAGAGAGAGAGAGAGAGAGAGAGAGAGAGAGAGAATAATAAAGCGTGTGGATCCCTCCTTCCCTGTAGTAAAGGGCTCCTGGTCACCTCCAGAAGCTGTTCGTTTCAGCGCTGAGCCCCATTTAAATCTTTCCATAAATCGGGCCAGACTGAAACAGACCGCTGGGTCGCCCCATAAATAAGAGTTACTGAAACGCCGGTGAGCACTGCTCCCCTTCGCAACTGAATTTCTTTGCTCCCTTTCTCTCCGCCTCATTCTCTTTCCTTCGGCCTCTCTCTCCTTAACTTTCACTCAGGGGCGTAGCACAAAATTCTGGGCCCTATACATAAGCAGCCTCTGTGGGCCCCCCTTCCCCCCTTCCTCCCTTGATCACATCTCTCACGCATCGTTCCAGGCTTTTGGAGGGCCTTCCCCCCCCATTCGGGCCCTGGGTAGTCAGTCCTATATCCCCCCCCCACTACGACACCCCTGCTTTCACTGCCAGCCCTGTGACCTCAGCAAACTGGCGCTGGCCTGGTGCTAGCAGTGCCACTAGCCTGTCAGTGGACATTCACAGTGGCATTCTACTCGTGAACATAAACGGTAACTGCAGAAATAAACAATCAGACCGAGATTCAATCAATGTTCATCCACAACTTTGTAAGCATTTAACAGTTTTTATTTCTCCAACATCATTTGTCAAATTAATAGAACTCTTAACTGTGTTTTGCTGCTTCTTTTGGTAATACGCCATGGAGGACTATTACGAAACCGTCTAAACACCCAAAGCCTGGGTAAAAATGAGCACACATCCTAAAAAAGTCCTACTTATTTACCGTCCTGTTGCAAAATTTAACCTTTAACCTCTCAACCCATCTCAGATCAAATACTCATCACAAGTCAAAAACACACACAGGATACCACTCATTAGAAGAAAAACATGCAGATACACACACACAAACACACACGCACACAAATATATAAAACATGCACACACAGACAACTGTAAATCCAACTATAGGACAACTGTTTCCTGGAGAACAATTATGAAGACATCTTTTCAGGAAACTTGCTCTAAACTTCACCTTAGCACAAAACTTTTCTTGAAAATTAACAATCTGGCAAAGGGCAAAGAGAAAAGATTTTGTTTATTGGCAAGGTTAGTGTTTAAGTGCAAGTCTCCTTTGTTATTGTATTCTGTTTGAAAGATTTACAGGGGTAATTACAGTTGGGGTTTAATTAAAACATCGACTTAAGCTTTGCGCATTGATTTCCGTCATCATTTCAATGAAAAATGCAGTCCCTTTTCTGGGCATTCAAAGAAAGAAAAAAAAATACATCCTATTTGCAAACCATTTTAAATTCATGGAGCGAGCTGCGCTCCATAAATACACACACTGGCAGTAAAACACAGAGTTCCTGCGGCACACACAGACACACAGACTCATGGGAAAAGCGGGCGGACATTTTAAACACTGCTCCCGTGGAATAAACGCGTCGCTCTTGGCCTGGACGTACGACAGAAGCTGTCATCGCGGGACGATGCTGAATGATCCATTCATCCTTACGGAACTCTCGAAGGAGGTTCCTAACATCATTACAGACTACCGTCTATGTGCCCTGGCTGTCGTCAGCAATGGTGCATGATGGGAATGGGATTTGGGGGGTCTGTATAGGAAGGGGATGACCAGTTTTCTCTGTTTGGGGGTGAAAACTATAGACCAATCGGCAGTCAAGTTTAGGCCTTGGACGCAATGTGTGTGGTCTCATCGACCCGGGACGTCAATGAAGCACTGCAGTATTGGAACGCACCAAACGGCAGCATAAAAGGCATCTATATATCAGTGGGTGTTTTCTGAAGAGCATAAAAAGCTGGGAAAACAACACGATGGCCGTTTACAATCATTTACATATGAGATCTGACAGAGTCATTAGCTGGCTGTGAATTAGCCGGCAGTGCTAACACTATTTTCCCGAGGGCTTCGGAACTGACTGAAACGTACAAATTTTTTTCCTGAAAACGGCATTTCGGGTTCCATTTAGATAGAGTTGTCGATGATGATGATTTCCCAGAGGCCTGTCCCATCCGCACGAGCCGCTGCAGATTTTAAGGTGCCAGCGACGCCCCGATCCTTTCTGTCCATCGCCCCCGAAGAGCCAACCCGTGCAGGCCGAGCGGGGAAGAGGATGTTACGGTTCCATCCGAACACAAACACACCGGCCGCTGGCAAGCAGGAATATTTGGGGGGGAGGGGTGTAAGGGCACTCAACAGGACAGGAAAACTCAGCACCCTTTTCCCAAATAAACACCCCTCCACCTCCATGGCCATCTCCCTCCTGCCCCATGGTGCGAGAGCGCTGCTCACCGTTTCAGGAAAGACCCGTGGACCCCAGCAGACTCAAACGCATGGAGGGGAGGGGAGGGGAGGGGAGGGGCGGGGAGGGGAAGGGAGGGGAGGGGAGGGCAGGGGAGGGGAGCCTCCTCCTCCATGCTAATGGGACCATGAAACAACACGGTCTTTTTCCTTTATCATGGGGTGCAAGCGAAACGGTCTTACAAAAGCCCAACATCACTTGGCGAGAGACAAAACGCTCTACTCTCCTCCTGTGTTTGTGTCCTGAGAGAGCGCGGGATGGGACTGGACTGCGGGACAGGACAGGAGCGCGGGACGAGAATTTGATTTTATTTAATTTTTTTATTATATTTTATTTAATTTTATTCTAGTTATTTTATTATATACTATGTTGATCACTGTTGCTATATTCTGTGATCTTTAGTTATACTTATTGAGTCTTAACTGTTTTGTTGTAATCTCGGCTACATTGAAAATGAGGGCCTGGCCCTCAGTTGTACCTTCCGAAAATTAAATAAAGGTTCTGACTGACTGACGAGACGGATGCGCGGGACAGGACAGGAGCGGGGGACGGGACGGGAGCGGGGGACGGGACAGGAGCGGGGGGACGGGACAGGAGCGGGGGGACAGGACAGGAGCGCGGGACAGGACAGGAGCGGGGGACGGGACAGGAGTGCGGGACAGGACAGGAGCGGGGGACGGGACAGGAGTGCGGGGGACAGGACAGGAGCGGGGGACGGGACAGGAGTGCGGGACAGGACAGGAGCGGGGGACGGGACAGGAGTGGGGGACAGGACAGGAGTGGGGGACGGGACAGGAGTGGGGGACGGGACAGGAGTGGGGGACGGGACATGAGCGGGGGGACGGGACAGGAGCGGGGGGACGGGAGCGGGGGGGACGGGAGCAGGGGGACGGGACGGGAGCAGGGGGACGGGACGGGAGCAGGGGGACGGGACGGGAGCAGGGGGACGGGACGGGAGCAGGGGGACGGGACAGGAGCGGGGGACAGGACAGGAGCAGGGGGGACGGGACGGGAGCGGGGGGACAGGACGGGAGCGGGGGACAGGACAGGAGTGCGGGACAGGACAGGAGCAGGGGGACGGGACGGGAGCGGGGGGGGGGACGGGACGGGAGCAGGGGGACGGGACGGGAGCAGGGGGACGGGACAGGAGCGGGGGACAGGACAGGAGCAGGGGGACGGGACGGGAGCGGGGGGGGGACAGGACGGGAGCGGGGGACAGGACAGGAGTGCGGGACAGGACAGGAGCAGGGGGGGGGACAGGGGGACGGGACGGGAGCGGGGGGACGGGACGGGAGCGGGGGGACGGGACGGGAGCAGGGGGACGGGACAGGAGCAGGGGGACGGGACGGGAGCAGGGGGACGGGACAGGAGTGCGGGATGGGACAGGAGCGGGGGACGGGACAGGAGCAGGGGGACGGGAGCGGGGGGACGGGACAGGACTGCGGGACGGGACAGGAGCGGGGGGGACGGGACGGACGCACAGAACAGGGAGCTGGCGGACAGAGTTGGGTCTTCGCACACAAAAGGCTCCTTTCTTCTAAACGCGCTGCGTGACAACCCGCGCGCACCAGCAGCGAATCCGCCCGGTTTGCCCCTCCCCCGCCCCTCCCGTTTCCCACTCAGGCAACACGCCCGTCTCAAAGGGACCATGTCACAGACAGCGGGTGAGCTGAACAGGAACGTGTGCTTGTGCGTATGTGTGCGTGGTTGAGGTGCGTGTGTGGATGCACGCGTGTGCGTGAGCATGTGCAACTGCATGAAATGTCTATACAGTGCACATAAATGCTACGCTTCCATATTTAGTTTGTCTATGCCCAGAGGGATCGACATATCAGGTGCAAGAAAAACAAAATCTTTGCACAAGACGTCTTTAAAAAAAAACAACAAAAAAAAAAACAAATGCATTTCAAAAATGACTATTACATGGACAACAACCAATTATATTCAAGATTAAAAGAGTATCAAGGGCTCTCTAAAAAGATAACAACTCTGAGTCTCAAAACGCACTGAAATGTGTTCAGCTTCATGCCTGTATTTTTAGAGTATTTTTTAAAGTTCCATGTTATATATTTATTTTTTTGTCAGCTTATCTCCCAGGAGGCCCTGAAACCATCAAGTCTGAAGCAGGACTGCCTCGTCTTCCTCGCTCAGAGACAGCAGACACCTTTCATCCAGAATCCCCTCTCCCGAGGATTCTGGGACAGTTGAGAATCCAGTCCCAGGTGTCTGTCAGGCAGCCTTACGGCCGTCAGCCAATAGCGTGCCACAGCCGGGAGCTGTACATCTCAGCCGACCAATAGCAGAGCTCGCATTTCCAACACTTATTTATACTTCAGTGATGATCACATGACCCCTAACAATTTCTGCACTCGCTTTCCAAAAAACCTTGATAACATTATTTTTTCAGCATTTCAACTCAGGCTTGTGTAATTGGTTATTTCAGTATGCATCAGTACACATATTTCAGAAGAATTTTTCTAAACATTCCAGAAACATCCATGCCTCCTAGATTTCTTCATACAAGAATGAAGAGTGCCAATACATGTTCATGCTTTCATTTTTTTCTCTCTCTCCTAAGAACCAGCTCCAGGATGGAAAACTTCCTGTTAGTCGATCAAGGATGTCAAGGATTGCCAGTAGGGTTACACACTACATAAGACACACATTATGCAAACCTCATGTCAACTGCTTGGCTCAAATGCAGCACACTAGATAATGAGACTAACAGGGTTTTGGCCTCTTCAGTCATTTCAGTATAGATAAGACACACAAGCTAATGTGAACCTCAAATGAGGTAAATACTCATGATCTTGTACAAAACCGATGCACTCTCTATCCTCGGACTCTTTTGGCAGCTTTTGTCATCTTGTTGCATCTTCCTCTACGGTTGTCTCACTACTTGTGAGAAACGGCAACTGGAATGACAGACCGATGAAAATGTACATTTTTCTCTGGTTGCTGGCAACGCTAGTTGCTCAAAAGAGTAGTGACAGGCACTCACAAGCACCTGGGGAGGCAAGTTCAACACTGAAAGAGCTCGAGCGCTGATCTGCTGTATGATACCCGCGTGCTTGATCCCACCGCTGAGACATTTTATCATGGCTGAGATCATACTGTGTGAAGTGGCCCTTCTGGAGAATACAGAGTGCCCCCCCCCAACCCCCCTAATTTCTGGAGGTATCGGGGGAGTTTCTGAGTGCATTCTTACCCTTACACCGCCCCTGGCCAAAAACAGACCTCCCCCGTTTCTCTCCAGGTAAAGATGTGACGATAGAGAGGAAGAGGAAGAGTCTGTTTGTATTCACGCAGTCGCCTTGGGCTACAGGTTTGACTCCGGCCAGTGGAAATACCTCTGAAAATACGTTTGCCTCACAGATGTTCCACTTGGGTTCGGGGGAACAGCATGTGTTCGTCAACAGGTCACATTTAGGACAGAAGATGTACAGGTGCATCCGATTATTTCTCTCTGACCATCTCCATCTCTCTCTCTCTCTCTCTCCCTCTCCGACCATCTCAGCCTCTCTGACTCTCACTCTATCGCTCTTGTCTCTCTCGCTCGCTCTCTGTCTCAGAAAGGAGGAGGTTCTCTTATTCTCTTATTTCACCATAAATGAAATGTAGGGATTGTGAAAAATGAATTTCATATGGGGAAAACCCATTTGTTTTTTCCTTACTAACAGGTAATTACGGAATCACGAGAGAAAAATGAACGTTCGAAAAAAATTCACAAATACGAAAACGCAGAAGACAATCCTCCAAAAGGTGCTTCTCTCGCCCTGTCTCCTGTCTTACAGCTCAAACAAATAAATCAAATCCAGTAGTTCAGACATTTTTCCTCTATAAAAAAAAACACAAGGAAAATAAGCAAAGCTTGCCAACCAGGAGAGCACAACTGCTGCCCTGTGCAGAACCCTTAATCCAGCCAAATAAAATAGTTGTGTTCCATGAGGAGCCCGCTCATCAAAGCAAGCCCGCCAGGAGCCCCCCGTCAGTGGATTTCAGCATTTCTCCACTCCGTCGCTTGTGGGACGGAAATGATTACAGAGGCCTTTTAACGTTTAGGGGCATCACTCAGTCTCTGTAATGGGGAGAATGCGTTTACCGTATTATTATTATTATTATCATGGTTTTTATTCATTTGTGAAAGTGTTCATTTTCATATATTTTGAATTTTACGCTGTATATAATGTTTATTTTAATTCACAATCACAATTTGGTACTTAGCGGACGTTCTTATCCAGAGCAATTTAGCAAGGAACTCTTATTACAGGTGAGCCAACTGCATCTGCACAGACTGAGCAGAAAGTATTTAAAAAATAAATGTAAAAAATTTTTTTAAAAAGGAATGCCACTGAAGCCGCTCGCATCCTTGATTGTGGCAGGTTTCCCTGAGCCGTGCCCCGAGAGCTCCCCCCCCACCACCCCCGAGGACAACACCCCCTCGCTCTGCAGCCGGGGGGGGGGGGGGGGGGGGGGGGGGGGGAGTACTGCGGACAGAAATCTCATCAATACGGCCTGTGTCCCTGGCTGAAAGTATTAAAAGTATTACGCACAGCAGTTTTAGCCGCTCAGAGTCCCCTGGAGGACCTTTCCCTGTTCCCCCCCCCCCCCCCCCTCGCCCACCCCCCCCCCCCACCCCCCCCCCCCCCCACATGCCTGATTTCACCCGGTCCACCCACGGAACTCAGAGCCAAAAGCCAAACGACTGACCGCCAAGTAAACAAGGCGCCGCGTTGCCGTGGAGAGCTAGCAGCAGCATCGGAGGACTTGGGCCAGGTACGCGATTTGCATCCGAGCGGCTTTCTTGTGATTTTCCGCTGAAGGAGAGGACCCACAGGGGAAGCCTCCAGATGAATATCACACGGTCAGGTTCTTTTTTTGGAAACACTGAAAGAATACACGCTTTGAAAAGTCTTTTTTTTTTTTTTTTTTTTTTTTCCTTGCCAGTGTGATTGGCACAAGGTTTTTATAGTCTGGTGTACTCAGCCTGACAAATCAGAGGCAGAAGTGTAGGTAGAAAGCACTCTCTCTCTCTCTCTCTCTCCATAGTCCCACCATATCTCTCCCCTATACATTATGGGATCACAGAAACTATGTGCAATATGACATGTTAACATACTTATTTACCAACTCCTTCCAAAATGCCAGAAAAAAAGCAGCAGTGTCATGTCTCCATACATGAAATAAGTGCATTATTTATAGTTTAAATAAATTATTTTATAGTTCTTCTAAATTTTATTGGTGATTTAATTTGAATAAAATATTTATTTGACGGCATGGATGATCCAGAGTCACCTGGCTTTCTTTCAATGAGGGTGAGCCTCGTTAAATCAACGCACTGCAGAAAGCGCCAAAAGTAGTACACTTTTAGAGAAGGAGCCAGTAAATACTATTAAATGCCATTAAACAACCTGGACAGCTGGTGATCCTGCCTGTGTGGGAACTGTTTATGATCCAAGTGAGCACTGGCTTTAGGGAGGGGGGCCGGGGGTGGGCTGGGGGTGATGGTTGTATAAATGTGTTGTGTTAAAAGAGCTTCTCTTCAGTTTAGTGGAGAGAAAATCGGAGAGCCGCTGTTGCATCAGTTAGCGGAATTATCCGCATAATGCCGACGAGCGCTAAGGTACAGACACCCGCCGCCAGGATTAGACAACGCCATTAAATCGGCGTGATGGCGGCATTAGAAGAGGAGAATTTTAAAAAAAAAGGATAATGGCGATCGATTCGGCGCGCGGAATTGCCGTAAAATTAACGCGTTATCAGGGAAGATCAGATCCGGATATCGGCGCATTTGAAGCAAAGCCCTGAAATTATAAATTGTGAAGTTCGCGTGGCCTCAGGAAGACTCCGGCTGCGGATTCCCTAATGTCTGCCGCCATTTAACCACGGGCCCGCGACGCAATTTGATAAAATATCAACACGCTAATCTTTTTATTTGTTCTCACCAGTAGGTACTTTAATCTGTGAAGACTTACTCTGTGGTTGAAAGCTTCCCTTAAATGTTAAATTAGCATATCAACATGACAAAAAAAAATGTAAAAATTTTGGAGCGAGGACAAGACGTGTCGCCTTTTTGAGGGTAATGAAGAGCTGCTGCGCCCAATCACCTGTGAGACAGGCTCGCAATCCGCATCGCAACGAGCACCTAATCCAGGATCAGCGGCACCATAATCCCAAAAGTCGGGACCCCTTGGTTTCCGCAAGTGCCCACTTGCCGCGGATTAAATTACCGTCCCACGGAAATCGCCCAGGTGACGGGAGGCCCCTCCCCCTTCCTCCTCCTCCTCCTCCTCCTCCTCCTCCGGAGGAAGGAAAGAATTTCTCTCGCTTCGCCCTTCCCGGCCCGGGACTTCCTGTCTAGCGGACCGCGGGACTCCAGGGAGGGGGGGGAGGCCGAAACGTTACGGGATACTGACAGGAAATGCCCTTCGCCACCCCGGCGGGGGGGTGGGGGGGTGGGGGGGGGGGGGGGGGGCAGACACTGCGCTTTTTGTTGGGAGCCCGAGCGTGCTGGCATCGCCCTTTCTCAAAATCACACATCAGCCATATCGTCCCCCCGCAGAAACCAGGGGCTTTCAAAAGAAATTGAATGTGTGAGAAAAAAATATATATATAAATAAACTGCACCCCCCCCAACCCCCCAACCCCCCAAACCCAAGGGCCTGGAGGTGTTGGGTTAAGGGGCCGAACTTCCTTCCTGGAGAGTTTGGGGGTCACACAGGCAGTCTGGTCTCAGTCGTGCCGACTCTCAATAAACTATGACATGAAGGTGCGCTGCATCGCTGGAATTAAATGCCATTAGACTGTTTACAAACGTTGTCTAATAAATGATTCTTTGTCGTGCTATCTTGTGCTGAGGCTCTCTCTCTCTCTCTCACTGTAAGAGGTGGCAGTGCAGTACAACGGTCAATGCTCATTTAAGCTATAAAAATCTTGTGAAAAAATGTGAAAGGAATGGTTTAGAGCAGGGGTATTCAAAAAGGGCCAGACCCCTGCTTCTACTCATCAAGGTCTTGACTGAAGAGCATGATTAGTTAATTAGTTAGAATCAGGTGTCATAGTGCTGGGCTAAAACAAAAACCTGCACCCACACCGGCCCTTTTCGGATAAGACTGGACACCCCCGGCTTAGAGGGAGGCCTGAGGTGAGGTACATATACAGGCTCTAAAATGTTGTTTTAAAAATAAAGAAATAAATAAATTATGGCAGTTAAGGGCAGCAAGAGTCTGAGTCTGTATTTATAAGTGGACTCCACGGCACCACTGGCAGAACCAGCACAGCTGTGTATGCCAGGTATGACCCCGCTACACACCACTGCCATTCGCCGGTAACCAGCCGTGTCCTCCCACGCCCCGCCCCCCCCCCCCCCCCCCCCCCCCCCCCCCATATTGCACCACTGCGGGGTTTCTGCAGAGACACCCTGCAGGAAACCAACTGGGGGCCCCTGGGGGCCATTGCCATGGAAAATCCCGCAATTCCAGCCATTTCAATGTGCCTCATAGGTACTCTAATCCAAGCAGAATTCTGACAAATAAACTCATACGTAGCTAAGTTTCTAAAAAAATATATATATATTTATCCAGGCAGTGAGTTCTGGCAATTGCAGGGCCTGGCTGAACTTGGGACTGTGAAGAAATAATAAAACGGATAAACGTTGATTAAATCAAGGCTGTAATTGTGGTTTCACAGAGCCGCGGTTTCCTGCGAATTTGATTTTCCGTTCCACGCAATCTAGGCAGGGCCAAATCAGCTAAAGTCAGCTCGCGCAACTGCAGCAGCCCTTCATGGTGACAGCGCTACGCTCGGCCAAGTTCCACAGAGCTCCCAGGACGGGCCACAGCGCCCCTGCTGTTCAATGAGAGAACTGCAGAGGGGCGGCAGATCAGTCATCTCCACACGCTCGTCAGACGCCGGGGTGGAGTTTCGGGGGGGTTGAGGGGAGGAGAGGGGAATCTGTATAAATACGAAAGCAATCATGGATGCTTCATATCTTCCAAAACTAATCTCTTTAAAGATTCCCCACATCACAAGGTGGCCGGGAGCGGGAGTTTAGGGGGTGGATTACGGCTGCATTAATGGAGGAAAGGGGGGGGGGGGTGGAGGACTCTGACACCGCCCCCCCCCCCCCCCCCCCTTTTGGTGCCAGGCCCTAATGATTCCTAATGCGGCTAAACATTATGGCGCCATGCAAACTGCTTTCCACTGGGGGTAATGCGCAAATCTCCCAGAGCATGTTCCTTTTGTTGATTTCCACGGTACGACAACGCGGCGAGCTTATCTCCATTACTGCCGACTCTACAGGGATCTCCTGCAAAGCTCCACTACATCCTCCCCCTTCTGCAGCCTCCAAACTCCTTACCCCATACTGCAACACACCAGCAAACTCCATACCCCTACTGCAACACCAGCAAACTCAATACCCCATACTGCAACACACCACCAAACCCCATACCCTATACTGCAACACAACACCCAAACTCCACACCCTATACTGCAACACCAGCAAACTCAATACCCCATACTGCAACACCAGCAAACTCCATACCCCATACTGCAACACACCAGCGAACACCATTCCCCATACTGCAACACACCAGCGAACACCATACTGCAACAAACAGCAAACTCCATACCCCATACTGCAACACACCAGCGAACACCATTCCCCATACTGCACCACGAATACCATCTGCAAACTACCCTTACCCCACTGCAACAAACCAGCAAACCCCATACTGCAACATACCAGCAAACTCCTTACAGCAACAAACCAGCAAACTCAATACCCCATACTGCAACACACCTCCATAACCGATACTGCAGCAAACCAGCAAACTCCTTACAGCATCAAACTCCATACCCCATACTGCAACAATCCAGCAAACTCCATACCCCATACTGCAACAAACCAGCAAACCCCATAACCCATACTGCAACACACCAGCGAACACCATTCCCCATACTGCAACACACCAGCGAACACCATACTGCAACATACCATCAAACTCCATACTGCATATGCAACTATGCACCCAAAAAACACTCTATCCTATAGCACCAGTTTTGCATACCTTTTAGCAGACATTTTATAATGAATGCATTTTCAAGGTTTTTGGTTTTCCTTGGCAGTCTTGTTTTGCTTATTTGTTGAAATGCAAGGTTAATGTACAAGGTTATACAAATAAGCAAGTTTATTATGCATGGCAACCTATTTCATCAGATTTATACAGTTTCAAGAAATACTTTTCTTTTGCTGTTTTTTTTTTCACGCCATATTTGCAAGGTAACCACAGCTTCAGCAAGAACTCAACCTAATCTGAACACAGAGAGGTGCCAACCAAATGTGTCTAGGGGAAACATCTCCTTTAACAAGTCAGTGGGAAGACAATGTCACATACTTCATTTACGGCATCAGCATACAAAACAATACCAGCAAAAAAATAAGACTTCCGCAACTGCTGCCATTACTACTATAATGAATAAAAATAAGAACAAGAATAATAATAATACAAAGAAAAATTTGTAGTAGTACTAGTACAAATGCTGCTAGTAGTAGGAGTACTACTACAATTACCACTACCACTAGTGGTGGTAGTAGTACTAGTACTAGTAGTAGTAGTAGTAGGAGGAGGAGGAGGAGGAGGAGGAACTGGATGTGTGCAGTTTAATCACAAAAAGGCTCCGTTCAGCTTGGGTCTGGTCCTTCCTCCCCGAGCCGTCCCTCCTCTTCCTCCAGGCCTGTTCCCCAGTTGCGGGGGATAAAGATCTTACCCCCCCCCCCCCCCCCCCCCCCCCCCCCCCCTGCCCCTGAGCCCCCAGCTGCGTCCGCCCTTGTACTCTGTCAGTGTATTCCTCTCTGCGTCATTTCTGGGATTAATTATCATAACCACATGTCGGGCGAACGCATGACTGTCCAGGCCAGTGGCTGGTCTTCCTGTTTCAATTATCGTTGCAGTCGT
>CM045897.1:32463714-32531214 GCA_025169545.1 Anguilla japonica
TCCCCCCCCCCCCCCCCCCCCCACACCCCTTGTCCTAATTTCACCAGAATTTTTCTATCCCCAGTTTGAGATGCAGCAGTTTAATGCATTTTCTGATTCTCACACAGTACAGTGACTCAATGTAACACCAACACAATTCTAGAGTACTTTTAATTCCAAGAGTACATATGGCCCCTATTTGACTCACACAAATTGTAAGATTCTGTGCGTCACCCTGAAATGCCCACTCTTAAAAGCAGCTGCTTCCTCCTGTATCTATATACTGTAGATGTCTCCCTCAATCCTATATTGTCCTTCATATAAAATCTGGATAATTTGCTGTACAGCAGTTGGTTTCCAGAATGCATGATGTCTTTATTGAGCAAATCCATTTGCCGTGAAACAACCCCTTTATTAAAATGTTACCACACGTGTTCAGGTGCGCATTCAAATGTTTTTAATACACGTCAAACCGACTTTGTGAACACAAACTACTGCAGAAAAGCAGTCAGTAGAGCAGTGATCAACTGCATTGATGCAATTCTATGGAAAGGACATCACATGCAGAATGATATTCTCCCCCTCCTCCTCCTCCTCCTCCTCCTCCTGTTTGGCTAAATTGGGAAATCGGTGGCAACATTCTCTGATGGTGTATTTGACATCACTGGGTAAAGTACTGCTTCTTAGTGGCACACAGTACTACAGACTACAGACTCCGCCCTTAAGGAGAAGGGTCTGCTATTTTCCCCCACAGTTTTGCAAAAAAGCAAACATTACACACTTGCCCCATCTGCTGCTATTCCCAGCAAATTGGCCGCTGTTTGACTATGTGAGTGCGCAATAGCATGTGATATAGAATTTGCGGTAACCGTGTCGATTAAGGAACCGGCAATCTATTTGTTCATTTGACTGAGGTATTTACCCTGAACGCATAGCAATTTACTCACTGGTGGAGAGGAAGATGATGGGCCAGTGCGTGTTCTAGAAAACCCTTGTCTGAATTTCAGATCACTGTTTGCTAATAAAATATCATAAACACACTTTCAAGAGAGAGGACGCTGTCATTTCATAATTATAATTATAATAATTAGAAGGCTCCTTGCACTATAGTTATTTTAATAGCAATATCAATTCTCAATTATAATGCATTTTAACTATATTGTACTAATTATAATATTCATATTGAACGGGTATCTACAGGCAGACAAACAAACAAATTAAGACATTGTTCTTGCGCAGCAGGCATCCTAACTGTGACTGACTGACTTTGGCTAACTGTGACAATGTAACTGTGACCATCTGGCAGCAAACTGTGACTAACTGTGCTTGTAACTGCCACTGTGAATGTGAAAATAACAGACTGTGTCTGTAACTGCCACTGTGAATGAGCCAATAACCGACTGTGTCTGTAACTGTGCTTGTAACTGCCACTGTGAATGAGCCAATAACCGACTGCGTCTGTAACTGTGCTTGTAACTGCCACTGTGAATGAGCCAATAACAGACTGTGTCTGTAACTGTGCTTGTAACTGCCACTGTGAATGAGCCAATAACCGACTGTGTCTGTAACTGTGTCTGTAAGTGCGACTGTGAATGAGCCAATAACCGACTGTGTCTGTAAGTGTGCTTGTAACTGCCACTGTGAATGAGCCAATAACCGACTGCGTCTGTAACTGTGCTTGTAACTGCCACTGTAACTGCCACTGTGTCAGTAACTGTGCTTGTAACTGCCACTGTGAATGAGCCAATAACCGACTGTGTCTGTAACTGTGAATGTAACTGCCACTGTGAAGGAGCCAATAACCGACTGTGTCTGTAACTGTGAATGTAACTGCCACTGTGAAGGAGAAAATAACCGACTGTGTCTGTAACTGCCACTGTGAATGAGCCAATAACCGACGGTCTCAGTAACAGTAACCGACTGCAACTGTGACCGCCTGAGAGACGTAGACCCGCCAGCTCTTCAGTCTTCCCGCTTTGCAGATCCTGGCTCCGATCCTGCGTCCACAGCCAGCCCCTCTCTCGTTGCCGCCAAATTACATGCAAATTTCCGCCAAATGAATGAGTTTTAAGTACTTGACAACCTGTCAGCCTCAGAATACCGAAACATCCTGACAGCCAGATAAACAATCAACAATAATCACTTTATGCAAATCTGATATTTCCTGCATGACTATTGAACAAATAAAAGAGAGAGGGGGAAAAAAAGAGCTTGAAATAACCAGACACAAAGGTGCCTGGCATTTATTCAGGTTTGGAGCCGATATGGATGCAAATGAAAAATTCTTCAGGTTGTAATTGATTCAAACGCCACTCCAGCCTCTGTCTTTATTTGCTTTGGCTCTCTTTATCTCCGTCCCTCCTGCATAAAGAGGATAATGGAGTGATGCAAATGAGTGTGAATGAGAGAGAGGGAGGAAGAAAGAGAAGTCAGAGAATGAGAAAAACCTCCACCTCCTCCTCGCTGAGAGAGAGAGAGAGAGAGAGAGAAACAAGAGTCTAAGAGGTATACTGTCATTTATGTTAATTTGCTTTTGTGGCTAAATACAATGTGATTGTCACTGCTGGAGTCTTTTCCCCTGCTGGCCTTTCTGAGAACTGCAGGCAGCAGACACTATTCAACGTTCGTTTCAAAACTATGCGATGCGCGCGTCATATCTATGATGAGTGGTTATCTGTAACCCTTGCAATACAAAAACAAAAAAGATCTCCCATGACCCTTCTCCAAATTAAAAGATGTTCGGCGAAAGCAGCCTTTGCACCATCAGAGCTGAGAATAACCCACAGCATTAGCGAAATGGAGGATCAGCACCAGGGCACAGTGGCACAGTCACAGCGCTTTCACAAAAGCACCACTTTTCTAGCTGCGCACCTGCATACCAAAATATGGAGCAAATTAAACCGTAACGCTTCACTCTGGACCAAAGGCCACCTCTAATTAGAAAGTGGGGAAGAACAAAATAAATAAATAAATAAATAAATAAAAGGGATGAAGTGGAAGAATAATGATTGACAGGCGAGGGGTAGTGGGGGAGGGATGTGACTGTGCGCGCGTCTGTGTGTGTGTGTGTGTGTGTGTGTGTGTGTATGAATGCGTGTGTGTGTGTGTGTGTGTGCGCGTGTATGAGTGTGTGTTTGCTTGAGTGTGTGTGAGCATGCGCGTGTGTGTGTGTGTGTGACTGAGTCTGTGTATGATTGTGTGTGAGAGAACGTGTGCACGCACATTTGCGAGTCTGTGTGTATGTGTACATTCGTGTCTGTGTGCGTGTCTGTGCGCTTGAGTGTTTGTGCATGAGTGTGTGTGCGCGTGCGTGTGTGCGATAACGTGTGTGCGTGTGTGTGTGTGTGTGTGTGAGTGAGAGAGTACATGTAGAACAGAGCAAATGTAGAAGGGCTGAGATGTACTACAGAGTGAAAGTAGAGGAGTAAAGGGAGGATGATGAGGGTACTGAAGAGAAGAGACAGCAGAGCTCACTGCGCACAGTGTCAGTACTGAAGAGAGGAGGTGAGAGAGACAGCACAGAGCTCACTGCACACAGTGTCAGTACTGAAGAGAGGAGGTGAAGAGAGACAGCACAGAGCTCACTGCACACAGTGTCAGTACTGAAGAGAGGAGGGAACAGAGACAGCACAGCGCTCACTGCACACAGTGTCAGTACTGAAGAGAGGAGGTGAGAGAGACAGCACAGAGCTCACTGCACACAGTGTCAGTACTGAAGAGAGGAGGGAACAGAGACAGCACAGCGCTCACTGCACACAGTGTCAGTACTGAAGAGAGGAGGTGAGAGAGACAGCACAGCGCTCACTGCACACAGTGTCAGTACTGAAGAGAGGAGGGAACAGAGACAGCACAGAGCTCACTGCACACAGTGTCAGTACTGAAGAGAGGAGGGAAGAGAGACAGCACAGAGCTCACTGCACACAGTGTCAGTACTGAAGAGAGGAGGGAACATTACATTACATTACATTACATTTATTTCGCAGACGCTTTTATCCAAAGCGACGTACAAAAAAAGTGCATATCATGGTCGTAGGCAACTGCTGAACACAAGTTCAGAAAGGTATAATAGATTTTGACAGCACAGCCAAGCTCACAGTGAAATACACAGTGTCATGGTGGTGGTTAATCTAGGAGTCTGAAGAGATGAGTCTTCAGGCCACGGCGGAAGATGGGTAGTGAGGGGGAGGTTCGGAAAGGGACGGGAAGTTCGTTCCACACTGGGGAGCTAGGGTGGAGAAGCTCTGTGATCCCTTTGGGCGGGTGGGAGGGGTTTCTAGGCGCCCTGCTGCCGCAGAGCGGAGTGGTCGAGCAGGCAGCATAGAAGCGAATCATGTCCTGCAAGTACATGGGGGCAGTCCTGTTTGGCAGCAGTGTAAGCAAGGTCAGGGTTTTGAACCGGATCCTGGCAGCGACAGGTAGCCAGTCACTGATCGCAGCAGAGGAGTGACTGAAGAGAGGAGGTGTAGAGAGACAGCAGCGGCTCACTGCACACTGAAGTGGCAGTACTGGCAAGAGAGGGCAAGGGAGAGTTGAGACAGGCACAGTAGCTCACTGCACAGTGCGTCGTCAGGTATGGTGAATCCTTCTGATGTTGTACAGAAGGAATCTGCGAGGACCGTGATGTTGCCTTGATGTGCTCCTTGAGGTCCAGTTGGTCATCCAGGACCACCCCCAGCTCTTGGAGAGTGAGAGGCAGTCACTGTGGTGCCATCAACCGTGATTGAGAGCTCACGAAGTAAGGAGGTCTTGCACGGGAAGAAGAGCAGCTCAGTTTTGTTGAGGTTGAGCTTCAGATGGTGGCTGGCCATCCAGAGTGGAGAGGTCAGAGAGCAGGAAGAGATCTTATCATTGCACCTGTGTCGAGGGGGGGAAAGAAAGGAAGAGGTTGAGTGATCAGCATAACAGATGCTAGGAGAAGCCATGTGAATTAATTACTGAAGAGAGAGATCTGGTGTATAAGGAGAACAGCAGAGGACCCAGTACAGATCACTGCGGCACTCCCGTCAGTGGACTGAGAAGAGAGGCAGACCCCTCCAGGTGACCTGGTAGGTCCTATCTGCAAGATAGGAAGCGAACCAAGACAGGGCAGTCCCGGCGATTCCCATCCCAGTGCCAAGGTGGAGAGAAGTAGGTGATGAGTTGACCGTGCAAAGAGCTGCGGACAGGCAGAAGGTCAGTACTGAAGAGAGAGGGGAAGCAGTGGCAAGTGCACAGTCACAGCTCAGCGCACTCTGTTGAGTGTCAGTACTGAAGAGACTGGTGAGGGTCTAGGAAGACAGAGACAGCACAGAGCTCACTGCACACAGTGTCAGTACTGAAGAGAGGAGGGAGAGAGACAGCACAGCGCTCACTGCACACAGTGTCAGTACTGAAGAGAGGAGGTGAGAGAGACAGCACAGAGCTCACTGCACACAGTGTCAGTACTGAAGAGAGGAGGTGAGAGAGACAGCACAGAGCTCACTGCACACAGTGTCAGTACTGAAGAGAGGAGGTGAGAGAGACAGCACAGCGCTCACTGCACACAGTGCCACAGTGCTGTGAGACGAGCCTCTCTGTGGAGGAGAGCTTATAACAGACAGGAGGAATCAGAGGTACTCCGCAGGGCCCCAGGGACCGTGTGATAAACGGCTGAGGCTCATTTCCTGCAGACAGGTGGCTTAGAAACAGGGGCCCCGTGGTTACAGGCCGGTGCAGGCGACTATCTCCAACGGAATTTAACAAAGAGTTCCCCCCTTTTACTGTTCATACCACTGGAGAGCCCCATGGAAGGACATGTATCTGAAAACCCATCAGACATATGGGTAATGCGCTATATTGTATGGTAAAATTGCATATTCACATGGCCACACACACACGCAGACACACACACGCACACACACGCACACAGACACAGACACAGACACAGACGCAGACACAGACACAGACACAGACACAGACAGGTTGAGTCCTGTTAGAGCAGAGCCAGGATGAGCTGGGTTTGGGTTGCCCTGCACCTCATTACCTGAAGTCCCCCCTCCCCACTCATACAGCAGGGGCCGTGTGGAGCCAGCGGCATTGGCTTCGCCCCCGTGCTGATTATGACAGCTTCCTGAAATGACACACAGATAGGGGCTCGTATTCTCCGTGACCTCGCTGTGAACACGGGCGTCATGTTCCTATCCGAAAACGGCTCGGCTCACACACCCCCACCCCCCCCCCCCCCCGTCCCCCCCCGACAACCCCGTCCCAGCTGAACTTCTGAACCAGTCGTCTGACTCACGGCTACAGAATCCTGCAAGGGAACGGGGCTCGAAGCTGCCGGCCCAATTAGGCCAATTAACCGACAGAGATTACAGCAACTTTGCAAGCAGCTTCGACACGGTGACTTACAGACTAGCTGGCAGCGGATTTTTAAATTATATTTTTTTTATTATTTTTTTTTTATTTTAATCATACTCACTCTGATCAGTGTTATCCTGAGAGGTCTAGAAATATGAAAAATTAGGGTGAGGCTTTTAGGGTTTAAGCAGCTACCCCCCACCGCCCCGAGCTCATCCCATCTCCCTCCCTTCTGCTCGTCAGATAAGCAGCTCTCCGGCTCTCCTCCTCACCTGGCGCTCCTCTCTCCTTTGATGTTCACAGCGCGCACGTCTGGAGCCACACACACCTGCGCCAGCGCAGTCTGACACCTCGCCCCGCGGATAAAGCCATGACAGGTACCCGCTCTCCCCTTCCCTCTCTCGCTCTCCCCTTCCCTCGCTCTCCCCTTCCCTCTCTCGCTCTCCCCCTCCCTCGCTCTCGCTCTCCCCCTCCCTCCCTCGCTCTCCCCTTCCCTCGCTCTCGCTCTCCCCTTCCCTCGCTCGCTCTCCCCTTCCCCTCTCTCGCTCTCCCCTTCCCTCTCTCGCTCTCCCCCTCCCTCGCTCGCTCTCCCCTTCCCTCGCTCACTCTCCCCCTCCCTCGCTCGCTCTCCCCTTCCCTCTCTCTCGCTCTCCCCTCCGTCTCTCGCTCTCCCCTTCCCTCTCTCTCTCTCCCCTTCCCTCGCTCGCTCTCCCCTTCCCTCCTCTCGCTCTCCCCCTCCCTCGCTCTCGCTCTCCCCCTCCCTCGCTCTCCCCTTCCCTCTCTCACTCTCCCCTTCCCTCTCTCTCGCTCTCCCCTTCCCTCGCTCTCCCCTTCCCTCTCTCGCTCTCCCCCTCCCTCGCTCTCGCTCTCCCCTTCCCTCTCTCGCTCTCCCCTTCCCTCTCTCGCTCTCCCTTCCCTCTCTCGCTCTCCCCTTCCCTCTCTCGCTCTCCCCTTCCCTGCTCTCGCTCTCTCCCTTCCCTCTCTCTCTCCCCTCCCCTCTCCCTTCCCCTTCCTCGCTCTCGCTCTCCCCTTCCCTCGCTCTCGCTCTCCCCTTCCCTCTCTCTCGCTCTCCCCTTCCCTCGCCTCGCTCTCCTCTCCTCTCTCGCTCTCCCCTTCCCTCGCTCTCGCTCTCCCCTTCCCTCGCTCTCGCTCTCCCCTTCCCTCGCTCTCGCTCTCCCCTTCCCTCTCTCGCTCTCCCCTTCCCTCGCTCTCGCTCTCGCTAAAAACGAGCTCAGCAGACTCGTGCTGCTGCTGTCCATCGCCCCCGTGGGGTAATTAAAGCACTGCGTCTTCAGACCCAACACCACCACAAATACACTCAAGACTCAGACTATAGAGAAAGCGGGCAGTGTTTACATTTTACACATTAATATAGAGATTAAACATGTCTAAGTGAAAATTTTTTATTTAAATAAATTTGGATAAATATTGTTTACGTGAAACTCCACATGTAAAAAATTTAAATAAATAAAAAAGTGTCCCACCAGTCAGCTAGTCTTTAGTTTCCTTTTGTTATTAAGAAAAGTTATAACCAAATACTCATGGAGTTTTGTATATCAACTCTTGGTCTGTGTTTTTAGAATCTAGGATTATTTGCATTGTGTGGAACTTCATTGCCAGCTATAAACAAAAAGCTCCATTCAAATTATTTGGAATCGAAATAAACAAAATGAAGCAGTTTGCCTCTCCAAGCTCCCGCTATCTGCACAAAGGAGCGGGAGGAAAAGCAATTAAAAAGCAGAGAGGAGACGCAGTCGGGTTCAGGACGAGAAGACGTGCGCAGTCGCGTGCGCAGTCACTACAGAAGCCGCTATCTGGCGTCCCCCCCTTGAAGACTTTTTTTCAGCCGCGCACATCAATGGACAAAATCTGTGGCGCAAAAGCCGCGTGATAATTTTTTACGATACGTCGTCTCTCCGGCGAGCCGCTCGCAGTGTTCAAACGCCTCGGTGACCTTCAGCGTTCTATTTTCACAAACCGCGCAGCCGGAGAATATAAAAGCGTATTAGTTCAGAACACTGCTGATACGTTTGTGCGAAAGCGACGCTCTAATGAGCCATATAGAGCGAGGAGAGACGGACTCCTTTTGAGTCACTTCCGTATAATGCGACGGGAATAACGCCACTAATATCATCTCTCTCAAAAAGTGCCTTTAATGATAAGATACATATTTTTTTCCGTATCAAAGACGTAAAGTGTTTTTATACGGTAGCATACAGGCCCGTTAATAAATGAATAATAGCCAAATGCAAAGTTTCACTAAGGGAATGTGAAGCAACACAAGCTTCTCCACACCTTGAGGGGTAGAAATGTAGCACAGGGGTTAGGGAACTGGATTCCCAGGAGGTCCCCTGCCACTGCACCTGTGAACAAGGTACTGAGAAGCTGAACTGCTTCAGCAAATACCCTGCGGTGTGATGGATTGTGGGTAAAAAAAATTTAACTGTCGCTCTGGATATTGGAGTGTGCTGCTAAATGCCCTATATGCAGGTGTAAATCATTAATATTGCTGAAAATGTAAAATTCATGAAGTCCATGTAATATAGACTAACCTCAAGATTTTTTACAAATACTTAGACTGTACCTCTGTATGTTCCTTCACACTGAAATATTACTTACAAGACCACATATAAATAATAATGTTAAACAAATTACATTTGACATATTCCTGACTTAGTCAGCTATACATTTCCTCAAGCTATTCAGGCTGACTGCCCCGTTCAGTCAATCAATTTTTAATTTCCCAAGAACCAATTAAAATCACTTTGGGGCATTTTCCACAGAGAATGAAGCAGCCTTCAACCCATGAGCTTTTTTCCACTATTTGCTGTTTAGCCAATCACAGGCTTATCTCCTTGTTCCGTGTGTTCACAGATTCAGATTTTTGTCCAAACAGATTTTGTTTTTCTGTATTTTTTCCTCCTTTGATGCTCATCGTTTGCCGTCTCACACACACGCATGCACACACACATGCATGCACACACACGCAGGAGCACACAGGCACATGCACACATGCACACACACACACACACACACAGACAGGCACACACATGCACACACAAGCACTGCATGTCTCACTTAAGCCTCCACTTCGTAGCTGCAACAGGAATGACTGTTTGACTGCTGCACTAATTGCCATTGATGCTAAATTTAGTGTGAAGGATCTGGGATGCTTTTGATCAGGAATACTGCATATAAAAATCAACAAAAAAAAAAAAAATCAGCCTCCTCACTTCCACTCTCATTCCCTCCCTCTCTCTTTCCCATCACTCTCCCCCTCCCTCTCTCTCACCCTCTCCCACCCTCTCCCTCCCTCTCTCTCACCTGGGAATACATGAACTATTCCATATGTCAGACCTGCCAATCACAGACAAATGCAGGAGCGCTCTGTGGGCCCCTCGAACGCACCTCTCTCCGAGATTTCATCCTGCGCTTTGTTTATTTACTTTTTCAACATGGGCGGTTTGGAACCCAAAGACGAACAAAGACTGGAATCCAAATAAATTAGAGCAAGGAGAGCTCTGGATAAGAGCGATGTTAATTTCAGCTCATTAACATTTTTTAAAATAAAAAAAAACGAATTTTTGCAATTACTTATTTTATATTTATTATTGTTACACAACTTTTGTGACACTTCTGCACCATACAAGCCACACCGCACTACATGAGAGCTAGTGACTATTTTACACCCTACAGGCCACACACAGTACTACAGGAGAGCTAGTGACTATTTTACACCCTACAGGCCACACACAGTACTACAGGAGAGCCAGTGACTATTTTACACCAGATATCCTGAAAACAGGAAGCTACAGGAGGGCAGGAAATTGGTACAGCAGAGTATCAGTGCTATCACTCTCTATTTATCCAATTTGGGCTGAATTAGATCAGAGGTTTGTTCCCCCCCCCCCCCCCCCCCCACCTTTGATTTGTCATGTCTACAATACTTCAGCCCAAAATTGCCACCTTTGCATGAAATGTCGTTTCTCATGGACGCACTGATGAGGATTTTAAAATATCACCGATGCCCACGGCAAAAAAGTGCTGACTTGGCAGCAATGGATGACTAATCTGACCCCCCCCGGTCATCGCATCTGAGACCAATCAAGGTTATAGAAACCATCAAAGAAAGTCACGCTTTGGCACCACCCCATGCCAAAAGACCCCTCCAGCCCAGGCCCCCAACATCATCATCATAAATGATAAATAATACTCTTCCATCTGCTTAAGTAACCCCACGTTACACCAGGGCTTTCACGGTAATTAACGCATTTTTCACGATCCACGCGAATGACCAAATACAGAGTTCCTGTGATGATTGATGTCATTAAAGAGATGGCCAGGAAATGACAACGAATCGCGCTAAAAGCATCACCTGAAGGAGCCGCTCCAGCCGGGGGGGGGGGGGTGGGGGGGGGGGGGGGGTGGCCTGATGATGGAAGCGGTCACAAAATGTCCGCCAGAAAATATGGAGGGAAGCGAGTGGTCGTGTGCGGTCGTGTGCGGTCATGCGGACAGTGAACATCATCGCACGTAACCGCGATTAGCTTATCCAGCAGCTCACTGACTGATTAAGGATCAGCAGATGCATGTCCACTTAAATACTGCCAGGCCAGCAGAAATGCACGGTGGCCGACAGGAGCCTACTGAAATAAAATGTAATTATCAGAAAATAAATTCTGGTCAAGCCAATCTAACTTTAATCCAATTTTACCCCTGACAATGGGGTTAAAAAAAAAAAAAAACTTCATATTATTTTGCTACAATATTTTACATTTTTGCACTGAATCTTGGTTTTTCTCCAGTTCATAAACACAACCTCTTGTTGTTAAACGCTGTTTGCTTGCCCAAGTAAAAAACCTTCACCCCGAGCACACACGCTCGTGTAAACGACCGTGTGGTTACTATGATAAAGCAGGGCTGTGAGAAGATTTGCGTAGCAGAATCACCGCTGGTTATGACAGCAGCAGTTCTACCCAGAGGGGTGAAACAAACGCTCCTCTCAGTACCAGAGACAGCGGCCCCATCTAAACGACGCACAAATAAAACGAGCAAAGCAACGACGGCGTTTCTCAGATTCCTGAAGACGCCGGGACAGGGGCGATGGCTGGGATTTGGGACGCCGTTCAAAAAATACCAAGAATCTAAAAATCTTTCACAGGATCAGTCTGGTTCAGAAAGGATTACTAAGATTACATTACATTACAGACATTCAGCAGATGCTCTTGTCCAGAGCAGCTTACACAACTTTTATACAGCATTTACATTTATACATCCATTTATACAGCTGGATATATACTGAAAGTGCTTTGCTCAAGGGTACAGATGGCAGTGTCCTACCCGGGAATCGAACCTATGACCTTTGGGTTTCAAGACCAGCTCCTTACCCATTGTACTACACAGCTCCCCCATCATGAGACCATGATACGAGTGAATGGCAGTAGCAGTCACTTAGAAACACATTTACCATCTGTGCCATTTATTTTCACACAAAACAGCTAAAATGCTTTTTATATAACAGGAAGCAGCTCAGGTCAGGTACGGCATAAGGGAAGGAATTCCACCAGGTATTCAAACCTGCCCACGACTAAACCATTATGTGTTCACCTCGCTGCAGATTTACTCACGAAAAAACATCGATATCCCCCACAGGCTCAGCGCAAACTCATTTTTATTGACACGTTGACAACTTAAAACGCATTTAATGCAAAAAGATGTCCAGACGATACCAGCTAAAATCCATACCGGAGAGATGACATCCAACTTGTTCAAACAAACCATTTTTCACAGAGCGGAAATTCTTAGGTTATGGCTTTCCATCTCAATCTCAATCTATTTCATTAGTACATTACATTACAGGCATTTAGCAGACGCTATTATCCAGAATGACTTGAACAGCATTCTATATGGCATTTTTTTACATTGCATCCAATTATACAGCTGGATATATACTGCAGAAATGCAGGTTAAGTACAACCGCAGTGTCCTACCGGGGAATCAAACCTGCGACCTTTAGGTTACAAGACCAGCTCCGTACCCTTTATACTGCACTGCCACCCCTACTTACTTTTAATGATGTCCTGGATATGCAGACTCTACTCACTTCCCTCCTCTCTGTGTTCACAGGTTATTATCACTCTAGCCTAATTCATTTAAGGAACAAAGAGGGGAAAAACTGGTAGAGAGAGGGAGAAAAAGAAAAGGTATGCAGTCAAAAAAAATTCAGTTAAAACTCTTTCTCACTGCTCTGGTCCAGAGCTGGATAGAGGCTCCTTTCTGTGAAACTCTCAAATTACATCAAAAACAATCCTCCACAAGAATGCAAACCACATCACAGGACTCAACACTCAACAGAGAACAGCTATACGTCTGTCACTAATGAGCACACAAAGTCTTTATTTAAAAAAATACGATTTTATAAATAGCCATGTTCCGGGCTTTAAACAAGTATGTAAGAAGATGAAAAATATATGTGTGTATTGAACCTTGCACCGTAATGCAGTTCAAAAAAATAATATCAATATACAGTGTATGATATTGAAATGGGATTTTTCATTTATATGCCACTTTAACAAAAAAAAAGGTACTTGACAATTAGGAGCTGGTGACTTGAGTTGTCATGGAGATTCCCACTTTTCCATGATCGACTTGAAGTCCGACACTTCAAAAACCACAACGATTTCAAAGATTATCCCCCCCCCCCCCCCCCCCCCCCCCCCCCCCCCCCCCCCCCATAATATACATTCCGATTCTCCTTTTATGTTTTTATGCAGATATGTTACACTTTCCTCATATGAATAAGTGCACTAATACAACAATCACACCCTGTATATGCCAAAAGCACAGCAAATGGACTCAGGCTGTGAAAGAAGTCAGATCCACTGCATACAGTACAGGTAGAAAGGTAAGCATGCAGACAGGTGTCACAGGTGAATTTGGCTGGGCCTGTTCACCACCACATTCAAAGAAATTTAATTATTTTCTAAGTTATTTCAAGTTCACGGTGCCTGACGAGGAGACTAACCTCCCATGGAAGCAATGTCAGCAATAACATTTTAATAACAAAAATGTTTGTATTCTGTTATATTGAATGACTATTAAATGCGTAAAAAAGAAATAATGAAAAAAACATTGTATTCATCATATTGTAAAAGCTCATCTAAATTCCTAAAGTGGTAGTTTGTTTATAAAGCCACCAAACGTAACAAAACGAGAGACAGAGTGATAGAGAAAGAGACGAGGAAAAAGGGAGCTGTAATAGATTCCAGTCTCCCAACAGTACATGGCTCAGTGGCACTCATGAGTGCTGACAGCCACACAACTGGGACTCGGCTCAGTCAAAATGAGCGCGATACAACACCTTCAGTTCTCTCCAGAAAACATCCCACCGCTTCGGAGTGGAGTCTGCGTGGGCTGTGTCTCCCATTTACGCGCAGATGAGGAGTCAAGGCAGGCAGACAGGCAGACAGACAGACAGACAGACAGACAGACTAAAGCGGACGTAACAGTCCGCAGATGAAGGACAGACAGCTGCAATATTTTAAGGACCAAAACAACACCAGCGAGTTTCTGTGCGCCTCTGACAGGTTGTCCAAATTTGGGCTGCAGAATGTTTAACATGACTGACAGCCTCCTAGAAGCTCACAGGGAAGGGACAGGCTAATGTAAGTATTTACTCCACTGGGCAGCTAACATGGGGGGGGGGGGGGGGGGGGGGGGGCAGGCTAATGTAAGTATTTACTCCACTGGGCAGCTAACATGGGGAGGGACAGGCTAATTTAAGTATTTACCACACTGGGCAGCTAACATGGGGGAGGGACAGGCTAATGTAAGTATTTACCCCACTGGGCAGCTAACATGGGGAGGGGCAGGCTAATGTAAGTATTTACCCCACTGGCAGCTAACATGGGGGAGGGAAAGGCTAATGTAAGTATTTACCCCACTGGCAGCTAACATGGGGGAGGGAAAGGCTAATGTAAGTATTTACCCCACTGAGCAGCTAACATGGGGAGGGGCAGGCTAATGTAAGTATTTACCCCACTGGCAGCTAACATGGGGGAGGGAAAGGCTAATGTAAGTATTTACCCCACTGGCAGCTAACATGGGGGAGGGAAAGGCTAATGTAAGTATTTACCCCACTGAGCAGCTAACATGGGGAAGGGCAGGCTAATGTAAGTATTTACCCCACTGAGCAGCTAACATGGGGAGGGGCAGGCTAATGTAAGTATTTACCCCACTGAGCAGCTAACATGGGGAGGGGCAGGCTAATGTAAGTATTTACTCCACTGGGCAGCTAACATGGGGAGGGGTAGGCTAATGTAAGTATTTACCCCACTGAGCAGCTAACATGGGGAGGGGCAAGCTAATGTAAGTATTTACCCCACTGGCAGCTAACAAGGGGGAGGGACAGGCTAATGTAAGTATTTACTCCACTGGGCAGCTAACATGGGGGAGGGACAGGATAATTTAAGTATTTACCCCACTGGAGGCTAACATGGGGAGGGACAGGCTAACGTAAGCATTTACCCCACTGGGCAGCTAACATGGGGATGGACAGGCTACTGAGTCAGAGCCCAGTGTGTTCTTTAAAATATTGGTAAAAGGTATTTAGGTGAAATATTTCAGCGCTTCCCAATTAGAGCCTGTTTATTTGTAGTGTTAGATACATCTACAATCATACTATAGTTTTCAAAACATACATCAGCATGCAACACCATTTCACTAAGGAAGGCAATACGCCAAATGTTTTAATGTTTCAGTCCCATATTAGCTAAAAGTGTTGTGTGGATGCTTCCAGAATGCAGCCAAATAGGCCCACATACTTGACCTGCCTGCCTTTCATGGTGGTACGGATATTTCTGAGAATGACATGTTTATCCTTATACATAGAGTATCAAACCCATTCTTCATAAAAAAAAAAAAAAAAAAAACATTTTTTATCCACTGCCAAGTGTTGGATTGGTACTGGCCATATTAGTTTTTAAAGGGTGAGCTCTCTCCATAACAGCACTGTGTATAAAATGTATTTGCCAAAAACAGTTTTGATAATCATATTATCAGAGCCATTCATTAGAGTCAGTCAGTCCAGAGCTTCTCTTTACAGAAGTATAGACCTAGCAGACTAAGCTGCCTGTGATTTTCAAAACAGTAGTGGTTTAATGGACCAATCCAAGAAATAAATATGAATCTGACAAATCGGAACACTGAATTTCAAGTTATTGTGGCTAATTATGTACAACAATGTTAAGTTGTTTTCTTTTTATCGTCCCTCTCGATGTCTGTATTATTTGCATAATTTGTATTGCCTATGTTAAACAACATACTGTGAAACTAACATCTCATACAGCCACACAAGATGGAGATGAAAGTGATTAATAAAACAAAAAAACAAAACAACAAATCTACTTCAATATTCATACAGTAAACAAACATCAAAATTTGGTCGAAAAAAAAAATGGCTCAATACAGAAAAAAGTGAAGAGATGTGTGTGTGTGTGTGTGCGTGTGCAAGTGCGAGTTTTCAAGTAGGAGGATGTTTCAAAAAACCAGTAGCATCTCATTTATATTAATTGGTTATATTAAGTCACATATCATATGACAGTACTACCTAAATGTTCTTCTGATGTCTCGTTTCAGTGCTACTGCTGATTAATCACATTTAAGCTGTTTAACAAGGAGAGCGGAACACCCCTGACATTTCAAAGCACCGAACTCTGATCTCCACAACTCCAGAACGTTCCAGAATGTTCTAGAACAGCCAACTGAAAAACGGCCTCCGAGGACTCCAATTAGTCCAACAAACCCTCCAACATGGAGCAAGAGGGACACTTCCGCAAACAATACAGACACTTCCATGTACAATGTAACTCATAAAACCATCTCTTCTTCCGAGAAAAAGCGACTAAATGAAACACTACCTTTCGTTTATGCTGACAACACGCCCTGTTTATTAGAATTGTGTTATCTTTGGTTAATTAGCCGTTGTTTATTACTAATTGATTGTTGCCAGGGCCCTTCGGCCCCTCAATTAAAAAAAAAATGTAGAAAATGTCTTGTGGGAGGACCCATTATTTAGACGCAATTAAGCTGACGGGTCAATAAGCGAGATCAAGAGACGAGCCTTTTCACACAGGAGCCACGCGTCCTATCGCTGCGCTGAGGACAACCGGCAAAGCCACGCCCCGTTCAACTCTGACCTGTGATGTCATAACAGCCAGCTCCGGAACATTCAACCCAGGAGTGGTGCCGTTCCCAGCAAGCAATCACATAGTAGCCACTAGCTAGCCACTGTGTGTGAGTGTATGTAGAATGTGTGTGTGTGTGTGTGTGTGTGTGAGAGAGTGAGTGTATGTAGAATATATGTTTGTGTGTGAGTGCATGTAGAATGTGTATGTGTATGTGTGTGTGTGCGCGAGAGTGAGTGTATGTAGAATATGTGTTTATGTGTGAGTGCATGTAGAATGTGTATGTGTGTGTGTGTGCGCGAGAGTGAGTGTATGTAGAATGTGTTTATGTGTGAGTGCATGTAGAATGTGTATGTGTGTGTGTGTGTGTGAGAGAGTGAGTGTATGTAGAATATGTGTTTATGTGTGAGTGCATGTAGAATGTGAATGTGTGTGTGTGTGTGAGAGAGTGAGTGTATGTAGAATATGTGTTTATGTGTGAGTGCATGTAGAATGTGTATGTGTGTGTGTGTGTGAGAGAGTGAGTGTATGTAGAATATGTGTTTATGTTTGAGTGCATGTAGAATGTGTATGTGTGTGTGTGTGTGAGAGAGTGAGTGTATGTAGAATATATGTTTATGTGTGAGTGCATGTAGAATGTGTATGTGTGTGTGTGTGTGAGAGAGAGTGAGTGTATGTAGAATATATGTTTATGTGTGAGTGCATGTAGAATGTGTATGTGTGTGTGTGCGCGAGAGTGAGTGTATGTAGAATGTGTTTATGTGTGAGTGCATGTAGAATGTGTATGTGTGTGTGTGTGTGTGAGAGAGTGAGTGTATGTAGAATATGTGTTTATGTGTGAGTGCATGTAGAATGTGAATGTGTGTGTGTGTGTGAGAGAGTGAGTGTATGTAGAATATGTGTTTATGTGTGAGTGCATGTAGAATGTGTATGTGTGTGTGTGTGTGAGAGAGTGAGTGTATGTAGAATATGTGTTTATGTTTGAGTGCATGTAGAATGTGTATGTGTGTGTGTGTGTGAGAGAGTGAGTGTATGTAGAATATATGTTTATGTGTGAGTGCATGTAGAATGTGTATGTGTGTGTGTGTGTGAGAGAGAGTGAGTGTATGTAGAATATATGTTTATGTGTGAGTGCATGTAGAATGTGTATGTGTGTGTGTGTGTGTGTGAGAGAGTGAGTGTATGTAGAATATGTGTTTATGTGTGAGTGCATGTAGAATGTGAATGTGTGTGTGTGTGTGAGAGAGTGAGTGTATGTAGAATATGTGTTTATGTGTGAGTGCATGTAGAATGTGTATGTGTGTGTGTGTGTGAGAGAGTGAGTGTATGTAGAATATGTGTTTATGTTTGAGTGCATGTAGAATGTGTATGTGTGTGTGTGTGTGTGAGAGAGTGAGTGTATGTAGAATATATGTTTATGTGTGAGTGCATGTAGAATGTGTATGTGTGTGTGTGTGTGAGAGAGAGTGAGTGTATGTAGAATATATGTTTATGTGTGAGTGCATGTAGAATGTGTATGTGTGTGTGTGCATGTGTGAGTGTAGAATATCTACACACGTGTGCTTCAGAGCTGAGACGGTGCTGTCTGCATTGCTGCAGTCTTGCGCAATCTGTCCGGCCACCTGTTTGCATCTCAAGAGTCCAGTCCTGGAGCTGGTCCATCTCAACCAATCAGAGAGCGGGGTGGCACCACCAGCACAGAGCCAGTCCAGCTCAACCAATCAGAGAGCTTGCACCACCAGCGCGGAGCCGCATGGCAGAGAGAGCGGGGCGCTCGGTCGCCCGCTCGCTGGGCGGCGGCACACCTCACCACGCGATAATTGCAGAGCCGGCGTGCGCCGTGTTCTTGTTTACCGACGCTAATGTAGGCAGAGATAATGCAACAAGCCGAGATGGCGGCTTAACGCCTGGCGTTAAGGGGCCCCGCAGGTTTTTTTCTCTGGTGGCGGACCTGAAGTGTTAAGCTGCCGCACACTCGCGCGCGCGTGCGAGTGAGTGAGTGAGGTTTCTGAGCATTCCAATGGTGCAGTCACACACCGCGATGCCGTCACACCAAGGCTCGACAGGGGCTGTCAAAGCTGGCTGGGATGTAAAAAAAACGTAAAAAAGAAGAGAAAAAAAATTTCAAGACTAGAAAAAGAAAGGCGTAAAAGAAAAAGATTGTTGCTCATTTTTTAATCCAGTTCTTCATGTTCCACGTGCAAGGAACACATCCATTTTTCTTGAGTTGCAGGTGCAACGATAAAATACTCACCGGCTCAAAAGTATGAATTCTAAATTAATGAACGTGCAACTCACCAAGAAATACATATTTTAACGCTCCGTTTTTGCATAATGCCTGTGAGTTTGACAGGCTTTAGCTTGCTAGCCCACTGGTTATGTTTTTCATATCTGATCCAAATTAAGTTTCATTTACATGTATGTGCACAAAAGTCCAATAGGAGTGATAGCCTTCGAAAAACATACAAGGACAGAATTTGGAATCTGAGAAAAATTATTTTGGGTACAGTTTACACAAATCAAAGCAGGCATCTGATCTCATAAGATGGCTGTATGCTGATTTCAGTCAGATTTACTAATAGAGAGTCATTTATGTAGGTGGAATAATGTCTAAAATAAGACCCTAATCACTGCAGCTTAAATTAAATGTTTATCTGGATGGATATTTGTTAACTAGAAAAAAAACAAACAGGAGTTAAGTGGGAACTCTCTGCAGGAAACTTGATGAACAGCAGAATTACTCCGAGCACATGAGTTTTATTTGAGTTATTCAGAGACCACAGCTGAATTGTGCAGTCCTTTGATGTCTTGCAGAACGGAAGGTGTATTTTCAGCTTTCATCTAATCAAATCGCGCACTTCTGAGTAATACCACAACATATAATATGGTTCCACTTGATGAACACTTTTTTTTTTTTTTTTTTAAATATAGCTATCAAAAGACCCGGATATATAAAAAAAAATCCCTATTTGTGGCAGATTCTGTTCAAGTAGAGAGCAAAATACTTTCCTTTATATGTGACAAACAGGTGACGTACGAAGTACTAATTGAAACCAGCATGTTCAGCTAATGACTGCAAAAGACGGAAACAGTGAAAATAGCAGCTTGCCATTTACGCTGAAATATTTTTTTATAGACTGAAACGTTAACAGAGAGTCTGAGACGTATTGTCTTTCCTTTATCTCTATTTAGGTCAAACAAGAGTAATTATTACTAATATTAATATTCATCAGGCAGCCCCAGCCTTAGCATTGACTACAAAGCAGGGCTTCCGCAGTGAATATACAACTCATATCCTATATAACTGTATGATTGCGCGCATTATTTTTTAAAATTATTTTGTCACCAAAATAAGTTTATTGCAAAGCCCTGCTGAACATGGCGGACACACGCAGTGTGTTTGGCGACTCTGGAAGAATCTTGGGATTTATCGCACAATTCCGGGGGGGGGGGGGGGGGGGGGGGGGGGGGGGGGACCCAGTCACATGCCAATGGGGGTGGGGGGGGGGGGGGGGGGGGGGGGTTATGAAGGGTCAGAAAAAGGAAACAAAGTTTTTCTTTTTTTAAATTTTTTATTAGCCTAAATCCTTTTGGTGCATTGATCGTCTCTCTCAACGGTGACCTCACCGCAGACAGTTAAACAGCCTATCATATCGGGGCAATTACTGCTTTTTAAAACATCGCAATTCATACAACGCATTCGCGAGCAGCGCGCAGCAGGCAGCCGCTGCCCCCGGTCTCTCTCGTCTGCAGCTGTACACTCCATCACTCCTCTTCCTCTCTTTCTGAAGGCTATGACAGCCCCCACTCCCCCCCCCCCACTCCCCCCCTTACTTCAGTCTCTCCTCCTTTATCTCGCTCTCCATTCTTTCATCCACAACAAAGCTCCCTTCTCCTCTCTGCCCCTCTCTGTGCTGTATCTGCTTTCCGCACGTGGCACGCCTGCCCCTGCTGAAGGTATTTTCTCATTCAGCCTTGCATGTCCCCCCCCCGGGGGGCGGGGAGGGGGGGGTGTGCACGGAAAGGACAGGCCGGTAGAGCCGACCCCTCTGACAAAATGGCCGAGAAATTGCCTCATTCCTCCGCAGATCAGCAAATGCACACAAGTGCTATTGTGCGCCACGACCTGCACATTATACTTTGTCTTCGCCATTTAGTGAAACACCAACCCCCACCCCCCCCCCCCCCCCCCCCACCCCACCCACCCCCACCCCTAAAAAAAAAACCCCCAACCAATTAAAGTAATACAGCCTCACAGTACCAGCATCCAATTAAATCTGTGCAGCATTACCTGTCTTTACAAAGCTGGCCAGAGCCTTGCCACTTGAGCAGTCTATTCATGGTGAAGGAGCTCATGGCATCAATACAAGCCACCGCCCCCACACCAACCCCCCTTTGCTCACACACGCATGCATACACAATACACATATGCAATGCACACACACATACACACACCATTGTCTCACATACACACATTTTCTGGCTGTTGTTTCTATAGTGTGGATAGGCCCCAAGCATTGGTATTTGTAAAAGACTGTTCTCCGGTGTGGATGGGCCCCACAGCCTGGTATTTGTAAAGGCACTGTTCCAGTGTATGGATGTCCCACACAGTCGATAGAGCTTACAGCATCTCATTGCTCACTAGGGACCCCTGTTGGTCATGGGGTCCTCCTGGTCCCCCTGCACATCGGGTCTGTGAGACCAGTGTGACATTAAGCAGTGGCTGACATCGCCTGCTTCAGTGAAGAGCACCTTCTCGTCTGTACTCTCCCAAATCCATGACAAATGTTGCAGCAGTTATTATCATTGAAGAAGTTCGCTTTCTCTTTAGCCGACTCGGCCAGGTTTCTCTCTCATCCCAGTCAGTTTTCTCTCTGTAATCAGGAAGAGTCTCCACATCTGGAGTTTTCTGCATGCAGGGTGGGATGAAAGCGAGCCTGGGAGATGGCACCCACTGTGTGGGCGTGTCAGAGATGGCTCCCACTGTGTGGGCGTGTCAGAGATGGCACCCACTGTGTGGGCGTGTCAGAGATGGCTCCCACTGTGTGGGCGTGTCAGAGATGGCACCCACTGTGTGGGCGTGTCAGAGATGGCACCCACTGTGTGGGCGTGTCAGAGATGGCACACGCTGTGTGGGTGTGTAACCCACGGAGAGCGTGCCCATCTGGGCCGATACCGATGGTGACTGGTGCTCAGAGAGATGCAGGAGAGAGCAGGGCAGGCCGAACTCCCCTCCCCCAGCCCAGCCCCCCGAGCCTGCTGTGTAAAAGATGTGGACGATGGCCCAGAGCTTTCCTACTGTAGAGGCAGAAGCAGCCTGGGCTTGTTAAATTACCTTTGCACAGCCCTACAGTGGAAATGAGCACAAGCCAGCCCAGTTCCAGCTCCATACTGGACCCTGGGCTCATTTAGAGGCCCCTAGAGCACGGGCAGGGCGCAGGGTGGTGACATCACAAAGGGCACATGGTGATGACATCACAAAGGGCATCCTTCTCCGCAACATGCCAGTTGTGGACATCTTGCACTTCCTGTGTCCCGTGCTCAGCAGTTCTGCCACCAGCCACAGCCAATCAGGTTTGAATACGGCAGTGTCCAGAGGCACCCTTGGAAGAGAAATATCTCCAGAAATGCTCTCTTTTGAAACACCTCATCAAAAAGGCTCCTTCGCAAAGATGCTGAAGGCCATTTTTGCTATTCGTTCTTTTTGCTTGGGGGAGAGAAACAAGTGCGTCAAACACAAATTAACTATTCATCTAGTATTCGTTAGGGTGCCTGACTTTTTAATTACCCATTACAGGATAGCTCAAGAGGCTCCTAAGCAGAAAAAAGGCTGAACTCCACCCAGCCACCCAAACCCCAGGGATGGTCATTAGGAGGGTGACTTTAAATGCAAGAGCAATCACACAACTATTAAAACTGGACATAAGAGGCTGTCATTACTCTTAATGAGGTCTCATTGACTCAGGTCATGAGTACCTGCCCAGCAGTACCATTCAAGCAAAAATAGACATTTATTAATCTGATAAACACGTACACAAACAGCTGGAACTATGTCAAAGGCTTACGATGCTTAAAAAACAAAACGTGACCATATTCAGCAGTTGACCAGACTATTACGACCGAAACGTAAAATAAAGCTCAAAGCTCACGTGGGTTTTTATTTTTCATAAATTAGTTTACTCTGAAAACGCCTAAACACCCGGAATGTCACCCACAGCAGGCTCCCAAGAGAGCTGCGAGCGTGTTTGAGTTTGCACACCTGTGAGCACTAGCGCCGACGCAAGAGTGTGTGCGAGTATGTGTGTGTGCGTGTGTGAGTGAGACTGTGTGTGCATGTGCACATGAGTGCGAGTGTGTACGGGTGGCACGCGTGTGTGTGAATGTGTGTGTGTGTGAGTGTGAGTGTGCATGCGTGTCGATGTATTCCGACGCCGCTCGCAGTTTTTAATTGAGGCGATAATAGATTTCCCAGGCGCGGAGTCGCACCGCCTGACTCTCATACATAAAGAGAGCCTTCTCAAAACCGGATCGTCAGCAGTTGCAGCGAAAGGAAGAAAGTTGAGGTGCGAGACCGAGGCAGCGAACGAAGTTCACATCCACGGCTGTCTCCGCACGGTCGCTGCGAAGACGCGTTTAGCAAAATGCTCATTTTCCTGCGTTTGCGGCGTTCCACTTAGAATGCGCAGAAATAAGGCACGTGCGCCTTACGCTCTTCTAACGGGAGATCATTCACTGAACACATACCTTTTGTACAGGAATTCAAACATAATCCTGACCTAAATATTTCCGTTACAAACCTATTGCATTTCAACAGGTTAAAGGTAGAAGAATCTACTAGTTTCATTAGCATTAACAATTTTTTTCCCCCCAATTTTCCCCGCTCTCAGTCACAACACCACCCCTCCCCCGCCCACAAGCTGGGGCCTTACGTCCACAATAGGTGGCAGTTAGCACTGATACTCACAGGGACTATGACCTGGACATGTTTTAATTAATTACAGACACAAATCAAGGAAGTGACCCTGTGAAAGACGAAGAAACAAAAACATGACCCCACCCCACCCCACTCGAAGGAAAAAAAAAAAAAAAGAAAAGGAAAAAAAAAAAATGTTCATAGCCTCACCAGCTCACTGGACTATAGAAAACAAGGAAGTGAAGACGGTTTACCATGGAAACAGAATACCAATTTATCACTATAAGGAAACACTAACCTGGGATCAAGGCCCCCCCCCCCCAAGCAGAATTAATTGGCCCGCTCCCTGACTGAAGCCTCTCACCTCGTTTAAGTAGGCAGGGCCATCCCATAGATTATTCAGAGACACTCAGCCATTGGCTGCCAGAATGCCATGGAAACACATCTCTGTCTTACGGGAAGTAAACCGCAAAGTTGCATTCAGAAATTTTGAAAACTCAATGACGTCATCAGCAACAAAAAAAAAAAAAGCTGCCTGAAAGTTTAATAATATCTGTGTAAAGACAGGTTTTGTATTGGAGGTACTTGTTGGTTGGTTGGTTTTGGTAACTGTTGGATTGTTTGGTTAACCCAGTTAATAATTATAAATGGGTCTCTGTGCCTTCTTGGTTATATATAACTTTTGTATTCCTGAGACTCGCGCTGATGTTACCCACCTCTGTACGTCAGACTGAGTAAGAGCATCCGCTAAGCGATCGCAATCATAACTGTGATCTAATGCTCAGCCACTTTTTTTAAAAGGTGAAAAATGGTATTCAGCACATTTTGTTCCTTGTTCACAAGACACCTTTTAAAGATTAGCGAGTACAGGAAGGCTCAGAAGCCAGTTTTTTTTATCCTGCTGCAAATAAGTCTAATCTTAAATAAGTGCATGTGGTGTGGGTTTGCACGGGCAGGGGGCACATCTCTTTCAGGAGAATTATTATTACATCTTTGTATTAAACTCATTACAAATAAAGAGATAAGAGGTAGGAAAACAGGACCTCACACAGAGTGTTGAAGCAGAAGAGGACCTAGAAGAGGAATTAGAACTTTTTCTTTTTAATTATGGGAAAACCACACCCACCCCACCACAGCAATCGATTCATTTCAATGAGCTTCGTTGGCATAAAAGTAATGAAACAAAGCCATAAAGTTGAAATACATGAATAAAATAACATTTAACATTTGATTGGTTACAATAGTGAGAAGGGTAGTTTATTTAGTCACCCAGACTCCCTTGCTCTATGACATGCCAAGACATGTTTTGCCACAAAAGGGGCATCATCACCATCTTGCTTTAAACATTCTTTCCTCAGAATTGACAGCTCTATCACACATCAAGAATATTATGATGACACTCCCATCCATACTGCCTAGTGAGAATATAAGTGTGCGCAGTTTGCAGGAGCAGTTTTCTAGACCTTTAGCCCCACACCACCACCTCTCCCCCTCCCTCCAAAGGAACGCTTTATCTGGGGGAGCATAGCCTTTCCCGGAGTCCTGCACCGGCCCACAATGCATCTGGCCAACAGGTGAGGGACAATTAGGGGGCTGGAGAGTCTCTTTCAGGGCTTTTGTGCTCCCGTTTCCACGGCGAAACGGATCCGTCGCCCCTCAGAGGAGCGCCTCACTTTCTGGAGGGGGGGGAGGGGGGTGGTGGGGGTGGGGTGGGGGGGATCAGTGTATGGGCAGAGGCTAGCTGCACACTCAAAAGGTGCTTGGACAAATTTACACCCCCCCACCCCACCCCACCCCACGTCATGCTGCCCCCGCCCCACTCAAACCAAGCCCCTCATTTTGACAAAGCCCAATACACAACCACAAGCCCCAAAAGCTGCACACTGCACTTTCCTGGTGAGAGCAGTCAACACACTCGTAACCCGCGGGAGGCGGCTGTGAAATTGTGTCGAAAATATGCAACTTTGATGAGCATAACACCAAGTTCCTGGTATGAGAACACAAATCATAAATTAAGAATAATAACCCACACATTATCAAAAAGTCATTACTGGAAGAAATGAAATGAATGTTTAGGATGAGAGTTCAACGGATCCAGTTCGCACAAGATGTGGAGATCACACCGCCATAACACGTGTGCAAGACCCTCCTCACACACCATACATAGGTAAGGACACATTTTTCCAATTTGAGGCCTACCCTTTCTCCACAAGCCTGGGGCTCACAGTCAACCCCCTCCCCAGCGACCAGAACCCCGGGCCAGCTGCGGCTGAACTGTCCTGCCCCCCCTAACGGTGGAGGCCAGGGCATGGCCAGCAGGAGAGTGATGCTTCTATAAATCCCTAATCTGGAGACGGAGAGAAGCAGGGGCACAGCCTCCCCCCCCTCCCCTTTCCCCACGCCCCCACCCCACATGCTCCTTCTCTCCTGCCTCCCTCTACTGGCAGCTTAGCCTTCTTTTCCCAAACTCCCAGCAGTCCGGCATGCGGCCCAGCACACCAGCCACAGAGGGCGGGGGCAGGGGGCGGGGGGGCAGGGTCGCCACCACGACGGGCTCGTTACCATGGTTACCATACCCCAACCCACCCCAGCAGTGAGTTCATTATATTTATTTCCATGTCAGACCCTCAGAGTAACAAACTTACAGTACTGAAATACACTGGCACACCAGCAGGGCAGTACCCGTATAGAAACACACAAACCGCATGTTTAACCAACGCAATACAAAGCCACTGCGCTTACACATGTATATTTTTAAACTGAGTGTCAACTGACGACCACATCTTGAACACAGGGTCTACAGAAACCCAAACAGTTCCAGACGCCGGTTCACACAAGGTTCACTGCAGAAACGCCAGGAACCACCGAGAACGAGTTCTGAGACTCCGAGACTCTGCACAAAAAAACTTTACGACCAGAACTCTGACCGTCTGGCCCGGGCCCAGTCATCCCACGGCCGGCTGTGTGGGCTCACCAACGGCAGCCAGTGTCAGAGCACCGCCACCGGCTCTGAACGAGGGCGTTCAGCCTGAGGGGAGGTGGGCCGGCCAGTGAAAAAAAACAGCCAGAGCCCGAAAAAAAAGGAAAAGGAGCGTAAAAGACCAACCCGTCGATCGCCAAGATCCACAGACACCGGTTTCACTCGCGCGTCAACTTGTGTGTGTGAATAGCGAAAACCAAAAGAAAAAGGAAGAAGGGAGAATAGAAAAGAAGCAATGAATTAGACTTAAAGAAAACTAAAGGGGGGTGGTGGGGGGGGGGGGGAAGCTAATTAGGTGTCAAATTGAGCTACGGGCAATATTACAACCGATCGTATATTAGCTTCGGTCGCGCCATTCATTCGCACAGCGCTAAACCGCGCCGCCTGACAAAAGGAAGGGCCTAATTTCCGTCGCTGCTCTCGCACGGTATGCAATTTAAATAAATTACTGCGCCCGGCAACAAGCACCTCGGCCGCCCCACAAACCTCGTAATAGTTTGTTTCTTTAATTATTATTTAATTTAGCTGTTATGACTGGTTTTCAGTTAAAGGGGAGGGGGGGGGGGGGTACACCGGCTGACAAATTCAATTAAAGCAAGATAGAGAGTCTAATGGGCCATGTTAATGATTCATTTCATACATAATATTTTATCATCATTTTCTCTCCGGGAAAGAAAAAAAAAAATCTCTCTCTCTAACGAAGGCACGGTTTCGTGTCAGCGGATGGAGGCGGAGGCTTGGACGGCGACAGGATAGCGGTAATTAGAAAATCCGCCACCGCGGCACACGAAACCCTTTCCCCTCCCCCTCAAAACTCCCACAAACCTGCTGGCCCCCTCGAGCAGAGGAGGCAGTCGCGTTTGAAACCGTTTGCCTGTCATTAATTGCGTAAGACAATTATCCGCGAAAATATATTTTTTTTTTTTAAACAGTATTTAAATGACCTTTCACCCCCCCCTCTCACGGGCTCGAGTGCGAAACCGCCTCGTGATGGACTGACTGTCGCTAATTGATTGTCTCCGATAACAGCTGTAGGTTTTTTTACATTCATATCATAACGTGACATGTCACTGCATGAGGCGACCGTAACGCAATGGAAACTCGGCACCTTCGGGTTCGCAAACTTTTAAAGACTTAATCGCGATCAAGAACTTTTCCATGCAGATGCGTATGTGTGCGTATGCCCAGTCGCACGGAGAAATAAAGGGCTTTAGCCTTTTCAGGGCTGCTGGGTACGAACCTGCACGTAGGCAGGGACCCGCGTAAACGCCTTTAAAACACGCATGAAAATCAGACATTTTTCAAGCGCTGTGAAGTGGCACTACGACCAAATGCTTCAGAAAGGTTTTCCTTTAGAGGAGGAGGGGAAACGGGGGGGTGGGGGGTGGGGGAAGAGGCGCTCAAATCTTCCTCAGGAAGAAACGGAAGGATAAAAATACGCTGGGATAGAAACAACACAAAGACTGAAGGGGAGATTCTCGGTACACTCAAGATGAACAGCCTCCCTGAATGCCCTGCTGCATTAGTTTGTCTGCCTACCATTTCTGTCATTTCTGATTTCACTATCCAGGGCTGAAGATCTCACTGTTTCAGTGTCATTTTTGTGGCTTTAAAAAAATAAAAAATTCCTTTAATTATTTTATTCTAATTTGAACAAGGTGTCCAATGAAAAAGTTAACATTTACCCATGTACTACTTGACATTGTTGGTTTTTGAGTGATAACCAAAAGGAAAATTCCATTGATTACAACTCTGATTAAGAAAAAAAAATATTTATGTTTGCATGAAGCTGAAGGATAAAACATCTCTATAAAATAGACCTCTGTAAAATAACTAATTAAGAGTAGAGATCAAGTAGTGCACATGTTCACCTGGCATAACATTTGCTTTTCGTTTATTTAAAGGGTCATTCAATCTCTCTGGGATTACAATCTTTCACATGTGCACATACAGTACTGCACACATACAGTACAGTACAGCATGCATGCATGCACAGAATGCCACATTTCCACTAAAACCCACTTCCTTCATATATGCAAGTCAACACATGCAAATGAATTTGTGCTTGCACCATTTTTTTTTACTGGTTCAACAGACCAACATTTTGTTTCAATATTTAATTTTATACAGATTTTTAACCTTTGACCTTTAGTATTCCTCCAGTAGTAGTCCAGAGAAAATATGAGGTACTTTGTTGTAATATTTAATGTTGTAATATTTTCAGAATACCATACAAAGCAATTAAATACCAGGCAAAGTTGCAACACTCTTACTCAGAGCCAATACTATTCAGAAAATTCCATGGGTGGAAAATTGCAGAATTGCCACGAATTAATGCTGGCACATCCAAACGAACCCAAATCATAAACAATTCAGGACCACTTGCCACGAGTCCGCTTGTTAAATTAACCACGCGGATGTAAATGCAATTGTCACAATATCTCAATCATCTTTATAAAATTTGCGTTGGCTGATAAAAGCAAGAGAGAAAAAAAGATAATTTATGAGGGGCTAAGCAGCCACCTGTTGAGGTTATCCATATTTCATATTTTATTTCCAGCTCTCAGTGGTTATGATGTAACCGGTCCAGTCCTATTCCAGATTAATATTTCAGACAGTCCCAAAGGAAACAAGGTATTACAGTAATATACGGTAAATTACTGATCTTTACCGCTCTCCAGTCGTACACGCGATCCGTAAAAAGCACGGTTATCCTATGATGGACTAGGCCGGTAAATAAAAAGTTCACTTCGGACGACGACGGGAATGACAAACAAGCACACAGTCACATCGATGACGACGACGACGAAGACACACTGCATCAATTTACTTGAGTGCGGATGTGCGTGGACGGACACAGCCGCCATCTTTTTTTTTTTTTTTTTTGGTTCACACAGCGTCTGAGTGCAGCTGACAAAAGCAAATAAATTAAACTTCCAATCGCAAAAAAAATACAAAATAAAAAAAATAATATTAAATCAGCCGCAATAAATAAAATTTAAAGCTGGAGACGTGGGGCTTGTAGTCCCCCGTAATCGTCACACGCTGGTCATCCTTAAATGTCGAAATCCTGCTATGACCGCACCGGGGGAACGATAAGAATCATCCGTCAGCTTCCAGCCCGCCGATGTCGCCATCGCCCAAACCGGCTGGCAGACACACGCGACGGCGTTCGTCACTCAAACACGTTTTTCTAACAGATTCCATTAGTGTTTCATTAACACGTAAAAGTACAAGGGGGAGGAGTGAAACTAACCTCTTTTGAGTTGGGTTTAAAAAAAAAAATAAAAAAAAAAAACATATATATACGTTTACTGCCGTTAAAACAAGATGGCAGACGGGCTGGGGGGGGGGGGGGGGGGGCGAGGGGGAGTGAGGGGTGTGAGATGACACCTAACCAAAGCATTTCAAGTCACTTTGACAAAAGAATTCTCAACATTAATGTTTAAATACTTCAAACTTTGAGTTACAATTTTAACTTTTCATACTTGTAAAATTAGCTTTATACTTTAGCCGTGTCAAATATGAACACAAAAGGCCCTTTTTACGCACACGCACACAGGACGTTTAAAAGAAAACTTAACATTGGTTTAGTATGCTACTGCTCATGACACCTAAAAAAAGATAATGCCATGTTAGTTTTTATAAGTATTGGTATTTAAGTTTGATGTAGTTTTAGCTCTGCTCTAATACTGATAAATAAGAAATGGTTAAATCTGAAGAATTACACAGAGATGAAAACCACAATATTTATTTTAGAAAGATGTAATTTATAATGCTTCTTTCCACTGTTGTGAATCTATCATATTTATTTTTATTATCCATCCATGCGAGGGGAATGGGAGAGGGCTCACTGAAGGGACCGATGTCTGGATCCAATTAGTGCTGCCCCTCAACTTTCACTCACAAATTACAGTAAACGCAAGTGTAACTTTTCAGCGCAAATATCGTACTTCATTAATTCCAATGATTGCTGAAGTCCCCAAACGGTGTTTGTAAAAAATTTTTTAAATAATAAAAAATGAAAAACAGCACACTCTGCCCATCACTCACTTTCTCTCTCTCTCTCTCACACACATGCACACACACTCACGCAAATATACACACTCTCAAACAAACGGTTCCACTGTTATTTTGAGTTGAGTTTTTTTCAGATTTCTTACTGGTGGGTGGGGGGGGGGGGGGGGGGCAGGGTAAGGGCCTCTCCACCCCACCCTGCAGTGTTGTACAGACCTGGGGCAGGGGGAGGCACTGGAGGGGGGGGGTGGGGGGGGGGGGGGGGGGTGATTGTGGAGTGTGGGGGCCCAGGGCTTGCGGGGTGGGGAGTGGGGGGGTGCGGGGGGGGGTGGCTGAAAGGGCAGGGGGGGGGGGGGGGGGCAGGGGTCAGGGATGAGTGGCACACAGAGGGTGAAGCGGGATGGAACGAGTCCCATGGAGAGGCAGAGATTGTGTTTTTCCCATGGTCCCTCACCCCGTGCCCCATCCCCACTGGGGTGGGGGGTGGGGGGCGGGGCGGGGGGGGGGCAAGAGAGAGGGTTTGGCTCAGTTACAACCCCCAGGGCCAACATGTGTTCAATGAATCGATACAGACAAAGCACAACAACACAATGGATGGATTACATCCACCCAAAACAGCCCCACATCCAGACTCACTCGCACATCAACACAAACGCTCTGACACGTTCGTACCTGTGCACACACACACACACACACACCACACACACACACACAAAATATCACCCTTAATAAGTATACTATAAGGCACTTACTGATCTTACATGTCTTGTTCTGTTTTTAAAAAATGTGTATTTTCCTGTGGACATAATAGTTTCCAATAGAAATTGGAAAGTGAGGCTTAACAAACGCCTTAATGGGTGGAGCTACAACGTCAATCATTTTTTATAACCTATCAAACTGCAGCAAAACTCAACTGCCTCAAATCACATCATATGATGCATCTGACATTGAGAATTGTCTGTTCTCTGACTATTGCTGGTGAAGGGTGAACTCTGAACATCTACAGCTCATAAGCAGCTCTGTGGGTTTCTTATGGTTTTACTGTTGCTATATTCCGTGATCTTTTATTATACTTATTGTGTCTTAAATGTTTTTGAAAAGGAGGGCCTGGCCCTCAGTTGAACCTCTGAGAATTAAATAAAGTATATGAAAGGCTGAATGTATTCCCCTTATCACACAGACGTGGGTAATATGAGGGGATGGGGGGGGGGGGGGGGGGGGATAAGGAGGGAAATAAAGGGGGAATAAGGGAGGAATAAAGGGGGAATAAGGGAGGACTACGAGAGGAATGAGGAGGAATAAAATGGGAGTAAGGGAGGAATAAGAGGGGTATAAGTAAAGGAGGAGTAAGGCAAGATGAGGGCAGATAAAGGAGGGAATAAAAGGAGGAATAAGAGTGGGAATAAAGGGCCTCAGACTGAGGCAGTGAGCTTAAGCTTATGCACCAGCCATAGCAGCAGTGGAAACGCACACGTTTGATAATAAATCAAACGCACTCCTGTCCAGACATTCAGCGGCTCGACCAGCTATTCTGCTTCATCATGGCACAAGATTAATGGGAAGAAGCCCACTTACCCTGTACCACTGTAAAACATGACACGCCCTCCGCAGTGCTCCCCAAACCCCCCCCCCCCCCCCCCCCCCCCACCCACCCCACACACAAACTGCTTATGCCAGCCAAGGCCTTGCAAAGAACCGCCTCTCCCCAAGGACAAAACTCCCACTGCAGTAACTGCCCCTTCCAATGTCAAACCCCAAATATTTCCCCATATAAATAAAAATAAAAAATTAAAGCAGCATTCTACAGCTGAGGACAGTGTGTGATTAATGCTCTGAGAGGGGCAATACGGATGCTGCTAAACCCTTACCTGCAGGACTCATCTGCATTCAGCTCACGGACATCAGTGCTCTACAACATTCCCAATGTTCATCAATTTCACACACACATGCATACATGTTTATATTATTATTATTACTACATTACATTACAGGCATTTAGCAGATGCTCTTACACAACTTTATACATAGCATTTACATTGCATGCAATTATACAGCTGGATATATACTGAAGACAATGCAGATTAAGTACCTTGCTCAAGGGTACAACGGCAGTGTCCTACTGGGGAATCGAAACTGTGACCAATTATTAAATATTATTATTATTATTATTATTATTATTATTATTATTATTATTATTATTATTATAATAATAATAATAATAATATTTATAAATGCATCTATAATTTCCTTACCAATTCAACAGTGGGGGTTATTCAAGTTTTGGTGCCTATACGTGGCAAAGATCAACAAAAACTAAAATTTTGCAACTCGTCCTTACAATCTTTCCATTTTGTTTATTAATATTCCTGCATGAATTTCCCCAGCTCTGCAGCATCATCGCAAATCACACAGCCGAGACCCGGATTCCTGCGACTTTAATGAAATTTTAATTACGAGAAGCACCGCGCTAATTTCGCCCCACGCCGGATCGCTTCGCCGAGGTAAACAAAATGTTCGTCTAATCTGAGGCACAGAGGTGGAGCTGGGTAAAGGAAGCAACACTCCACACATTCCTCACTCACAAAAATCCCAAATTTTACTTCTGATCTCCCACTAGTTATGGGGGGGGGGGAAGCCTACAAGTTAAATCCCACAATGCAATGTGGTTTTTGTAGAATTTTTTTTATTTATTTACTTTTTTAAAAAGAAGAAAAAAATGTCAGTTGAAGTGTGACGTGTGTCAAGAGCTGAGGAGCGGTTGCGAATATTAAACCTGAAGCCCAATTAATCATCGTGATTAAAAACCTGCACAAACCAGCCACAACCGCTTGGCAAATACAGCGTGGAACCCACAGCTGCAGCACACAGGGACTAACCACAGCGCAGCCCCCAGCGTTTCATCATCATTTCACATTGAATTCAAATGCACTGTAACCACAGTTTTCAAACTTATTTAATTTATCATTACCATGTGCATTCTAATGACACAAGGAAAAATCTTATACAAATACATTTCGTTCTTTTTTTATTTAAAAAAAAATATGGTCGCTATGGTAATCAGTCAGATTACATTGGCCAGCTCTTTCCCCTGTATCCCACAGGATCCATAAGATAATATAGCAGGAGGAAACTATGCCTCCACCCAGCTAAGACATTCATGCGGGATATCAGACTGTGATAAGAGCTCTCCTCCCATGACCAGCGGATTTCACCTTCATCCCATTCCCAACGCCCATCTGCAGCAGTAGCTGTACTAACACAGTGCTCACCCGCCATGTGAGAGAGGGCCGATCAGAACCACTTCCTTTCCCTGGCAGCCCTCCACCAATCAAAAGGCAAATTTACAGATCGACAGCCCTCTTGATCACACGTTAGCAAACGGTCATTCACAAGCTGTGTCTGCACAGTACACAGTTTTTTGTTCTTTTTTTTCTTCAAATTTTAACAGCAAGTGTAAAGTTAAAGTATGTCAAACACGGTCAGCAGTGCAAGTCACACTTCAGGCGCACGACTCCCGCCGGACTGAGATTTAATTACATCCCCGCCGTTTAGCAGACGCTCTTGTACCCAGAGCAGCACGGCTTTGCATTCTTATACCTGCATTCCGTTTGCACAGCCAGACTGAAACAGTTCAGGTTAAGCACACTTGCTCAAGGGCAGTGCCTCACCAGGGAATCAAACCGGCAACCTCCAAACTGCGACCCCGGCTCACTACCCACAATGCAACGGGCATAAGTGCCGAGTAATCAAATGCCCCCCTTTTTTTTTTTTTTTTTTTTTTTTTAACAATGACATCACTTTATAACACAAGCACAAAGTAGCGGGGACCACCACCGGTAACAGGCTTCTGAGGAGCTCAGGGCAGAACATTTCGACAAGTCGAATTTTTAATTCACTGGTGCCTCCCCCAGAACCACGGAAATGAATTTGGGAGTTTTCCCATTAAACGAGCTGCTGTCACACAAAAACCTAACAGAGGAAAATGTGGAGGGCGATGATAGAAAGGCTTGGAGCTTGGATGGGCTTGAAAGGTCACACACAGGCACTCTGAGAAGCGCACCAGGTCAGAGAATAAAGTCTGGAGCCGGTCGGAAAGAGATTATTTTCACGGAGTATCCTTACTTCCTACGTCCGACTGGAATACACGATTTCAACTCCCCTGGCTCTCTTCTTCGGCTTCCAAGCGAACAGGAGCTGCGCCAACCCGGCCCAAAAACCACAAGAGCAGTGTTGTTAACCGACAGAAAGAAACAGCATTTGAGGGATTATAATGCGGACTCATTTTTATTGTAAGTTTATTTCTCTTTTGTCCTAGAATTTTAGCCTCCTCAGTCTCTCTCTCTCTCTCTGTAGTGCTTGGTCCGCATTGGCCTTGCTGATTAGACGGAGGTGGATCAGTCCGTATCGGCTAACGTTAACGGCTCGCTAATGCACAGCGTTTTGCAATACACTCTCTCTCGCTCGCTCTCTCACTCAAACATTTTTATGCCACTGCTTTTTATAGCTGAGCGTTCCAAAATTCACTTTAACAGATGGAAGTTCCCTCACCTCGGAGGGCAAAGTAGGCCAATTTTGGAAAAGTTTGTGAAAAAAAAAAATTATTAACGGGTTTTTACGAACAGCCTGGAATTCACCCAAAATTCCCAGCTGATTATGATTCTACCCTGAAATTGGGAATGCGTTTTAAATACTGCGTATCTAATAAACCGTTGCGCATCACACACCAGTAAGAGCTGTGTGTGCAGCAGGCCACTGAGTTCAATGACCAAATGCCGCCGCCACCCCCCCCCCCCCCCCCCCCCCCCCCCCCCCCCCCTGCCCAACTCCCCCTCTCACACACGGACGGATGAACTGCCACCCCATTTGTCCACCAGTGAATTATTTGCATCCATAGCTGCCGTTTAAATAATTCAGTGAGGCCACGTGAAAACGAGATCACTGCTTAAAGCAAAAACAGCGTGAGAATGTCAAGTTCCAGGGATGGGGGAGAGCAGAGGAGGGAGGGAGGGGGGAGGGGAGGGGGGGGGGTGAGGACATGCAGAATTTGTGATTCCTCCAGCACCAAAAATTTCGGCAGAATGGTGACTGGATTCTGGCGTAAGGACGCGGAGAGCCGCGAATGAAAAATGGTGGCAAACTCATCCCCGAGGCGGAGGCGGTTGGTTGCTGCCGTGCCGGCTGGAACCACGAGGTCCCGGCAGAGGAGCCCCTTCGCCTGAGGGGCCAGCCGGCGATTTCGGGGAGAGGTTTTGGCCCTGGATGACCCCGGCCCTGCCACCCTGAACTTCGCGAGCCACCAGCTGCGGACCAGATGCTCTCAGCTGTCCGGCGAGGGTCAGCCATCAACGGAGCCAGTCTTGAGAACCCCCTGCTTTCACCCCCAAGCCCCCCCCCCCGCCCCACTCCTGCCCCGAACCCCCACCCTGAGCTCCCCTACTCTGCCCCAATCCCCCCCCCCCACTCCTACCCCGAACCCCCACCCTGAGCTCCCCCACTCCTGCCCCAATACCCCCCCCACTCCTGCCCCGAACCCCCACCCTGAGCTCGCCTACTCCTGCCCCAATAGCCCCCCCCCCACTCCTGCCACGAACCCCCACCCTGAGCTCCCCCACTCCTGCCCCAATAGCCCCCCCCCCCCCACTCCTGCCCCGAACCCCCACCCTGAGCTCCCCTACTCCTGCCCCAACCCCCCCCCCACTACCATACTACCTTGAGCCCACCCCCCACTCTTGCCCTGAGCCCCCCGCCCGTTCGCACCCCCACCCAGACCCCCCGCTCCTCAGTGACGTCGGCGCTTATCCAGAGCGGCTTATTCAGGTGCACAAAGGCTCAGCAAAGAACACAGACCCTTCAGTCATCAGTGTCACAACAGATAACAGCAGCAGTCACTACATCTGATAGCGACAGAGTCGCTACATGAGCCTATAGCTGATAGCTACAGAGTCGCTACACGAGCCTACAGCTAATAGCAGCAGTCACTACACAAGCCTACATCTGATAGCAGCAGGCACAGCATAAGCCAATAGAGTTAAGCACATACAAGAGTGAGATTAAAGACAGCGATTTAAGTATCCAGTGAATGAGGGTATAGACTTACATGTAAGAAGGGCAGTATTCAACCCAGAACAAATGGCCAGAGTTTGGCTTCTGTTGAAGCGTACACAGGTGAGTTCGGAAGATGCAGCTTAAGTCTGCGGCCATTCTCGTTCACAGGGAAGGAGAGGAAGCAGAGAGATAGCTTAGCGCCAAGCAGCTTTTCTGACTGGTTTTACTGGGCTAATTGCCACCCACTCATGAGACCACTTAACTGTAATCAACTGCCACTGAGACTGGCTAACTCTTCAGATAGTGATTTTATTACACCCTCGCCGAGCCTCCCCAAAGAAAAAGCAAATCCTCATCAATCTCTGTAAACGTTAAGTAGGGCACCAGTGAAGACCATCTATGGGACTGCCTACAAGATATTACACTCCTCTGTCGGGTCACAGAATAGTTAGTGCCTGTTGCAGCCAAACTGAACGTTCCACAACCAAACCGCCCCACAGTGAGTGTCTTTGTCCCAAACTGTGTTCTTCAATCGCTGTGCTTTTCTTAAAACATTTTCAAAGTCAAAGTCAAAGTCAAAGTGTTTTTATTTGTCAAGTGCACAGTATAACACAAGGTCATTCTGAGCAAAGAAATTCTTATGACATGGCAGGCAGCAACTACGTAGAAGCAGAGCAAAAATATCTTATTTTCTTAAAACATTTTAAGACATTCAGTGCAAGGGATTTATAGTTTTCTACCGAGAGAAAAACAGCCACTACACTGGTAGGAAGTACAACTTCCCACAACGTTGTTCAGGGTAGTCTGGACGATGTGAATCGCATTTATTCACAAACGGCACACTGCCAGCAGTTTCACTGTTCGTACGTTGGGGTCTTTCATGGATGGGTTTGGGTGGACTGCAGAAACTGAGGGTGGGCTATGCTCGAGATTCAAACCCATGGCCCCATCTGGCCTCCAGAGACTGCATCACTCCAGCTCCTTCACAACAAAACGCAAAGCACTAAAGGGGGAGGGTGCAAAAAAATGAAAATGTAAAAAATCCATGCCTTGTGTCACCTCTCCATGTGTCCCACGCCCCCCCCCCCCCCCCCCTCGTCAAAGCCATCGGCTGATATCCAACCCCGGGCACAATCTCACCAGACCTCGTTACGAAAAACGCTTTCAGGCCCTTAACGAGGTGGCTAATTAGCTGCTGCTCGCTCGCCCGCTCGCTCACACTCACCAGAAGCGCGAGTCGCTGGTTTTTTTTTCTCCCTTTTTTTTTTTTTTTTTTTTTAACGGCAGAAAATGGCGCCGTCGAGCACTCCGAAGACGCCCCCGTCAGCAGGGAGGCTTCGGGAGCTGAAGATCACGTCGGCGCCCGCCGACGCCTTCCGCACTGTATCACAGAGGGCACCGCCTCAGCCAATCGGATTAATCCTCTTATCGACCGATCTGGCCAGCGTTCATCAGCATAATGACCATATTTCACTGCAACACCACCACAGACTCCCACAACCCGCTGAATGTGAGTTTAACCCTCGTACAAAACAGAGAAACACCGAGACTAGCATACAAAATAAATGTTTTTCTTTTCATTTATATCGATTTATTTTTATATTACTACATTGCACCATGTGTTAATCTATGTGATGAAGTTAGAGGAGATTCTGACAGCAGTGTCAGTATTAGGATATATTTTGACATATGTCAATCTCTGATGCCTGACAAAAAAAATCTGAAAAATATATTCTAAAAAACAAAAAAAACAAAAAAATAATAATTTCATTGCATTGTGGATCAGCGGGTACAAAAGACACAGATTTTAAGGAATTTGCGGTGAACACAAAGACAGCGACACACCCCCCCCACGCCCATCCTTCAGCCAGTCGTTAGACGATGTGAAGACGCAGCGGTAGGGAAGAGAAAATGCAAGCAGCCCAAGCGACGCAAGTGTTTGAGAAGGTGGGGGACAGACTGAGGCTGGAGTGACACACCCCCCTGCCCCCCCCCCCCCCCCCGCCCTCCTTCAGAGCCCTTCTCAAAATGGTCATGCCCCCCCCAGCCCACAGCAGCCCTCTCTCCAACCCCCACCCCCCCCCCCCCCCCCCCCCAAAGCCCCCCCCCCGAATCGCCCTAGCCCCCCGCCCAAATCTCCCTCATATCATACCAGCCGAAATCCAACCGCCCCCCCTACATGTGCACCAGCAGGCCCCAGCCCACCCCCCCAACAAACCAACTCCCGAACCCCCCAACCCGGGCCCTGCTCACTGTTAGCTGCTTCACAGAGTCAGTGCCAACACTGAGAGAATGAGCCCCTTTGCAGGCCGAGAGCCTCACTGCTTCTGCCCCCTACAGGAGAAGGTGTGCTATTGCGCTGCACGCTGCTGACACACACAGCTTTACCAACCCCCCCCTGCCCGCACCCCAACCCCCTCCCCCCCCCCCCCCCCCCCCAAAAATACACCTCGACTCGCACATCCCTCCGGCGCACCCCAAGCACACATCGCGTTCCTCGCGCCCCTGCCACCTGCTCGGCGTCCCACACGCTGTGCGCACAGCCTTGCTCAGCAAAAACTTCTCTGAATCTCAGCCTTAAATTCCGTGTTAAAAAAAAAAAAAAAAGCAAACAAGCAAACTTTATTTGGGGGTGTGTGGGGGGGGGGGGGGCTGATTTTTGCTCTTTGTTTCGGTAACCCGCGCTTCCCGCTAAACGCGGATCCCGCTGCGCCACGCTGCAGCAGCGCGGGGGGGGGGGCGGGGGGGGGGGGGGGGCGCTCTGAAAGCCCCCATTCTTCTCATCCGCGCCTCAGAAAAACAGAGGCGAGAAAAAGAGGGGGGGGGGGGGGGGGGGAAAAGGGAACTTTCCTAATTTTAGGCTCGTTCTTGGCAGCCTCCCGTTGCCCTGTCAGAGTGAGGTGGCTGGGGGCCTCCTGACAGCCGTTTTTTTTTGGGGGGGGGGGGGGGCTGAGGGGTTCTTTGTGGGTCCGTCAGCGGGAGGCCTATGGCGTAAGCCCTGTCCAGTGGGGGGCCATTGTGTGGATTCCACCCCGCCCGCCCCCCCCCCCCCCCCTCCTCCTCCCCACACCGCGAGCCCTCAATGGGCTGGATTAGAGAATCCTGCACACAGTCTTAATCTCCCATTCAGGTCTCTGACAGAGAGACGGAGAGAGAGAGAGACAGAGTGACAGAGAGAGAGAGGGAGACAGAGAGAGAGAGAGAGAGAGAGAGAGAGACAGAGAGAGACAGAGACGGACAGAGAGAATCAAATAAATGTTTCAAATATTTAACCCTTCAAATCATTTAATCAACATTCCAGCTGATTAGACAATGTTAACACAAACATTTTTTTAGCCAAATTCAGAACCCCACACACCCACATGCGCGCACAGGTACGAGACACATAATTTTCGGAAGCAAACAGGTGTATGAAACGGGTGTAAGGAGCTAAGCTCGGGTGCCTCTAAAAGTTCACACGATGGGTAAAAGCTAGGAGAATGTGTGCAGGTCTCATTTGCATATATGAACACGGGGTGATCCGGTGCAGCACTTTACTTTCAGCAAAAATGAGAAAAAGGTCAGAGTTTCACACACAGAGAATTATGCCCATGTTCTCTATTGCCACACAGAGAAGTGGACCTTTTCAATGCATTTCCAGACTACAAGGCTTCCCCGCCTATGTTAGCTCACACCCCCCCCCCCCCTCCCCAGACAAGGCTGAACACATGGTAACAAACTGAGAGCTGTAAATGGTGGGGTGGGGTGGGAGGGGGGGGTTGTTTCTGACACACAGAGCAGGCAGCGTGAGAAACTCCCGGTCCGCCCTGTGGCACAGGCCACTCCCCCCATAACTGCACATTTATTTATCCAGTGGCACGATTAACAGGGCCTAACAGCGGTTCTCAAAGTGGCAGGTGCGATTCGAGTTTCCGCAATCCAACATCCAACGGGATAGCAGGTGGGAGGAGGAGCAGCCAATTGGAGGGCGGGCCAGGGTGGGGCAAGGAGGGGCAAGGCAGGGCAAGGCGGGGCAAGGAGGGGCAAGGAGGTGCAAGGCAAGGAAGGGGCTGTACTACATCACTCCTGCAAAAAAAATTAATTAAATCACCCCACCCCCCTATGGTTGCCCCCACCATCTCAGTCACCAAACCCCGGGAAAGAGCACCTCTATAGACTACAAACGACAGCCTCCCTAGCCAACGTTCAAAACACCGCTAACAGAACCGCTTCCTCTGCATTCACACCCTTGAGCCTCGCAGGACACTCACTCCACACCAGGCTCAGCTGTCTGAACACCGCTCCTGTAACTACAGCGTGATCGTAATGAAATCGCCTTACGAAGAAACCGACCGCATCGGCACCACGCTCCATTTTCTGCCACGTTCAAATGACATTTTCAAACAAAAAAAAACGAGAGAAAGAAAATCTACATTTCCTAGAAAGTACAATCGCACATTTTAAAATGGGTGCATGAATATTTATCCCCTTCCTAAAATGACTGCACATATTATCTCTTCTGAGCAAATAAAATTGCACAAATTGTGTTTGTAAGGGGGGGGGGGGCATTGGAGGATTCACAAAACGCAATATTCACATTTTTCCCCCACTCAGAGTTCCAATTTATTGAAGTAACAGAGCATAAAATGCCCTGACAGCTGTAGCACTTTATTGCAAATTAGTATATACATTCTGCACCCAGAGAGAAAGAGCAGGCCTCATTGTATTTCTGTAATTGCCGCAAGCTCAGGAAATGGAGAGCCAATCGCAGCAGTGCAATTACACTCAGAGGGCTAAAAATGACAGGGTGTACTTTTAACATCAGATCACATTTAAGGCATCAATCCCGGGCTTTTATTTCATGTAAAACTGAGAGAGGGGAGTTAATTTTGCTAATAAAAAAAAGCCTGTTGGAATGCATACCACTATTCTCGACACTATAAAAATAAAAAAGATAATAAAGATGCATGTGCATTATTATTATTATTATCATCATAATTCCTCTTCTTCTAATTATTATTATTATTATTATTATTATTATTATTATTATTATTAATGAATTAATAATAATAAATAATAATAATGAATTTATAATTTCCCAGTGTAGTTTCTGTACAGAACAAATGCATGTAATGGAAATGAAATGCTGAAACTGAACTTGGTGGCTGTGACAGACCGAGTAGGTGGGTCCTCCTCATCCAACACGCGTCGGTCCGTACACCCCGCCAGCGGTTCCTTCCCCTCCCAAAAGCGCGGCTTCCTTCGCAATAAAACCCGCCGGTCTGCGGAGCCGCCTCTCACAGCAGAGACTCGTTAGTTGACGACACGACCCGGCTTGTCCGCCCCGTCCGAGGCCCGGAAGGGCGGGGGAGAACGCCGAGAGCAGACCGATGCGAAGGACGGTGAGGGATCGATCCGCTTGGTTTTAATCACGCCTGTCGTTTCGGTTCCGCGCAGGTGAAGCTCGAGGGCTGCATGTCAGGAAACGTGACCGGGCGAAAGCCTGAACTGAGTAACCGTACAAAATGAGCAGTGTACCTTACCGGACCCGTGTTTTGAAGTTGTTCCAATGACGTCGCTTTGGATAAAAGCGTCTGCCAAATAAATGTAATGGAATTCCATGGAATTCAGACAAACCTCTGCACATTCACCCGGCGATGCATGCACAATGTTCCCGAGACATTTCCTCTAATGTAAATTCAATTAAGCAACTAAGCTAATTAAGCAATAAAATAATGACAAGGTGTGCAGTTATGCAAATATAATGGCACACCTTCGGTGAGGTGGCGCTCTTGGAAGAGTCAACCATTCCAATTCAGTACATTTTTTTATTATTATTTTTATTTTATTTTTTTAAATGGTACTTGTTCCCCCACAATGCATTTCAGCAAAAGAAAAAGGATAAAAGACACTCGAGAAATGGGGACTGCATTAATTTCGGTATTATAGGGCCACAGGTAATGGGCTCTACATTAATGCAGGTATTACAGGGCACAGGTAATGGGCTCTTTAACCACCTCTGCATTACAGGCCTTGGGGTAATGAGGTCTGTAACAACCTCTGCATTACAGGCCCTCAGCAGGTCTCCATTCATTTCCCAGAGCTCAGCCTGTTCTCCATTCATAATGCTATATCAGGCCAGTTAGTTAGCGTGTAGCAATGCTGGCTACTGCAAGGTAAGTTCACCACTGAACATCACACATGAAACAACTCTGACCTCTAAAACTGCTGGTTACAGACTGAAACAGACTCTGTACTGCATGTGTGCGCGCATGTGTCTGTGTGTTTGTGTGTGTGAGCGTGAGCGTGTGTGTGTATGTGTGTGTGTGTGTTTGCATGTGTGAGCGTGAGCGTGTGTGTGTGTGTGTGTGTGTGAGCGTGTGCGTGTGTGTGTGTGCGCGCTAAGGATGGGACACTGGGTCCACAGTGCCTTAGTCAGTAAAGGTGTGACAAGCAGCATTGCGCCCAATGGCCTATAGATCAGATCCGAGCACCCAGGCCATCATTGGCTGGGCATGTGAAGCTGCAGAAATGGATTCATCCTGCTACAAACAGTATGGCAGGCTGTTTCAGCCTAGCCTAGCTTCTATTGAAGCATTCAGCTGATGTTTCTTAATTCCAGGTTAGGAGCGGAATCATCCACCAGGAGGAACATTAATCAACGCTATGACACCGCGCTTCAGCAAAACGAGAAAGCTCGCCGCTGCAGCCCCCGACGGAGGACGTGTCGCAATCTAGCGGCGCGCAGTCAGCAGAATTTACAGGATCGCGAGCAGAAGGCGGTTAGCGTGCCGCGCCCGGCGCGCTCTGACCCCATCGCCACGGAGACGGTTTCCAGAGAGAGGACGGTGTCGAACGCCTGCCGCCGACGCTCTCCCCCCGACGCTCGAATTAAAAAAATCACGCCGTTCTGCTCTCTGATTAATGACGGGGGGCCCCCGAGACCGCGCGAACCGTCAAACGCGAAAGGCGGGACGGACAAACTGAGCCATCAATCACAACGTGCCGGTGTTAATCTGGAGCCCTGGGAGACGGCCACGGCAGAGTCTCACACCTGCCCGAGAGTCACACACCTCCCCGAGTCACACACCTGCCCGAGAGTCTCACACACCTGCCCGAGAGTCACACACCTGCTCGAGAGTCACACACCTGCCCGAGAGTCACACACCTGCACGAGAGTCACACACACCTGCCCGAGTCACACACCTGCCCGAGAGTCACACACCTGCCCGAGATTCTCACACACACCTGCGCAAGTGTCACACACCTGCCCGAGAGTCACGCACCTGCACGAGTCACACACACCTGCACGAGAGTCACACACACCTGCAGAAGTCACACACCTGCCCGAGAGTCACACACACCTGCCCGAGAGGCACACACCTGCGCGAGATACACACACACCTGCCCGAGAGTCACACACACCTGCGGCAGAGTCACACACCAGGCCGAGAGTCACACGCACCTGCCCAAGAGCCACACACACCTGCCCGAGAGTCACACACCTGCCCGAGAGTCACACACACCTGCCCGAGAGTCACACACACCTGCCCGAGAGTCACACACCTGCCCGAGAGTCACACACACCTGCCTGAGAGTCACACACCTGCAGGAGAGTCACACACCTGCCCGAGAGTCACACACCTGCCCAAGAGTCACACACCTGCATGAGAGTCACACACACCTGCCCGAGAGTCACACACCTGCGTGAGTCACACACCTGCTTTACCGAAAACGCCCAGGGGGGGGGGGGGGGGGGGCGGACAGATGTCAAGCCTGTGTCATAAAAGGCAGTCAGCTTGGCACTCCTAAATCCCTCATCCTCACTCTTGGTCCAGTACAGAAGCCTGGTCATGTTCTCTACACCATGTTTTGGTCCCAACGGCAACTGATTATGAAGCTCACATTCAGAGTTCAGATTGGTACTTCAAGTTCATGATTCGGATTGAGCTGTATTACCCTCAGATAAAGAAACTTCCAAGAGCACAAAGACAATTATACAGCCCAAACATTCATAAACATGAGGCATTTTCATTTAGCAGCTTAATGGTGATCGGAGCATTTTTTATAGCTGCGATATTGGCATTTAGACAGAAAGTGTAGGAAGTGTTACTCTGACAGATGATCTCTTCCTCATTGCAGGTGCCAGACATTCAGTTCTACTGCCTTTGGCATCGGGGTGCCAGGGACCCAAGATGCAACGCAGGAGAGCTTGACAACAATACTTCTATTTTTGACCCAGAGCACAGAGGGTTTTAAAGCCATTTACACATGAGGGGGGAAAAAACTCAGGTTACACTCATCACTAGAAGGCTTAGCATGGAAGAGAATATATTGGTACAGGCTAGGAACGGCCCATATTCCAAGATTACAAAGTCTGTTAAGAGAAATACATGCCCTAAACCAGCAATTAGCAAATTAATTACTTGCATGCTTCACCTAGACCAGATTCCTCCATACAACTAACGTCTCAAATCTCTCCCAAAGTGCAGTCAAATCAAATTAATTCAACTCAATTTGTTTTGTACAGCACTTCTGACAGAACTGTCACAAAGATGCTTTGCCTTACAGAGAAAAAAACTGGACAAACACCAGGTCTGAACCCCCAGAATGCAAGTAGTTAACTTATAAATATATATTTTTTATACTCTCCACTGTCTCATACTCAATTAAGCAAAATCTAGGCAGGCCTACTGTATGTGTTCAGAGTTAAATCAGGAGATTGGCCTGCACACAGAGTTGGACGTGGGGCCCACAGACTAAACCTACTCATTTTTGGGGGCTCAGATAAAATTTAAAAAGTATGAGAACCACTGACTTTGAGGATGATACCCAGCAAATACTGAATGTGAATGCCTGTGAAGGGCTGCTCTTTCAGCCTTGATGAATGACATTGGCCTGACCCCTGATGAGCAGACTCCTGGTTCTCTGCCCTCCACAGTTATCAAAAGGGCAGTGATCGCATTGGAAACGACATAAAAACGCGCACTTTAGGGGAGCCACTTTGTAAAAACTTGGCTAGTCTGCCTTGCCACAAATGGAGGGCGAATTCAATAAAACCCACGACCGTTTATTCAATTAAATATTTAGTATCGCAATTCAATTAAGCAATAGCGACCGATTCAGGGGAACGCTAATACGTTTTAACCCCAGTGCCTGAGCTCTCCCGCGTCGGGTTTCATTGGATAATTTCTCCGTTTCTGCAGTCTCGCTGAATCGATTTTTTTTTTTTTTAAACGACTCAGAGTGAGAGACAGCTCGCGGTCCCTCAGTGACAATCGGCTTTCCGCGCGCCGTGATTTTTAACAGCCGCCCGTTACCGTGGCGACTGCGTCAAACAGCGGCGCAACAAACGGCGTCGCCGGCACCGGGACAAATAAATAACGCTACGGCGAACTAACGAGATCCCCGCAAAGGAAAATGATGATTATCTTTAATCATGCGCTTTCCTCCCTCCCCCACTGGCGAAACCACATTATCCACACACCTTCATTCCTTATAAAAAAATATCCATCACGCACAATGCAGGGAGCAACGTAAAAAAAAAGGAGCGCAGACGCAATCAGAGCAGGGGAATGCCAGCGTCCTCATTACTTGTCACAGCACATTGTAACTGGAAATTGCTTCTTTCAGGTTTTGTTTGCACAGGCAATTACAATAAACTGTCTGCTTGACATGTTGTTTGCACAGATGTAGAGCATTAATAAACATGAGCACTAATCTGAATTATTGAACCGCTCGCCATAATTCCATTTGCAGATTTTTCTTTTTTTTTTTTTTAAGCCAAGGCAGACCAGGCTCAGACTGCAGAGGGGCCCTTGGGAACCATGGGAAGGGTGAGGCCACGCCCCGGTGTTACCGCCAACAAAATACATCCGCTAAATGAGCCGCAGAGGAGGAGGTCAGGTCCCACAGGTAATTTCACCCCTACACCCCCACTCCACTCCCCATCCCAAACTCACCAAAACTTGCATACCACAATTTTCATATATTTTTGAGCCACCAGGTCAAGGTCGTCATAACAACAACAACAAAATAAAACCATGACCATGAAATGAGAACTGGACACTCATTATGCTATGAATTATGCATTTTCACAAGCACATATAGAACTGCAAGACATTCCTAAATGTGGCCATACAGAATGCATCAAGTGAACATGGAAAAAGAAAATAGTTCATTTCAATAGTTAACATTGTTTTCCTTTAAACATTCATTTACGGTTATTTAACATTTAACAAATTTAGAAATGAAGCACTGTTCTGCCATTTTGTAAAATTGTGCGAAACAAATCAGGACACTGGGTCTTTAGAAGTCCCTACATATCATGCGTGCGCAGGTAATTCAATGGCTGAAAGCTTGGGATAACATACAGGATATTAGTCATTTGTGTTTTACCTTCTACATCCTCGCTCACTATCATCATTAGTGATCCCGCGACACAAAAATAAAAGGATTCCATATTACCATATCCAAGCTCCAAGCCTAGGACATCCAATTATTCCTCAATTGAAATGTCTGAGCAATCCCCGTCTCCACCTCAGCTGGTGGGCGTGGTCTAGGTCACAGTGTTAAATGGCTGCTGTGCATCACCCAGGCAAATGGGCGTTTCCCACTGCAGGAGGTCAATATGAGTTTCCCCCTTAATTGTAAAGTAACGTCATATTTGAAAATAGCATAAATGCCATTATTATTATTTATTATTATTATTATTATTATTATTATTATTATTATTATTATTATAGTAGCACAATGGTGGAGGGGATAAGACATATGCCGGGACAAAGAGAAAGTTGTGTGTACCGCTCAGTGTCAATCTGAAAGTGCCTTGTTGGAAGGGAATGGACCAAAGCGGAAGTTTGAAACTGACAGCCTCAGTTAGCTAGTGATACGGCCCTCCCTAAAGACCCAAAGATGTGTTGTGATGTTCTCCTACCAAAATAGCCTAACAAATATGTCTTTGGAAAGTGTGTACCATAAAATGAAGACAACCAGGGCCGAAAAACTCGCACAATCTCAAACGGGGAAGCAGGTGCACCCACCTCCGGTGTAGAAAGCGCCTCTCCAGTCCGGTATTCTGGGCGTTTTCAGGGGCCTGGCAACATCCATTTTGTCTCCGTTTAATAATGGAGCAGTTCGTTGATTTAATAGCGAAGGTATGTGCGCACAACATAAGTACAAAACACGTGCAGTTGTGGGTACAAATAAAACGGGTGGAAAACAAAAAGGAGAAACAACCAAAAAATAAACGGAAATTAAAGTGGAGAACCACCTATTCACTGCTTTTGTATGGCAACCAGACGTATTTCAGAACCATCCTAGACTTTATCTTCACCATAAACTGCAAGCGTTTACTTTCAAAATGCCGCCATTAAAAAAGGCGTTCCTCTCCGCCTCCACTCCTCCCCTTTTCTTCGTGGTTACGCCTTTATCCGGTAATTGTAATTGTAAATAAAATGTAAACAAATGTAATGTAATTAAGCACGGGAATTGTCTGCGTGTTACGCCATTGGCTCTACAACACTTGTCCAAAACAAAACAAAAAATATGTATGTGTTTGTAAGACAGGTGCGCTTGAAACTAGATAATCATGACACCCTGTAAATCTCTAGTAATAAGTACACTCAGCTTCATGAACATCTGCAGTGCAGGAAAAAAGTGACTCAAACATATGTTCAAATGGTACAACCCAAGAGTTCAGCAATGGTTTGTAAACTCCAGACTTTAACGTTTTTTTTTTTTTGTTTGTTTGTTTGTTTTTGTTTTGTTTTTTTTTTTTTGTATTTTTTTGGTAATTTTTTTCTTTTCTTCCCAATGTCACATTGGAGTGAATGTGAATTATATGAAATCTATGAAAAAGTTTTTTGTCACTGCTGAAATAGAATAGATGCCAATGACTGAACCAGCTCTGATTCTGCTGAATTAATCTTGCTCCTGAAACAGAATATATAAATAGCTGATCTACCGTCTGCAATCAATAACGTGTGTCATACTTTCAGCTATCAGACAATCAGTCGAGCTCTTGTCACAAAATACGCACCTGCATTAAGGGCTTTTTGTCATCGTTGCCGTTTATGACGGCAAACACCACAGAATGCATAAAGGCGATCAATGCGCTAAAGACGCATCGAGTATAGAAAATTGATTCTGAGCTTGCAACAAGATCAGCATCACTTCGCAGCCGTTCATGTACCCCCCAAAGAATTCTGACGTGTACAAGCCAGTAATAGTGCTGCGGTGATTCTTCCCCTGACAACATTTTGTGTTTTCATGTACTGAGACGAGACATGACAGAGAAAACTGCGGGTGTGCGCGCGCTCCTGCCTTCTCCGGCTGCGAAACGCGGTGTAGCACGAGCGTTCAGTTGGGAACACCTACAGCGGAGAAGTTTATTTGTTTATAAGTTTATAAGTTTGTTTTTTGCCTTTTTTTTATGCGCTCGGAGATGTTCAAAAGGCTTAACGAGGCAGCGGCGCCCGGCTATTCGGCAAGATCAGCGATCAGCGGCTTCTCGCTCCGCCCAGAATTAGCAGGTCGGGGTCCCCCACTCCCCCAGACTGAGACGCCACGTGCATGAGAGCCGCCATAAATGTGCAGTAAATGTGCGATGAAGTGTGCTGGGGTGCATTGTGGGTAAGTTTGGAAAGAAGGCGCTTACCAGCTGTGGATATGGGCGGTGGGGGGACGACTCTTGAGAGGAGACGAAATTAGCTCAAGCCTGCTTCAGAGTTCATTTACCGTCAAACAGATGTGCAGCAGTACCCCACCGATTCAGTCATATTTTTCTGTGTCAGTCATTCAGCGGTGGCTTCCTGTTCATGCCTAGTCAATGGCAACAAGTGCGCAGCATCTCAGTGCCACAACGCCCATCCAACATCTAATTACACTGCGTCTTATCAAAATATTTAATAACATTTCATTAGCCTCAAAGGCAAGTGGAAATGCTTGTCCCTGCAGCAGCTTAATGGAGTCTACCGTTGCATGCAGCAGGAAAGCTAGCCATTACTGCAGCAGAAATAGTTGAGCGTGGAGATAGTCTACTGCCTGGTTAAAGCAGAGGATAGTGGGAAAGACAGCGTTGCATCAAGGCCAGGTGTAGACAACGCTATAAATCTTAAATGGAGCCTGGCCTTAGTAGTAATGAAGCGGTTTTAAAATAAGATTCTGGTGCTTTACTTTACACAGCAATGTGTTTTTCCCTTTACCCAAGATGCACCTGTACTCTGGTTTGGGCCTTCAATTGAGTTTGATAAAAAATTTCTTTATTCAAAACAACTCACATAATGTAGACAAACTGCCTGAATCTTTTTTGTGCACACAGGAAGACACACTAAAATAAATTATGATTTTATCTTCTGTGAGACAAGTTTCAGTCCAATTAGCATCACAGCTACTTTAAATTGGATATTGCCACACAGGCTACACAAGCGAGAATGGAATACATTTGCATTACTCCTGCAGACAATATCCAATCCAAATATCCAAAGACTCATTGGACATGTAAAGATTATTTTTAATTTGAGTTTTGACTACATTTTTTATTTCACATATTATTTAAAAATTTGAGCTCCTTACATATATGCACAAAAGCACAGAAAGACTTAGAGAGCTTAACCAGCTAGAGACAGATAAGACACTAAGGTATATTTGCATAGTGGACCTTGACAGGTTTGACGTATTTGTGACATCACAGATTTTTCCAACTCAGATTTAAGCTATGGAGAAGCTCTCTGTCTACAGTGGAAGAAGGCGCTCTCGTGACAAGTTCTTTACAAAAATCAATCTGCATAGTGAAAGTCATTCTTCTAAGAGGAGTTTCCAGCCATTTAAAAAAAAAAAAAAACATTTTTGAGTGGAGGGGGGTTCTTAAACGCAATTTGGAAAAATTATTTCAACTGAGTTCTGAGTTTGACAAATAGTGAGATAAAGGAACATAAAAGTGACTGGCACTTTCATGGGGGTCACCATCGTTCCTTAAACCTACCACCCGCATATTATTATTTACCACTGCAATAAGAGAATGTTCACTTTCTCTGTAATCCTGTTATCACTCAGACTGGATCTCCAAAGGCAAACGAGTAATTGAACTTGGTTACCTTTGTTCTGCTGCCATCAGTCTCATGTGAACATCAGCAGATATGAATATGTTTCTGATCTGGGTCTTTGATCGAGTCACAGCGTTCTTAAAATGCATGTTATGACATTTCTAGGCTGGACTGTGATTAACAGGATTAAGGGTTTATCGTCCACCAAATCTCCCTTTTAAAAATGTTCACCGCCTCCACAAAGTACAAGTACATTGCCATATAAATGTGTTGTTAGTCATTGATTGATGATTGACATCATCTCACAAAATGCATATTCAGCTAGGGTATGGCCCTCATACACCGTGTTGAACCATGAGCTTCAAAATATCAAAAAACCTCTAATATAAAAATGTGAAAATGAGAAATTTTTTAAAATGTGAAAATGAGAAATGTAACTTTGGCACACAGATATGTCAAGAGACACACACACACACAAACACTTCCTACTGCATATGCTTCATTTACATGCTCTCACACACACACAAACACACAGCATATATGTTTATATACACACACATCACACATACTCTTTTGCTCACACCTATTTTCAAAAAGTGTTACAGAACACACATATGCTAACCCGACCTGGGCATAATTTGTGTTTGTAACTTTAACCCTTCAGACACCAGTAACGAATTCTTGCAGATCACAGACTATTATACAGAGATTACAGACTAACTATATTTTATTTTTTCAGAATGTCAAAAGAGTTAAAGGTCCCTCAGATATGTATCAGACTCAAATGTGAGGTTAACACAAGCAAGCACACTTGCATACTTTCACAATGATGTAAACTTTGGTTCGGCCTGACGGCATACTCTCAGGCCTTCTGCACCGAGCCAGCGTACACAGAATTTATCAAACTGGATTTACTAACTGTGTCAACGTTTACTCTGTAGCAGAAGAGTGCAGTTCATTATGTTTATATAGATTTTTGTTTACTGGTATAACCGAATGACACTGTTTGCACCTGATTTGCAATGATTTCTACGTGCACTTCTCTTAACAATTCTCATCAACGTACCGAGACCTGTTCTGCTGATCTGCTATGTAACACACTGGCTGCTAGCATCTCAAAAATGAGTTTTGCTTCTTTTTCCTTCTCAGAAAATAAAAAAATAACTAGCTTAACACTTTTTAGCTGTTTGGTTTTGGTCCTTCTAGAAGCAATCATTTCATCGTTAATTGTATTACATTGTTTTCCAGATTAACTGTACTTTATATTTTTATTGGAATACAGCATCATTAAGCAATATACTTGGTTCAAACATAAATGATTACACAAAACCACACATACAATTTTCCTGAATATTATACCTACTGTATATAACACTGGGCCAGATTCAATGAACATTTATCCTTATTAAATTAGAAGAGCTTCAATAAAAAGCATCTTTGTGATGGTGTCTCGATAAAGAGTATCATACAATTCAACTTGAATTGACTCATATTTAAATGCAGATTTTCAGAACTTGCAAAAGCGAATTCATCAAACTGTCTGAGAGCAATAATCATTACACTTACATTTAATTTTAAGCCAAACTTGTTAATTTCATACAGACCAGTGTGTCACCAGTATAGATTGTATGTACTCTGCAATACACCAACACACCAAAGTGTGAAAGGAAAATAAAAGATGAATGAGGCCTTCTCTTTAATGTACAGTGTAGGTGATGGATTTAAAATTCCTCACAGGTAGTCTGGTATTAGCAAAGTCACCTTGAATCCCGTCACGCATCGCTGACCCGACTCAGAAACAGCAGATCGGGGGGGAAAAGCAGCGCAAATATATTCAGGCCTGTTTCTCCTTCACCTGCAAATTTTTCTGTCGCATTAAAAAACAAAAATACCCCGCTGTTTCCATTCTTCTTTGGAATGATTGTGAAAATCAGCAAGGACCAAAATTAAACATCTATTTCAAAAACGCTGATAAACATCAGATTGTTTTATACCAAAATGTGTGTGTGTGTGTGTGTGTGTGTGACAAAGTAATTTACCAAAAGACATTTAACAAATTATTCCAATTAATTACGTTAATTATAAATTTCTCAGAGAAAAAGTGGAAAAAATGCAAGTAGCCTTTTTTTTCCAAAAAGGTGTCAATATTATCTGCTCATTTTATTTTATTTTTATTTTTTTTCTAATTTATAGCGCATGCATAATTACCCAGGTATTTAAATGACTGGGTTCACGTGTCATGCAAATCATGTTTCCTTACTGTAAGGTTATGACCTTTACTGCAAAAGAGGACACATCCTTGAATATACCATAATCAAAAACCCATACAGGAAAGGAGGTAATTAATGTAAGCAAAATTACACTGGAAATGAAAAGAACCCCAGGTAATTCAGCATCTCAAACCTGACCGGACAGAATAAAACCTGCTGCCCTGCTATGAAAAAAATATAAAAAATAAATAAAAAACACAAAATCTTTGAAGTCAGCCTGCGACTCTGCCACAAAAGATGTCAGAACAGGAAGAGAAAATTGAGTTTGTTGTGTATACAAGCACCTGCCAGATTTGATATTGTACACATATGAGAAAAACGAAGAACAGACTTGGTCCACAGCAATGCAAAAAAAAAAAAAAATAAATAAAATAATAATAAAAAGAAATACAAAAAAATCTATAATTCTCCAAAGCCCGAAACCGGCTTCCAGGTGCAGAATATATTTTTATCTCTCCCTTTCCTCCCTCCCTCCTTCTTCTCCTCCTCCTCTGAGTTGTTTGGGCCTGACCTCCTCGTTGGCTTAGCTTCAGGCAGTCCACAGATTGCATGTTTTCGATAGCCGATCCGGAGGGAGAGATATGAATCAAACCTCCATAAATATTTCAGTGCATCTCCTTGCCCTTTGGACCTCTTGCTAATGCACTTGCCTCTCCCGCCAAGTAAATCCCTCATGTTTACACTCGCTACTAAGTTGTCATCTTTTATATTCGGCCTTGAACAGAGCTTAACGAGAGAATCAGGGGAAGGGTTTCGTGTTAAGGATTTTAGCCCCCTTTTAAACAAACTCCCGTTTTTTTTTAGGAAACCACAAGGATTTCAAAATCTGGAGCATCACTTTTTTTTGTTTCTTAAACGTTCTCTTAGCAAATATAATTAAACCTTCCAGAAAGTCAGCCTTCTTGAGACTGAGAAAATCACCTCCAAATGAAATGAAAGGTAAGAAACAGTCATTGAAGAAGCATCCAGACATCTGCCAATCATCTGAAAGTACACAGACAGAGACAATGAAGGCTCTGGGAAAAAAAATTTAAATGACTTTCTATTGAGGAATAGTCATTGTACTGTTACATTATACAAATACAAAAATATTGCTTTAGGCATAGGTAGAGCCTAGCCTTGACTTCAGCTAATTTTGAAGTCATGCCAACTTTTATTTTTCAAAAAAAGACAAAGCAATTTAATAAATAAAAAAAACCCCACTCTGACCTGAGATTAATAGGTGTGAAATGATTTGACACATATAGCACATACTGAACCTTGGGAAAACCCTCTGGAAATAGACAACCTGCACAAGCGGTATTACCGAAGTGTGAAGCTGTGATTATCACTCAAATGTAGTCATTCCAGTATGATTTCAACTCTGACCCGGGTTTTTTTATTATTGAATATTCATTTTCTGGCATTGTCTCGCTGTCGGCGAAGAGCAAGTGCTCACGTCGGTTTAAGAGCCAATTTGAAGGCCGAAGTCGGTTGTGGCTGAAGCACAGCCATTCCACGCAGGACAAGAAGTGTTTTCTTATCCAGGAAGCTGTCACCCACAAACATCTTCTTGGCTAAAATCAGACAATAAAATGCTAAATGCTCAACATATAATTACCTTAAAAAAAAAGGAAAAAAAGAGCCTTGTGCACAGTGTGTTATGAGCTGCCGGTCTGGTAAGATACAAATCAAACATGAGGGCCAGTAATAGCTGTTTTTTTTGTTGTTGTTGTTGTCGTTGAACTACTCAGAAAAGAAGAGAAACTACACTTTTTGGCATTGAAGACTTGAATTTTACATTAGGATGTAAATAATTTATTAACAAATTTAAGTAAATAAATCAATAAATTGAATTAATGGATTTATAAATAGGAGATGATTCAGCCTCCGGGCTGTCCCTGTGAACCTTCTGAGCGATGTCATCGCAAAATTCTGTTTGGTTGATGTTTTTTATATGTTCTCAATCTGTTTGGTTGAAGCTGAAGGACCCTGCGCCTTAGAGGGGAGGGGCGGGGCCTTATGCTTTAGAGGGGAGGGGCGGGACCATGTGCTTCAGAGGGGGAAGCACCCCTGCACTTTCTGGAGGATACTGAAGGGATGCTGGACAGCTACAAATACGATTGGCCATTCCAACGTACTACAACAGAGAGAAAGAAACAAAACTGAATAAAAATTCTATTTTGTAAATTCAACAGATGTTTTCATTTACATTTACATTTATATTTCAAATGATCATTTCACTTTAACCAAATTAAGGAAACAGAGGGGAATGGTAAAAATGGTAAAAATGGGACAATGTTTATTCATGTTTTTCCCCATCTGAATAAAGTGAAAAAATACACAAAGGCGGTGAATTGTCCACTTGTCTTAGAAAGCAACAAGAAAGAAAGACTTATGTGAACAGAATAGGTGCTTCTCTGGTTTCAATGAAACGTGCATAATGCATTAACTACATCACTGCATTACATCTTTAATTATCTGTAAGGTTTGTATGGAAGTGGCTTTGGACAGTTTGTTCAGTTAAGTGATTTAATGCTCTCCAAGATCCCTGCTATGCTCTCTGTCAATCTCTTAAAAAAACTCCCACCCCGCTCCCCCCCCCCCCCCCCCCCCCCCCCCCCCCCCCAACACCCCCAAACACAGAACGCACTACAAAAACAGACCTCGTCAATCACAACTCTCTCAAAGACAAGGAGCTGTGTTTAAATGGGAGTTTTAAATCGGATTAACTAAAGTCCTACAACATGAAGGGGAAAAATCGCTTCTAATAGTATTACACTTGTTTTCCTTTTTCTTCTTCTTTTTCTTCTTTGTCTCACGGCAAAACAAAAATGATTTTGGAGGACCTGAGAGAGAGAGAAAGAGAGAGAGAGAGAGAGAGAGTACAAATGGTCTTGTTGAGGCTACGTGAGCGTTGTAGCGTGGAATGTATGTTTGGGGCGTGGTCTTGGTGAGACTAAGGTTGCTACATCACACCAAATGAGCTTTGTAGGCTTGACAACACACACAAGGTGTGCTACCTGTCTTGTTCTTATGAAGCCTACCCTGTAAAAAAAAGAGTTGGAGGCGTTATGCTGTTGCTAGGCAACCACACCCCGCGCCCGTTGATCACGTGGCTGACGTCGTTAACGGCAACAGCTGACTAATTTCACCAGAAAGTTTGGTTTGTTATTTGTTTTTTTTTTCAAAACGATGGATAAGCGGAGAGAGCACTTGCTCTTGGTCTTTCGAAGGGTGAGTGACAAAGGGAGTTGAAAAAAACAACACAACTTTCGTGAAATAGTATGAGAAATGGCAACAACAACAATTTCTGGTCCATCGTACGGCAATAATAAAGGCCCACCTCCATTTTCATGCGATTGGACAGCAGAAGAAAAAAAAATGATATTGACGTAGGCAGCTTCTTTTTTTTTTTTGGAGTGCTCCAAACACGACCATTTTCAGCACCGTGCGCCCCTAAAAAAAACAGCGAATGTGCCCGGGGCAGATAAACCCCGAGGTGCCTGGTGAGGAAAAGCAGCGTAAAAAAACGCCTCAAACTCGTTGGAAATAATGAGAAAAAAGGCGCCCCCAGCTGTTAAAGCACATCCGGTGTGATTGGAGGCTAAGCAAGCGCTGTGGCATTAATTGGAATGTGCGTTTGGGGCATGTTCTCGGTGAGACCATAGCTCAGGGGCGACATAGCTCAGGAGGTAAGAGCGGTTGTCTGGCAGTCGGAGGGTTGCCGGTTCGATCCCCCCACAGGGGTTGTTGAAGTGTCCCTGAGCAAGACACCTAACCCCCAACTGCTCTGGTGAATGAGAGGCATCAATTGTAAAGCGCTTCGGATAAAAGCGCTATATAAATGCAGTCCATTTACCAGACCAAGTTAGCGCTGTAGCATTAATTGGAATGTGCGTTTGGGGTATGTTCTCGGTGAAACCAAGTTAGCGCTGTAGCATTAATTGGATTGTACGTTTGGGGTACATTCTCGGTGAGACCAAGTTAGCGCTGTAGCATTAATTGGATTGTACGTTTGGGGTACGTTCTTGGTGAGACCAAGTTAGCAGTTTAGCATTAATTGGATTGTATGTTTGGGGTACGTTCTTGGTGAGACCAAGTTAGCACCGTAGCATTAATTGGATTGTGCGTTTGGGGTATGTTCTCGGTGAGACAAAGTTAGCGCTGTAGCATTGATTGGATTGTGCGTTTGGGGTATGTTCTTGGTGAGACCAAGTTAGCACCGTAGCATTAATTGAAATGTGAGTTTGGGGTATGTTCTCGGTGAGACCAAGTTAGCGCTGTAGCATTAATTGGATTGTGCGTTTGGGGTACGTTTTTGGTGAGACCAAGTTAGCACTTTAGCATTAATTGGAATGTGCGTTTGGGGTATGTTCTCAGTGAGACCAAGTTAGCGCTGTAGCATTAATTGAAATGTGAGTTTGGGGTATGTTCTCAGTGAGACCAAGTTAGCGCTGTAGCATTAATTTGAATGTGTGTTTGGGCTATTGAGAGGGCCAACAAGGCACCAGAAATTGATGGCCCAGGAGGTTTATTCCTTTTTTTTGTGGAGGTTTAAACGTGGTTAGCATTGGCATGTTAGAGTGGGCTGGAAGAGAAATGACTAAACTACACCCTCCCACAAGCGAAATGGCCAGAGAGAGAGAGAGAGAGGAAGAGAGGGGGTGGAATGAGAAAAAGAAAGAGTGAATTAGAGAGAGTTATAAAAGAGAGAGGGAAGGGGGATATAGAATAAGTTAGAGTAATGAGAGATTCCTGTGAAATTAATTTGCTTAGGCAATATACAGTCGTTTACTGAAATTTTAGCTCAGCAAAAATGAGCATGCACTAATCCATTCAAATCTGAGCTTGAAAATGTGATGAAGATGACTGAAACGTGATCGTAAGATGTGATGAAGACGATCAGAAGGTCTCCCTCGTCTCTGGGCCCCCGTTAAGACCTGCTCTTACTTTCTCCTCATTAGCAGTCAGGAGCAGAGGGACCCGCTCTGCCCCGAGAGCAACTGACCTCTCTGCCTTTATTTTTCGTTTTAAATTTGGAATCTCTAATCCCACCCGAATGTAGAATGTACACCATATACCTGCCGGCTTGGGAGAGTTAAGACAACTCACGGTTCTCCTCCTAAACTCAAACGGTGCCAGCCAGCTGCTTCTTTTCACACCGCAGCCACAAGCCACGCACACGCAGAGCAGGGGAGGAGAAGACTCAATCATACGCGTGCATTAGGAATTCAGTCTGCCCTGTACACACTCCTAAATGATGTGTTGCAAGGATGAACGATTATACAGTACACTTCAGTGGTGTGTTGTGGGGGATGGATGATTACACACTCTTAAGTGATGTGTTGCAGGGGATGGATGACTTGTGGCTGTTCGTGAAGGAAAAGCTTTGCGAGCAGTCATCCATTAGAAAAGGCTCCTATTGAGGGCTCTGTTCCTCATCTCCCCCTCAGCTGCAGAGGACCCAGCAGTGCCACAGAGCCAAGCCAACCGCTCCTTAAAAAATGATCATCCATGACGTCCAACAACTATCTGTATTAATGACCACCCACACACACACACACACACCCCCACCCGAGCGTTCCCTCCACCCTCTGCCCGTCCCCGTGAAAAATCGCGGCTTGTTTTTCTTCCCTAAATATTTTGCGGTGGCCTTTTTGGCGGGGGTGGGGGGGGGGTGGGGGCGGTAACCCCGTAAATCACCCGTCCTTAGAGCCGGGGATCGAAAGCAATTACCATTAGAGCAGCGCTGGAGTGGCGTGCCGCACCTTTCGCCCCCCCCCTACCCCCCCCAACGTCCCCCCCTACCCCCCCACGCCCCGAACCCCAGCACCACGCGGGGCGGGTGCAATTTAACAACCCGATCGATGCGCCCGAGCAGTTAGCCGCCGCGGATGGCGGATCCCTCTCCGGCGCCTGGCGGAACACGACGCCTCGCACGCTCGCGCTCTCTCTCTCTCTCTCTCTCTCTCTCTCTCTCTCCCTCTCTCTCTGTCTCTCTCTCTCTCTCTCTCCCTCTCCCTCTCTCTCTCTCTCTCCCTCTCTCTCTCTCTCTCTCTCTCTCGCCGCTGAATAAATGTCAGGGGCGTCCCTGGCGACCGCCGTGCTTGGGAGGGATCGTTCCTGAGAAGCGTTATTGACACACTTTAATCCGCATTTCCAGCTCTCCAGGGTTGGGGTTGGGGTTGGGGGGGGGGGCATGAGTCAATTCTCGTTTGATGACTTGTCCTATGCCACCCCTCCAGCCCGCCCCCATCCCCCCCACCCCCCAATCCAGGTTCATCCTCTCTAACCCCCCCTTCACCATGCCACCAAATCCATTAGGGGGGGAAAAGTCAGAGGTCAGAGGTCGAGGCCTGGGGCGTGGGGTCAGGGGCCCAGCGACCCCGGTAACCCTGGCGACCCTGGCATTTTCTCAAGGTCAAGGTCACGACGGGACGTCCCGTCAGCAGGACCCCCATCCCCCACTGTGGCCTTGAAGCCAATCGATGCCATTAATGACTCAGGCTGTCTCTGGGGGCTGGCCCGTCTGATCCACGGGCTCTCTATCAGTCCCTCCTCCCTCCCTCTCTTCCTCCCGCCCTCCTTCCCTCCCTCTCTCTCTCTCTCTGAGCTATCTTTTCATCTCACTTTAAAAGCTTTTTTGTTCTGGAATACACATTGTTAAAATGCGCCTGTTATATATCAGTAACTCAAACAGTTAATAATAAAATAATAACAATCAAACAAAAAAACAAAGCGAAAAAATTTCCGAATATTAATATTTGTCATTAACTTTAAAAAGGAGTTTTATTTTAGGGACCAGTATTGTCTGCCCAGCTGTAGCAGGTGGAATGCATACTGCAGCTTTCTTCTCCCCGAAAATTTGATTAAAAGACTTTCAGCCAATGTCAGGAAAATCTGGGTATGCTACTTTGAATTTGATAAAGAAAGTTCGGTAATTGTAGTTCTCACATTTCAAAGATAGAGCAGCCTTGTCTCGAGCCAGTGTTGTTTGCACATCTCCCTCTTTCTTTTTCCCTCTCTATCTCTCTCTCAGTTCTTTCTCTCTCTCTCTCTCTCTCTCTCTCTCCCTGTCTCCCTCAGTCTCTCTTTCTCTCTTTTCCACTCTCACTCCGTCTCCCCCCCCCCACGGCTGGACTGAACTTTCTTACGAAGATTAAACAGCCGTTGTCGGAAAACGGAAAAGGCACTTCCTGTTAGCTGCCGCTCGGCCCTGTTTACACTGTCTCAGGTTCTGTAACGGGGCAAGCCAATTACACACATGACCAGGCTGATAGCCACACCAATAGCTAAGGCCCTTATCTGTTTGGCTAGGGACTATTGCGAAATCCGCGTAGCCCCGACCGCTGATGTAGTTTGCATTTCAATTACAAAAGGGGGTTTCAAAATGCAGGTTTCTTTCTTTTCTTTTTTTCCTTTTGGGGAAGGGACATAGCTGGAGATGAATGTGGTTGAAAGCAGGTGAAATCGAGACACAAATTTTGCTCGTTGTGACAGAAGTGGGTGTCTGATAAAATTGCAAATGTTACTTAGGGGGTAATCAAACTATGAATATTAATAAATAAAATTATACAAAGATGCATTCCCTATTCCATATTATGCATAAATGTGTCTATTGAAATAAACTGCATACGTCCTAAAAATTGTTCAGTTATAGCCAACAACATGAAATATGGAGAAGGAAACAGGGGCGTGACAAACATATTTCCAATTAAAACACTGTCCGCATTACGCAAGTGTCCAACAACTTTTAACCAAACAGTAAAACAGGTTTGCAATCCACACCTTCAAAAACAACAACTCCAGCACAGACTTCAGTTGTGGGGGGGAGGGGGGGTGGGTGTTCATGCTGTCAAGCCAAAAAGAAAATTAAAACAAATAAGCCATAGAAACACCTGTGCTGAGTGCAGGGTCAAAGGAAAAGAGTTTCAGCGCCTGCCCTTCCTGCCACGTCTCACCTTGTGTGTGTAAAATATTCCTCTTCCTCGGGGTATGAATCGTCAACGCGCTGACATCTTCACCTGAGCACCGAGACCCGCCATCCCACCTGATATCACAGCAGCAGCCCGCGGAGGAGATTAATACTGCAGCGCGGCGAACGCAGAGTAGAGTGAACGTTAGTGTAGAGCTACAGTCAGTGTAAAGTTACAGTTAGTACTTGGTTACAGTGAGTGTAGAGCTGCAGTTCGTGTAAAGTTACAGTTAGTACTTGGTTACAGTAAGTGTAGAGCTACAGTTAGTGTAGAGCTACAGTGAATGCAGTTACAGTGAGTGTAGAGCTACAGGTAGTGTAAAGTTACTTGGTTACAGTGAATGTAGAGTTGCAGTTAGTGTAGAGCTACAGGTAGGGTAGAGTTACAGTTAGTGTAGAGTTACAGCAAATACAGAGTTACACTTAGTGCAGAGTTACAGTTAGTGTTGGGTTACAGTTAGTGTAGGTTTACAGTGAATGTAGAGTTACAGTGAGTGTACAGTCACAGTTAGTGCAGAGTTACAGTTAGTGTTGGGTTACAGTTAGTGTAGAGCTACAGTTAGTGTAGGTTTACAGTGAGTGTAGAGCTACAGTTAGTGTAGGTTACAGTGAGAGCAGGGTTACAGTTAGTGTTTGGTTACAGTGAGTAGGGGGGGGATTTGTGGGGAGGGTGGTGGCTGGGGGGATTTTAGGGGGGTGTAGGGGCTGGGGGGGTGTGGGGGAGAGTGGGGGCTGGGGGGTTTACGGGGTGTGGGAGCTAGAGGTTGTTTGGGCGAGTGTAGGGGCTGGGGGAGTGTGGAGACTGTAGGGGTTTGGGGGTGTGGGGACTGGGGAGGTTTGGGGGGGGGTGTGCGGACTGGGGGGGGTTTTTGGGGGGGTGTGGGGACTGGGGGGGGTTTTGGGGGGGGGGGGGGTGTGAGGCCTGGGGGGTTGGGGGAGTGTAGGGGCAGAAGGGGCGTGGGGACTGGGGGGGTTTGGGAGTGTGGGGGACTGGGTGGGTTTGGGGGGAGTATAGGGGCTGGGGGGGGGGGGGGGACTGGGGGGGTTGGGGGTGTGTGTGGGGACTGGGGGGGGTTGGGGACTGGGGGGGGGGGGGTGCGGTGGGCTGGGAATGGGGGGGTGTGAGGGCTGGGGGAGTTTGGGGGGGGGGAGTATAGGGGCTGGGGGGGGGGGGGTTGGGGGGGGGTGTAGGGGCTGGGGGGCTGGGGAAGCCGTGTGCTCCTTCACACTCAGGGCGCTTGATGGTGTCACTGGAGCAGAACATCTCCACCCTGAGGAGCCTCCAGCAAAAGCCACAATATTGCAAATCTGTTCTGCACTCTCTCACTCTCTCCCGCACGCTCCCCCAGTCAATTTCCCCGCCCCCCTGCAGTGCTGTATATCGATGGAGCCCAACTCTGCAAGAAAGACAAAATAAATAAATATATACGTACAAGGGAAAAATATAAGAGCATATCAAATTCTCCAGGTGCTTCTTAGCAGCACGCTACAGTCAACTTAAATCACCACAGAAATAGCACAGTCAAGTCATTATATATATATATATATATATATATATATATATAATTTTTTTTTTTAAAAGCAAAGGCTTTCTATGGAGAAATAGCCCAGACGGTATCTGAGGGATTTCATTTGGTGTCCCGCAGAGCAGGGCTGGGATGTCGGGGATGGCGGTGGGGGTGGGGGGTAGGGGGGGTCTTTGGGTTTTTGTCATTCCAGGGGGGGAGGAAGCGATGTCGCCCCAGTCCAAGCCTCATGCATATGGAAAACTGAGCCGCAAGCTATCTCTCTCTCCTCCCAACCATATCATCCCCCGCCCTCTCTCTCTCTCTCTCTCTCTCTCTCTCCGGTGAACCATACAATCTGCCTCCTCCCGACCATACAAATATTTCTCTCTCCTCTGAACCACAGCCAGTCTTTCTTTTCTTTTTCTTTCAACTCTATCTCAATCAGTCAGATGTTATTTATACAGTATAGCACATTTAACAAAGGATGTGTCACGATGTGTTTCATTGTTTGCCCCGGCCTAAACCTCCCCCCCCCCACCCCCACCCCAGGGCAAGCCAGAGGCAACAGTCAAGGAAAAACTCCCTGACAGACATGCAGGAAGAACCCTTAGATGGACTAAGGCTCAGGGATCCCATCCTCTTCTGGCCAGTTCAGGGTGTGGGTTCACAAACAAAAAAAAACACGGTCCCTTTTTTGTGAACTCTCTACCATTTCTTTTCTTTCCTTTCAACTCTCTGTCACTCCTCCACCTCCCGCCAATCTTCCAACCACTCAGCCCCCAGAAGGCACTCCTGCAGCCTCCGTCGCCGGGGCGACAGTAGAAGGGTCGGGGAGAGCGATGGGAGAGATGGGAAACGCAGTCTCCTACCTCAAGGTTCCCCTTCAAGAAAATCTACCCTTTCACACTGTGCCGAGGGGGGGGTCGAGGGGCCGTGGTGAGGGGGCTGGCCGAGGGGTTTGGCGAGGGGGGGGGGCAAGCAGAGGGGGTGGGGTGAGGGGGCGTGGTGAGTTGGTGGCCCGAGGGGTTGGGCGAGGGGTGGTAAGCAGAGGGGTCGGGGCGAGGGGGGGCGGACCGATGGGTTGGGCAAGGGGGGGCAAGCAGAGGGGGTGGGGCGAGGGGGGTGGGGCTAGAGGCTCCTACAAGCCCCTTGTGTTTCCTGCTTCCGTTTCTCTTTTTCACAAAAGTGAGCCTCTGAATCATCCGAGGCTCTCGAGCCTAAAACCTGCTCTGAAATCAGCCGTAACGACCGCGTCGGCATCGCTGCACACGGTCCCCTCATCAAACCGCCAACTCCAGCAATCACCCCTGATTACCCCACCGCTGATCACTCCAGCCGCGAACACAAATCATCAGCCGCCAACTCCGCCGACCCCGCCAGCACGCCGGCGCGTATCCCCTCCCCTTCCGGGCCGAATGATTACACCCCGCACTCGCGAAAACGGCCTCCACTTGAATCGCAAAACTCGCGCCCCTGCGACTGAGGCTTCTGGAAGGTTCTACTGCGGTGGTGTCCGACCACAGAGTGGGACCCGACAAAACATTGCTGAACCACAGTGAACCTTCACGATCAACCATTTTCTTGCTTTGATACAGCAAATACTCACGCAATTTTAAATGGTGTAAATTGAATGATGCTCACGCAAATCAATAATCACCATCAGCATCTCTCTTCTCTACAAATCCAAGGAGAAGGAGATGCTTCACTTCCTGACCCAAAGTCACACCCACCAAACCCCCTGCCACACCGGTGTAACTGGCGAAGACTGACTTAAATTATTTATAGGTAGTTTTTAAAAATTGTTTCTTGTTTGTGTTCCCCTCCCAAAAGACAGCTGTGCTCAGTTTAATACAGCCTGCACTCTGTCACCTCGTTCCAGGCTTTTTCCCCGATGACACAGCAGCACAGCCGATGCACTGTCATGTTGCAGTCAGGGCTTGTTGTAATTCTGCGTGTGATTACATGGCAGATTTTATGATCTGCTGACAAAACAAACCTTCTGTGTGTGTGTGTGTGTGTGTGTGTGCGCGTGCGTGCATGTGTGTGTGTGTGTGTGTGTGTGTGTGTGTGCGTGCGTGTGTGTGTGTGTGTATGTGTGTGCGTGCGTGCGTGCGTGCGTGTGTGTGTGCGTGCGTGTGTGTGGGTGCTTGTGCGTGTGCGTGTGTGTGTTTGCGTGTGTGTGCGTGTGTGTGCATGTGTGTGTGTGTGTGTGTGTGCGCGTCCAGTGTATGTGTAAGTCAGAGGATGTAAATGGTTATGCATGAATGTGTAAACACGTCTCGACTTGTGTCTGGAAATGAGTGTGTATGTAGGCATATTGAATGTGTGTCCATGCATGTGTACATGTGCACTACTGAAGACCAAGAGCAGTAGATAAGGAACTAGACAGGCACATTTTTCCATTGTAAACCAGAGCAAGGTACACAGCCTGACAATATAAAACAAAATATCAAATTATTTATATTTTACACATGAATGCATGGAATATAAAAATGTTAGACCTGTAAGGTGATCTTTGAAGCCAGGAAGTAGAACTCGTACTGCAATGGTCTCCATAAGCATCATGAGGGTGGGGACTATAGTTGCCAACTTCCACAAATGAAAATATGAAACGCAGGACCGTCCGGGTCCGGGGGGGTGGGGGGGGTGGGGAGGCTTAGGTAGCATTTGCGGAGTGGGGGGTAGTTAGCGATCCCAAAGCAGAGCGGGGGGGTGGGGGGGTGGGGGTTTGATTCTTCAAAGATGCTGAAGGAAACATGTCCTGTACGAGTTCATACGGAGCACGTTTTTAAATTCCAATTACGGGACAATTCCCCATTTTACAGAGCGGTTGGCAGCCCCAACGGGGACAGGCACGTCTGCGCTGAGGAAAGCCAAAGCACACTGACTCACTCACAACGACGCTCTTCCCTCCACCCACTCCAGCACTGGCAGTAACCACGCCAACCAATGCGAGGAGGGGGGGTGGGGGGGAGGGGGGTAACTGAGCACCCCCCCCCCCCCATACAGTATGTGAAACCATCTCACATTCATCCCCGACACTTCCTCTCCTCCTCCCCTGGAGGACCGGCGCATCCTGCTGGCCCATAAACCCCGCGACGAGAATCACGGTCTGGGGAAGGGACTGGGGCCAAAAAAACACGAGACAACAGGCGCGCAATTAAGCCGTACGTTACAGCTAATTCATACGTCTCCCCCCCCCCCCCCCCCCATCCCCCCCCCCTTCCCGCCGCCACCAGGGGGAAGCTCGCTAGGCTCACCTCCAGCGTTTAATTGATGCTGCCAATAGCGTGAGAGCGCTGGGGGCCCCGGTGTGGGCCAGAAAGGGCCCATTAGCAGCGCGCTAATTGCTAATTGATTGATGCGTCGCGCCCGGCCCGGCCCTGCCGCTCTCCGCGGGCCTTTTTAAAAATAGCGGTTTCCGTTAGTGACGCTACGCGCTCCCGCGCGGGTCAGCTGACGCGTCGCTGCGCGGTTTGCGTTCCGCGGCCGTCAGGCCCACTCAGGCAGGCTCACTGACGAGGGCCAGGAGTCTGCCGTTTCTCCCTCTCTCTCTTTCCTGTCAGATCACTCTCTCTCCCTCTCTTTCTTTCCTCTCGGATCGCTCTCTCACTATTTCTTTCTTCTCAGATCGCTCTCTCCCTCTCTTTCTTTCCTCTCGGATCGCTTTCTCACTATTTCTTTCTTCTCAGATCGCTCTCTCCCTCTCTTTCTTTCCTCTCGGATCGCTCTCTCCCTCTCTTTCTTTCCATCTCAGATCACTCTCTCCCTCTCTCTTTCCTCTCGGATCGCTCTCTCCCTCTCTTTCTTTCCATCTCGGATCGCTCTCCCTCTCTTTCCTTCCTGTCAGTACGCTCTCTCTTTCTTTCCTCTTGGATCACTCTCTCTCTATTTTGTGCGTTTTTTTTCTGTTGGCTGCACTTAAGACTCACACCTTTTACCTCTCCCCACTGCTCCCATCCTTTCCTAAGTCACTGCATTAGCAATACTGTAGAACCATGTAAAGTTGGGCTTTACAACTTTTGAGCATCAGTGATACGACTTTCACTTTCACTCAAAACCAACAGATCCAATCCAGGGACTTATTTCAGTCATTTGTCTTGCCCCAGGAACTCCTCCCCCCCACCCCCCATCCCACCCCCAGAATGGCTGCCCACCTCTGTGCTCCAGAGGCCCATTACACTCCAGCTCGGCAATAGCAAAAAAGGGTCATGTTATCACTGAAACCACTGAGACAGAAAACAGTGATGATTCTTTTTAATCTAAGCACAGTTACTGCTCATCCTGCACAGTTACAGCACAGTCTGCACAGTTATAGTTAAGTCTGCCCAGTTACAGATCAGTCTGCACAGTTATAGTTCAGTCTGCACAGTTACAGCACAGTCTGCACAGTTATAGTTGAGTCTGCACAGTTACAGATCAGTCTGCACAGTTATAGTTCAGTCTGCACAGTTATAGTTAAGTCTGCACAGTTACAGATCAGTCTACACAGTTACAGCACAGTCTGCACAGTTATAGTTCAGTCTGTGCAGTTACAGATCAGTCTACACAGTTACAGCACAGTCTGCACAGTTATAGTTAAGTCTGCACAGTTACAGATCAGTCTACACAGTTACAACACAGTCTGCACAGTTATAGTTCAGTCTGCACAGTTACAGATCAGCCTACACAGTTACAGCACAGTCTGCACAGTTATAGTTCAGTCGGCACAGTTATATTTCAGTCTGCACAGTTACAGCACAGTCTGCACAGTTATAGTTCAGTCTGCACAGTTACAGTTTCACATGCAGCTCCTCGGCACGCAGTAGATCACTGCCCAGAGAACAGGGCTCCCATAATCCTTGCTTTTAACTAAGCAGGTCAGTCAAAGCCAGAGACTGTGGGTTTAAGCCCAGCTGCTCCCCCAGGTGCATGATTAAGCTCGTTGGGTTCCGCCCTCCGCATTTATATTCCACCTTCGTTCTGCCACTCCTTGGTATTCTGCACGCGCACGCACACACACACACACACACACGCACACACACCTGGAAAAGCTGCAGCCCAGCGAAAAACCGCCACACCGCTAAACCGCTACCCAGAATGCACCTCTGCAGGCGCGGAGCACAGAGCCGCGGGGGTCGTGACACGGGAGGAAGCGGCTGGGGGGGGAGAGGAGGCGTTTACATTTAAAAGGGTCACGACGCTGAAATGCGGGACAATAAGAGCGCGGCCATTTTTTTATTTTATTTTTTTTACCTCCCCTCTCATGTTCCCTCACCGCGGTTTATGCGCCGTTTCCGTGGGAACAAAAGCTCGCCGCTGCCGC
>CM045897.1:32536214-32538714 GCA_025169545.1 Anguilla japonica
AATCACACTTTCTCATAAGACCTTAAAATGTGCCGCTGCTACTGATGTTCAAGGAAGAAGTCGAGTGTAACTGTCATTTTGGTGGTATCCAAGACAACGGAATGTTGCGTGAATTCGGGTGTTCGACGCGCACCTGAGTTGGCCCGTAATGCTAAAATTATTAAAGCCATTTTATTTCTGTAGACATAATGTGCTTTCCCATGGCAGTAAAAAAACTGTGTGTTCGCCTAATTAAAATGTAAAATGTTCTGTTAGTAGCAGCACTACAGGTCAGGCAGATGAAATAAATAATATTCACTGATATTGTTTGACAAATATATTTTTAGATATCAGAAAATCCCTTTTTGAGTAAATACCAAATAAGCGCTTAAGAAAGTGGCTATTATAAAACACTGTAGTTGGGTATATTTGAATTTATTAAATCCTTTACTCCTTTTTTCACTCTGCAGTTGGGCTCATACATGCAGTGAGTCTGCCTGACCAGGAGGGGCACTGCAGTGCAACATCCCTCGGAGTAATATCCCTCCCTCCCTGGGCGGCACTTCAGCCAACCAAGCACTACCCCCTGAACCCTGAGCTTCTAGACAAGGACTGCGACCCATGGCCTTCTGGGGGTTCGCCTTTCTTCACCCTAAGACCAGGTGAGCGTCAATCAATCAATCATAAATCAAATTTTATTTATATAGCGCATTTCATAGCAATTGTCACAATACGCTTCACAGACAACCGTGGACTAAACCCACACAGGAGCAAGCCTAAAGCTGAGCAACAGTGGCAAGGAAAAACTCCCAGTGACAGATGGGAAGAAACCTCAGAAGGAACCAGGCTCAAGGGGGGGGGGGGGGGGGGAAGCCCATCCTCCTCTGGTCGACGCAGGGTGTGGATGGGCGTGGCCTCCCTCTTCCACCACCATAGAGAGAAAAGCGAGCATTTCTGCCGAGGACGCTCACGGCATTCTCTCACTCTTCTTCTTTTCCTCACCCTTGTACCCTGACTCGCTCCTTTTCTTTTTGTTTTGGTGGGTAACCGCGTAGCGCATCGTGAGTAAGAAACGCTCCATCACAGGGATGCTCTTTTCGAAGCCCACCCACCCCAGAACACTGTGGCTCGTAACCCAGGCTTGTAAGCACAGAGTGCACTCCTACATCCTCTGGTGACCCCCCCTTAAAGTCATACATTTCCTTCTTTATTTATAATTAAGTGGAGGGGGAGGGGGGCTGGGGGGGGGCACACTACTTCTCCATACTGACTGGGTGCCATGAATTTCACATTTATTACTGCGTACAGCTCAGAATGCCGGCTGGATGCATTTCTTTCCAAACGCTTGTGGGCAACAGTTAAAGCCCATCCACACTGTGCGTTCCCATTTTAATGAAATAAATACAGAACTCAATTAAGAAATAAATAATGGCAACATGTCTTGCATTTCCATCTGCTGTTTTGTAATTCATTAGCAGAGTCGCGTGGGGTACCTCTCGCTGGGTCACGTTTCTGGAGGCCACAGCACTGACAGACTGGCGTCTCAGATACAATGCTGCGATTATAAAAAAAATAAAAAATAATAATAATGAAAAAAAAACATGATTTCTTCTCGGGAAAAAAAAAAAACTCTCAGCATTTAAAAAAATGGGAAAATCTTGGAACAAAGCCAGATGGGACTCAATAAAAAAAAGAAAAAAAAAAAAAAGAAAATATTCCAAGCAATTTGAAAACTCGAGAGAAAATTACATAGATTTACAGCAGGAAGTTAAATGCTAAATATCATACCATAGGGTTAGGTTTATGCGTTGTGTGCCTGTGTGTGGGTGTGTCAGTCTGTATCTGCCTGCGTGTGTGTGTGTGGGTGTGTGCGTGTGTGTCTCATGTTTACCATTACGAGCTACCTGACTTGCTGCCTGACTGCAGTAGGCTACTATTTCTTATGATTTATGATTCTCAAACTATATTATTTGACCCTGCTAGTCAACTTTAAAATACAGGCCTATTTAAGTTTTTTGACGACAGTCGATAAGTTCAGTCAGCCAAGTGTTTTAATTTAATGGCAAATCCCAGTGGAAACTGGTGGCAAAACAGCTAAATACGATTTAGTGGCCGTGAATTAAAGTAAGTAAATTTTATCGGCTGTTTGTTTTAATAGGCCAGGCTTAATAAGCAGTGAGTTATTTGCCAGGCACGGCTTTGTAGCCTCCTGCAATGGTGTAAACTGGAAATTGGTGACCTTATTTTACACGTGTCCGGTCCAGCCATGCTCTGAAACAAAAAACCGAAAGTTAGCTGTTACCGTGGCCGCACGTCGCATTCTATTAACACGCTCGGTCTTTGATAGGAGTTCGTAGCTCTGAGAGTGCAGCACAGGGTTTTACAGACCCACTGTAGCCCTAAACTGCTCCCCCTGCCCCTGCACCAATCAAAACTTCATCTTCAGTCAGACGTGCACACAAAGCGGCGATAACCCTTTTCGCGTTTCTCCCCGCGCGTCCACTCCACTCCTTATCAGAAA
>CM045897.1:32543714-32561214 GCA_025169545.1 Anguilla japonica
AGAATGGGGGGGGGGGGGGGGGGGGGGGGGGGCAGGGGGGTGAGCCCAAACGGTGGGACCGAGGGGGTCATCTTTATGACAGATGACTTCCTCCCTGACAGACTGACTGTGGAGAGAGCGCTCGTTCTCTCTCTTTATTTATTTTTCCAGACGCTTCCGCCGCACTCTGCCTCCATGGCCCCCGGACGCTCGCGCATGACATGCCTGGTAATGTCCCGTCGCCGTGGCAACGGCAGAAGCGCCGGGCCCTGATTCTGTTAGCCTTAGCGGGGACGACGCTGGCGGGCGGTCAAACGGCTCTGGGGAGGAGGGCGGGAAGGGAGGGGGGGGGGCTCAGCTGTCACCGTGACAACAAAGGGCCAGCGAGGATGCGTTTTTTTTCTTTTTTTTTTTTTTTTTTTTTTTTTTCACCAAATTGTTGTGTTTTTATCTCCAACGGAACTGTCCTAACAAAGGCTTATTAATATATTTATTAATTGTCCCCCCCCCCCCCCCCCCTCCTCCCCCAGGTTTTAAGAAGAATGACAAATTATGCCCAGGATAAGATGGCCCAAGAGTCAGGTGATCCAGGCCTGGCCAATCACAAATCTAACTGTGAAAAAAACTAGTTGAAATGAATTTCCCAAATCATTCCAAAAGTGTGACCGATGGATTTCAGGATTTGTGCATGACTGCAAAGACAATACGTTTTTATATATGTATTATATATGTAGTCTTTTTGTTCAGAAAAGTCTGAATGCATGTTATACTTTTTAAGATGTTTAAATGTTAGTTTAATGTGTGCAGGCTCACTGTTGTTGTGTGAATGACCTACATTTCACCCCAATCGATGTAAAATCTGTTTAAATTTTGTGCGTATTCCCAAATGTGCAATATTGTACAGACTTTCGGGAACAGATGATGTCATATTTATAAATAAAAAGATGGATGAAAAATGGATGCATTGAATTAATTCTAATGTTTTTCAGAACATGATGGAATAAATATATTCCTTTGGTCAACAACGTTTGAACGATGAATATGGATTAAATTTAACTTTTACTAGCTAACATTTCACATATTATATACTTACATAGTAGGATATGTACTATAGTGAATTAAAGTTAATCTTGCTCAAGATGCAAAGATTCACCAAGGATTTGAACTCTGGGTTCTTCAACAGCACTACATACAAGTGGACATAGCACTTACATAAATGTAATTACCCGACATTCTACATCCTTAAAATAATCAGAAACTATTAAAATAATCAGACAAATTCCTTCTGGCAAAGATATCATTTAGTATTACCTTCTATGAATTACTCAACATCTAAGAATTCCATAGTTTGATAAGGATTATAATAAACCCTTCTATGAAGCATATCACATCTCAAACATATTAAATAAGAATTCCAAGGAAAAATAATTTGGTATATGGATGGTAAAATCGAGCACCTTGTGACCATCTATAATGCCTGTTATGGGTAGTTATTTAAAATTTACTTAGGTGCTTTGAAGATCCCTAGAAGTATTCACCTATCACCTGAATCAACCACATTTCTAAATGTCATCAAGAGTACAATTTTTTTTTGAAACCATCAAGAGAAAGCTTTGCCAGTGTGAAGAATCATATCACAAACCGTACATGCAGCAAATTTCAATCTGTACCCTGTAGTAAAGCCCAGGTTATTGATTAAGAGCAGTAAATCATAAACATAAGCATAAGTTGGGGGCCGATTGAGAGGCAGGTTTATGGTTTGATTGTTTCTACGGATTCCAGACCACCCTCTAACCTCCCCAATCCCACTGATGAAAGTTCTGTTTTTTAGAGGCCTGACTCCACTGCACTCCACAAAGTCCTGTTCCCATCCATTCTGGGTTTTTCAGGTGGACATAAAATTCCTTTGGAAAAATAAAACATCAGACTCAGGGGGACACAGAGTGATGAAGCACTTGACTACGCCAGTCCAACAGTCCCACAGTCTGGCATTACGGCAGAAAAGCACCGGTTATCCTTTCCCCTCAGCAAAATGCAGCTCAGCGGTACTGCGTCTTATTTGAGCCGGGAGGAGACGCATGCGTCGACAGACCGTCTGAAACCGGAAGACGGCAAGGAGAAGGCGTGATTCTGCCGAGAGGAACCGAGGTGGGGGGTCGGTCACCGTGACTCCCACACAGTCACCCAAAAAAACAGTCGCCGGGCCCAGGGACTGCAGGGCCAGTGGGCTGAGGAGACGGTTAATAGCTAATGGGCTAATGGCTCGTTTTCTTTGAAAAGAGCCCAAGTCCCCCCATTACACGCGCAAGGCAACAGATCCCTGCCGGGCTGGTAATAGGATAATTTGTCCCAACGATAACAAATAAAAAAAAACCGTTGGGGATACAGCTGCACAGCGAGGGTTAATCAGGTGACTAGTCAAGCCCAACCTGGCGTGAAGAGGCCGTCACATATATCTAAGCCTCAGTGCATTGTGGGAGCGCAGAGGTTAAAGGGTCATTAGTCTCGCACAATGGGTTGGCAATGGCCTGCCACGAAGCAAACTACATTATATATATATACACACACACACGCGCACACACGTACGCATACACACACACACACACACGTACGTATACACACACACTCACATACACACAGACACACACAAACACATACATGCAAACATACATACCCACACACACACACAAACAAACACACACACACACACACGCATACATACCCACACACACACGCAAACATACATACCCGCACACACACAAACAAACACACACGCACGCACGCATACATACATACACGCACACAAACGCACACACACAGATACCCACATGCATGCTCACACACACGCACGCTCACACGCCCACACCCACACATACGCACACACGCACATACACACACACGCATACCATACCACCCCACACACACACACACACCCTGAGGGGTCTACAGCCCACCGGTCCGGATCTCCCGTGCCTGAACCCCGGTTCGTGAGCAGAAGCGGGAGCACGGCGGGTCCCGCAGGGGAAACGCGGCAGACGCTGCTGATGGAGGCGTCCCTCTCCCGAAACGCTACAGAAATCCCGCCCTGCCGGAGGAGCGCTCGCCGAATATCAGAGCAGAAGGGGAAACACGTACGAGACACGGGGGTCAATCCCCACACTGCGACCGAAACGCCAGCTGAGAAAGAGGGACCTGCCAGGCAGCCAGGAGGTTACAGTACCTGCCTCTGTACACACACACACACACACACACACACACACACACACACGCACACACGCACACGCACGCACGCACACGCACACGCACGCACACACGCACACACACGCACACACGCACACGCACGCACACGCACGCACACGCACGCACACACGCATACGCACGCACGCACGCATGCACACACGCACACACGCATACGCACGCACGCACGCACACACGCACGCACACACACACACGCACACACACGCACACACACGCACACGCGCGCACAGCACACACGCACACACACACACACGCACACACACGCACACACACACACACGCACACACACGCACGCACACACACACGCACACACACACGCACGCACGCACGCGCACACGCACACACGCACACACGCACACATGCACACACGCAAGCACAAGAACACGCACAAACGCACACACACACACGCACACACACACACACACGCGCACACGCACACACACACACACGCACACACGCACACACGCACACGCACACACGCACACACACACACGCACGCACACACGCACACATTTTAATTCTTTATTTATCATAAGGGCCAAAATATATTTCAGTTGCTGTCTGATGTCCTTCACTTGAGTGGCAGAAAGCACACATGGACACACACGCACACACGCACACGCATGACAGCAATGATCCACTCTTCCAACTCTCACTGGCAAATTAAATATCAAATCAATATTCATATCATATTATCATATTCATATTATTATGAGGGGAATTACCCACTTGAATAAGACACTCCCAGAGTGGAGGTTCACACTGGAGGACTGGTGCAGGTGTAATCCAGAGGAAAAGTCCAAACTGCTGAGGAGATTTTTTTTTTTTTGGGGGGGGGTTGGGGGGGCGGTAAATGAGGATTACACACAGAAACACTCATAAATAAAGCACCTGAAACCAGCCCCTAAAGGGAGCCTGTATGTCAGAGAGAGCAGAGGCGGCAGTGGACATATGAGCAGGTACGTACAGGTGGGAAAAAATGGGCAGGATTTATCATTAATTAATATTTATTTTGTATTTCCTTATTTTCATTGGCTTTTGACATTTCCAGTCTTGTTTTATTTTTTTCTGCCCCTACTTTGCACACACATTATAAAATGGTGTACGGTATTAAACTGTAGTTCTTGTATTACTGTAAAGCATTTTGGACCTGTGGCCTGAAATCTGCACTGAAAAGTAAAGTTTATTTTGATTGGATGGTTGTTTTCCCTGCTTGGCCCTGCTGTGGTCCCACTCAGTCCAGACGTGGCACAAGGCTGACATGCCTCCTCCTGGACTTCGGCAATGGAACAGAATAACTTACCCCCCAATCCCCCAATCTCCCCCCCCCCCCCCCCCCCCCCCCCGCCCCCCCCACACCCCCGACCCACTTCTGTCACACCCCAGACTCTCCGGCAGCCACATCTGCACCACGCGAGAGTGACCGAGGGTTCCCCCTTACCGCCAAACTGCCCCCACCAATCTCCCCCCCCCCCCCCCCCCGCCCAGCGGGTCCTGCTGAGAGCATCTCCGCCGTGCCACCGTGACTGTGCCAGCTGGCGCCAGCCAGCCAGAACAAAGGAGGGATTTGGGCAAAATGGCCCGGTGTGGACTGGGGGGGGGGGGGGGGGGGGGGGGGGGGGGGGGGGGGGGGATCGGCAGGCGCGAGGGGGTGGGGGAGTCATGTCATTCCACATGCGTGCCAGTCTGTTCGTGTAAATTACATGCTAAAGACCCCCCCACACACACGCACGCGCACACACACATACACACGCACACACACGCACAAGTACACACACACACGTACACACACACACACACACACGCAGTGCTCTGCTTCCCCCTCCAAACCCCGGCATTTCTCAAATCAAATGCACAACGGGAAAAGAAAGGAAAGATTCCAACAATCATGACAATAATTCAATTTAGCAGGAGAAAAACACAACAAAAAGACCTTGTTTAGAGGCCATAAGAGGCTTGATTCTTCTGAGGGTTTCCAGTTCTTTAGCTGTGGAAATGTATAAAGTTCACAGTCTGGAATGACTGTAAAAAAATGTTTAAAAAAAAAACGTATTAAATCATTATTGAATCCTATTCAGTCAGGCAGCGCCGCCTAATCTGATTGGTCACGACTCCTCACCCCACCCCCCGCCCCCCCCCCCCCAAACAGCCTGACAGTGCAGATTTGAGCGCTGCGCCAGGATGTTGTGGGATGTGACACGTTTCCTGGTGCGACACTCAAAACTGCACCAGGAAAAACGTGTCACGTCCCACCACAGTTGCAGATGAATATTCAGAGTGGACCTTCGTGCTTCTCTTCTGGCTGCAAACCCTCCCTTCCCCATTTGCGAATGTTACTCTGGCAACCCCTGCTCAAAGGACTGGCATGTGATTGGGTAGAGGTGAGAGCAGAGGTGGATGTGATTGGGTAGAGGTTAGGGTAGGGGAGGATGTGATTGGGTAGAGGTTAGGGTAGGGGCGGATGTGATTGGGTAGAGGTTAGGGTAGGGGTAAATGTGGTTTGGTAGAAGTTAAAGAAGGGGTGGATGTGATTGAGTAGAGATTAGGGTGGGGTTGCATATGAATGGGTGGGAGTTGGATGTGTTTGGGTGGAATAAAAGTGGAGGTAGGGTGGAGTTGGATGTGTTTGGGTAGGGGTTAGGGTGATGTTGAATATGATTGGGTAGGGGTTAAGGTGGGATTTAATGTGATTGGGTATGGATTTAGGTGGGGTGGATGTGATTGGGTGGGGGTTAGGGTGGGGTAGGGTAGGGGTGGATGTGATTGGGAAGGGGTTAGAGTGGGGTTAGATATGATTTGGATGAAGTAGTGATGGGGTAGACTGGGATGGGGTGGAGGCAGTGGCCATCAGTAGGCACACACCCCCTCCCCCGTCCCTCATTTAATCTCTACATTTCTTTCCCGATCCTGCTCATCGCCGACAGAACAACGTCACTTCTTTTCCCTGTATTGTTCTTTCTTTTATTTTTTTTTTAAACCTAATTTTATCAAAGCCACTTTTTATTATGCTTATTATTCTTATCTCTCCCTGTTTCTCACCCCGACAGAGCGGGCCCTGTCATTCCAGGGAGGAACCTCCGCGCGGATCTAATATCGGGGTTAATGGACTGAATTATTACACATCACGCGGCGAGGAGAGACTTCCGTCTGGCGCCGGGGGAGGCTCCGTCTCGCGAAGGGGGCCCCCAATTTTCAAAATTAATGCGGTACTGTCATACTTTATTCGCCATCTTTCGGCTGACATTTTCTCGCCTCCCAGACACTCGCCGCGACGGAATGCCGGGGTCAGGGCTCTCCGCTGAACCCAAAAAAACAATTTAATGCCCGAGACGGATGGCGTCGAGTCAACCGAACCTCATCTCCGCTCGCTTTTCCAGCGAATTACACAAAAGGGCGGCGATGCCGAGCCGCGATTGGTCTGCCACTAATCACCCCGTGAGTGACAGGAGCGGTAATTGCGCTCATAAAAACAGCAATAAGATTTTTTGTCTTTTTCGTTTTTCTTTAAAAAAAAACACACACATTTAAATATAGTTGAATCTTTTCCAAAAAAAATTTTTTTTTTTTTTTTTTTTTGATGACACCAGGGTAAGTCGCGTTGTATCCGGAGTACGTTACCGTGTATTTCTGTCACTGTGTGTTTTTATATATTTCAATATTATTCAACTGGATTTTGTTTCTCTTCGAATGGCTCATACGAAATGAAAATCCTCAGTGACTGTGGTTAATCACACTGTAGCGACACAGTCAAATGCACAAATGTATTTATGGCTGAAATCCATTTACACAGCAGGATATTTACAGAGGAAAATCAAGGTTAAGAACCTTGATCAAGGATACACCCCAACCCATCAAGAAACCGAACCCGCAACCTCTGAGTTATAAGCCCAGTTCCTTAACTAGTACGCTACATTGCAACCTTAAATAATCAAAGTGAGTGCCTTGACTAGTTGAGAATAACTATGTAGATGTAACCTCCTGCACCAATCACACCAAAGTTTGTTAGCTTGTTATAAAATCCAGTCCAAAGATAGAGAGGAGCATCTCACAACATGGCCGCAGCAATCCAAAACAGCTCATGCGAATGCACGACAGTCCATTATTACATTATTGAGACAACAATTTTCATCACAGGGGATTTATCTTCGCACAACTACGGAGGCAAATTTGCACACATGGACATAGACAAGGATTTCAGATAAGCACATTTTACCAAATATGAACAGCATGGCTAAAACAACTGCAAAACACCAGCAATCTGACACACTCCACACGTGCAGTAGCGTACTTCAAATCCTCAGTCCCTAAAACACCACTAAGGATTCAGAAAAATGTTGCCGTTCCTCATTATTCACCATTATAGCATGAGTTATTGAGAATCGGCTTACCTTACGCAGATGAAATGGACCGCGATGGCTGTTTTCAAACAGCTGAGGTCATGAGCTTGCCGCACGACGGCCTTCCGTAACACAGGTAATCTCAGGTAAGAAGCAGGATCCCATCTGTCCAAAGGAGGGCCTCTGAGGTCTGCAGACAGTAAGGGAGAAGGGCTTGTTGCTTGCAGCTTAGTCTGCATGTGGGTATCATGTCAGTGCCACACTGAAAACCCTGTTTTGCATTCACCAGGTGGAGAGGAAAGCCTGTTTTACAATCCAGTTTTACCATAATCTGTCCCCTGTAACTGCTAGTGTCAGTACTCAACTGCTTCCCTGCCCAAAGTTTAGTCAGATCATTCAGATTCATCTCCCTTTTCCCAAACTGAATCAGCTCATCTCTCTCCTTTGACCAGAAACCCATACCCAGCGGTTTCACCATTTGGACCATGTCAGAATCAGAATCAATGAATTTGTGTGCTAAACTCAATCTGCTTATACATCTACTTACACATTTTCTTTTGGAAAAGGGTGTTTACAGCACGATTCACCCACTCTGCAGCTGAATGAACACCTGGTGCCATTTCATAAAGCGGGATATGCATCCTAAATTTCCATCCTTTTTACGAACATCCAACTGTTGCTCTCTTTCCACCCTCTCCATTGCTTAATGTTCTAGTTTGTCCCTAAGAGCACCTGCTGCCCCCTCCTCCTGTGGGCCTGGCCCTTGCCACCCGACTCTGAGTCTCTCCTGAAGTTCACCAGCTCCAGCTGCAGGTGAGACTGCAGCACCCCCGGGAGGTCGAGCATGGAGGTACAGGCTAGCGGTAGCATTAGCATGTGGTTCTCCCGAAATGTTGTCCATAGTGCTTTTTTTCCCCTCATAGAGGTACGAAATGACTTCCATAGCGTGCACTGCACGGAAAATGCAGAGCATTATTTAGTTTGGCTCCCAGCATCCCCTGCTCCGCTGCCTCCCGCCACCACCGCACAGAGAGAGAGTCAGACGACTTTCTGCTATTTCAGCAGCCCGCGCCCCCCCCACCCCACTTTGAAGAGCCTCGCGACTCAGAGAAACCGCATGAATAATTTCCTCACATCAGATCCGGGTTATTAAAACAATGAAGGGCGTCCGCTCGGGGCCCAGAAATAAACAGATTTAAAAACGAGCGCCGAAGTTTAAAAGTTCTACCGCCATAATCCCCAAATATGTTAATACACTCATGTAATATTTTTTGTGGGGGGGGGGAGGTTTCCAATGCAATAAAAAAACTGCATATTATCCAAGGTGGCATTTGAATAAAATCATTTCAGTATTTTCTGACTGGTAACAATAAAAGGCGAGCTACCATATATCTTGATTGGTTAGTGTCAATAAGCACAATGTGTTTTAGGGACCCCGCAAACAGCACAATCTGCGCATTTGCCCCCCTTGAACAGGGGCTAGGGGGTTGTTCACTCGGGAGACAAGTTAACTAATCCACAAAAAAAGATAATATAGATGAAGAATGAAATGTACGATAACCCAAACCGCAAAAGGAAGGTGAGCTCATGCCTTCAAACTCTAAAAAGTGCGAGGCAACAGAATCCCTTTCAAACGGGTTCTCGTGAAGATGTGAAGGAAAGGAAATGGTGGCCAGCCTTTGATCTGCGGCTGAGAGCCCTTGAAGCTTAGAGCCGGTCTTAATTTAATTGGTTTAATCGTGGCTCACTGACCGCCATCGCAAAGGTAGGAATGCTTTGGGCGCAATGCGCGTGCGCTGCAACACAATGGTTTCATTTCAATGAAAGCGGCAACCCCCAATTATAACAGAGAAAAAAGCCCGGTCCTTGAGCACGGCCCGAATCCTAAAGCAGCCTCCTTGAGGGCACCTTGAGCACTTCCTTAGAAGAGTCTTTGGGTGAGATTCACGTGTACGATATAATCCCCAAATAGGACATTCCTTGCGAGTTGGATTGATAAACTTTTCATGTCAGAAGTTTCAAAGTATCAACGATATACATGTACTATGTAAACCCCAAAAAGCATATTTCTTGTGAGTTGGATTGGTAAAATTTTCGTGTCAAAAGTTTCAAAGTATCAACGATATACATGTACTATGTACACCCCAAAAAGGATATTCCTTGCAAGTTGGATTGGTAAAATTTTCATGTCAAAAGTTTCAAAGCATCAACCGTAGTTTTTCAAACTTGAATGTACTTCCAGTCCGAAATGTAATATACTGCATGTTCAAAAGTGTGATCAGGACAAGTCTGATATTTTACAACATTGGTAATACATTTCTGTATTTTGTAAAATAAGTATTTTCACAGAAGAAGGCCCTGGGCCTAAAATTTACTCCAGTGTCCAACCTCCTGATTTAGAATGTAAATTAGTTCCAGGTTCCCCCCGAAATTTAGCAGCAATGATAAACGCACCCCTTAAAAAGATCTCCATTGAGAATACAGACAGATTTTCACGTCTGTTCGTAGAGCACGTCTACCCGATAGAGGACTTATATAAGGCACGGCGGAAAGGGGTGCAGATTTTTTGTGGTTTTTAGCGATGAATCGCTCGAACACTGCAGGACCGACGTGCAGGACGCGACCACACACCGACCAGGAAGCAGAGCTCACGTCCAATCAGGCTGGGCCATTAATCATGTGACACCGCCGCTCTACCCGTCGCTTAGCGCCGCCGTCCGCCACGGCGGGGCCCACGCCAAGCGCTCGAACCGACTCCTGACACGCGTTTGATAAATGAGGGGAAAACACGCCGTGTTGGTGTTTGACACAAACGCGTGACCTCTCTGCGGCAGCTGCGGCGGTGGTGGTGCATGTGTGTGTGTGTGTGTGTGTCTATGTGTGTGTATGTGTGTGTGTGTATGAGTTTGTGAGTTTGTGCGTGCATATGTGTGTGTGTGTGTGTGTGTGTGCCTGTGTGAGTTTGTGCGTGCATTTGTGCGTGAATGTATGTGTGCGTGTGTGTATGTGTGTGTGTGTGTATGAGTTTGTGAGTTTGTGCGTGCATATGTGTGTGTGTGTGTGCATCCGTGCGTGCATGCAGGTGTGTGTATGTGTGTGTGTGCCTGTGTGAGTTTGTGCGTGCATTTGTGCGTGAATGTATGTGTGCGTGTGTGTATGTGTGTGTGTGTGTGCGTGTGCCTGTGCGTGCGTGTCTGTGAGTGTGTGTGTGTGATTGTGTGTGCCGGAGGAAGGGGTGGGTGGGGCATTTTCCTGCTAACACATGTAGCCCAGAATACAGCGCGTGTGGGGGGTAGCTGTATAAAAGATCTAAACGTCTCCAGGCCCTTTGTGTCCCACATCTCCCTGGGGTGTAATACCTCAGTTTCCATATCTTGTGTTGGGAGGAATGTCCGATCTCACCTCTGTCAATGCGTCCCACCGTCCATCCGTCCGTCTGCATCCCTCACACAGGAACCCGCAGTCAGAGGATTGTGGTCGTCTCGCCGCGCCCAACATCTGAAAGTTAAAAGCTCTCCTGTGGCCGAGCTCTTAACTGCAGACATGCCCGACCTTCCCTGGACTTTTTTCTTTTTTCTTTTTTTTTTTTTTTTTTTTTTACGAGAAGCATGATCTGCTTTTTGCCTTTTAATTAAAAAGTTACCTTTTCAGACTCTCCTTCAACACCTGTCCCCTCATAAGGGGCTGTTCCTGGAAAAAATAATTCGTTTACCCTGTTACACAAGTTATAAATCAGCATATCCATAAATCTAACAGGAGCATGTGAGCCATTTCCTCAGCCGTTTTCTTTTCATATATCACACCCAGGTTAGGTCTTCTGTCTCCTGAAGCACAAAGGCCACACCCACGGGCAATTTATAGATGCATTTACCAGCAAATGTAAATGGCTTTTACATTCTCAGTCTTGCTTTATTGCAGACAGTGAAAAATTGCCTTAGTCCCTGCAATCTCTCCCACAATCAAACAGAGTTAAGCAAGTCTTAATTTTCTCCATTTCTCCACTAAAATGCTTACCCAACACTGGGCTTGCTGGACACTGAAATAGGGAGGATAAACTGTTGTATAAGTTTAAAACACAGCAGTGAAATCATTGCTAAACTTTAAGAGCAGAGTACAAATAAATTTAATTAATGTCCTCATTTGCACACAGGTATACAAATCAGAGTGTTGAGGGTGTGTGTTGAGGGGCAGTGTTCAAGGTGAGAGTTGAGAGTGAGTGTTAATGCTTTTTTTTCCAGTAGAAAACAGAGGTGAGTGACTGCTGAAAAGCATTAGGTTACAGAAACTTGGGAATTCGCGGAGGTGCCTATTTTTATTTATAAAAGGCCATGTAGCCCTTCATTTATCAGAATCACTCAAAGGTAACAAAGGAGTGGGGATTTTCTCTGCAAGAGAAAAAGCGCAGAGAGAGAGAGAGAGAAGGAGAAGGAGAAAGAGAGAGAGAGAGAGAGCAAGAGAGCGTGAGAGAGAGAGAGAGAGAGAGAGAAGGAGAAGGAGAAAGAGAGAGAGGGAGCGAGAGACAGATTGACTGGTCTAGTTATGTAGCATCTGGCCCACCTCCTTGTTATTCTTAGTCGGTGCACCTCATTGAATTGTAAATGCTGCACGGTGGAAGAACAAGCTGGCCAGGCAGTGCTCGCCAGACCAAGCCAGCGCCTACCTCTCGCTTCTGCTACCCTCCGCATGGCCCTGCTCTTCATCCTCCTCCTCCTCCTCCTCCTCCGGCTCCTCTGGTCCCTGGACTGAAGGCCAGGGCTCACATACAAAGCAGAGAAAACAAATTAAACCTGATGTATTTTATCAATGAATATTAACACCCCCCCCCCCCCCCCAGCCCCATAACATAGACAACAAGGCAGAAGAAAGTTTAATGTTCACAGGACGATTAAAAAAACAAAGACAGTCCCAATTATCAACCAACTGGGGTGCACATGTGCCACGATTCTCAACTATCATGTTTGTTTTTTTTTTTTTTTTTTTTTTAATTTAAATTCTTTACAGATTTCAGAAATGCGCCGAGGATTCCAAAAAAACAAGGCTGTCAATCAAGCATGTGTGGTGGGGGCTGGCATGGCTAAGTGCAAGCAGATGGGCTCTCCTCTGGAGGCAGCGATTGCGGGGTCTGTGCTACGGAGAAAAGAGGTCCGTTTTTTTTTTACCTGCACATTCGCTGGGTCCTGCGAGCAGAGCACAGAGCTGAGTTTGCCTTAGCTTAGCTAACTCAGGCACTGAAGCTCTCACAGAGTGTAGAGCTGAGTTTGCCTTAGCTTAGCCAACTCAGGCACTGAAGCTCTCACAGAGCACAGAGCTGAGTTTGCCTTAGCTTAGCTAACTCAGGCACTGAAGCTCTCACAGAGTGTAGAGCTGAGTTTGCCTTAGCTTAGCCAACTCAGGCACTGAAGCTCTCACAGAGCACAGAGCTGAGTTTGCCTTAGCTTAGCCAACTCAGGCACTGAAGCTCTCACAGAGTGTAGAGCTGAGTTTGCCTTAGCTTAGCCAACTCAGGCACTGAAGCTCTCACAGAGCACAGAGCTGAGTTTGCCTTAGCTTAGCCAACTCAGGCACTGAAGCTCTCACAGAGTGTAGAGCTGAGTTTGCCTTAGCTTAGCCAACTCAGGCACCGAAGCTCTCACAGAGCACAGAGCTGAGTTTGCCTTAGCTTAGCCAACTCAGGCACCAAAGCTCTCACAGAGCACAGAGCTGAGTTTGCCTTAGCTTAGCCAACTCAGGCACTGAAGCTCTCACAGAGCACCCGAAGCTCTCACAGAGTGCGGAGCTGAGTTTGCCTTAGCTTAGCCAACTCAGGCACCAAAGCTCTCACAGAGCACAGAGCTGAGTTTGCCTTAGCTTAGCCAACTCAGGCACCAAAGCTCTCACAGAGCACAGAGCTGAGTTTGCCTTAGCTTAGCCAACTCAGGCACTGAAGCTCTCACAGAGCACAGAGCTGAGTTTGCCTTAGCTTAGCCAACTCAGGCACCAAAGCTCTCACAGAGCACAGAGCTGAGTTTGCCTTAGCTTAGCCAACTCAGGCACTGAAGCTCTCACAGAGCACAGAGCTGAGTTTGCCTTAGCTTAGCCAACTCAGGCACTGAAGCTCTCACAGAGCGCAGAGCTGAGTTTGCCTTAGCTTAGCCAACTCAGGCACCGAAGCGCTCACAGAGCGCAGAGCTAACGTGTATTACCACACGCTCGTAGTTTTGACAAATTGTGCTTTACGACACGCTAATCTCTTTGAAAATACCGCTAATTTAAAACAGTTTACCCTTTCCTTCGGTGCAGCAGGTCTGCCTCGTGTCACCCTACTGGCAGAGTTGTGAAAGCAAAGGAATTTTGGGCTTGTGCCTTCAGGTTCAATTCTGAGGTAGGACCCTACGGTTACACCCTTTAGCAAGGTACTTAACTTGTACGGCTTCAGTAAATAGTCAGCTGTATAAATAGATTGGATGTGAGAAATTGTAAAGCCATGCAGGTTGCTCTGGTTAATAGCATTCCTTAAATGCAATGAGAAGGTGAAATATATATATATATAGGGGTGTTTTTCCTTCTAAAACTACATTTTTAAAACAAACTCCTCACTGAAACCTTCAATTTAATGCGCCTCAGGGTGGATTTTGGAAAATAAATAAACAATGATTAAATATACATGCTGCAATCCAATACAGTACAAAAAAACAAGTCAATACATTCAGTAGGGCCTATGCGGACATGGAAGCCAGTGCCAATCTTTCTGTGGAGTGTGCCAGTCATTCATAGTATTACAGAGCCAACCTGGTACACCCCAGAGACAGAGTCCTAGATTGAATCTTTTAAAACATATTGACTTTTTTTTTTTTTTTTTTTTTTTTTGCTGAAGTGCTAAAATGAATTTCAATCCCCCCCCCCCCAATCGAACTCAAAATCGAGTTCTCCCTGGCTACTGATGAAAGGGCCCAAGAGACTAAAATATTGATGCTTTTTTCAGAATTTGCACAAAGTATACTTTCTGGAGGTCAAGTTTAAAAAAGAAGAGAAAAAAAAACCTGCTGTCACTGCAAATCAAAATGAGCAGGTTGAGGCCCCTCCCCTCTGCCAGTTTGCTGTCCAATCAAAGCAGCTGTTGATGACCAAGGGGTGTTAACATTTAGACATTTCACTGAAGGCCTTTCCAGGCCAATAACAAGTCTAATGACTTCACAGGAATAAGTCGCACAAGGAAAAACTAAAAATGACCGCTTACTTTGAACTCTGGCTCACAAAGTCCAGAACTGACACGTTGTGATGCCGAGACACTTCTGGAATAAAAATGTTCCATTCCTGCAGGGAAAAAAAAAACTTTCAGTTGAGCAAAAAAGCTGATTGACCAATAAAAACAAAATGTGTATGCATGTGTGTGTGTGTGTGTGTGTGTGTGTGTGTGTGTAAAAATGAGGGAAATAAAGTGCTCAGCCAGACGCAAGCACAGCGGCATCAAACACCCCTTCCATCTCCTGTCCTTCAGGAGAGAAAGGCTCTTTTCCCTCTCTCCTCTCCTCTCCTCTCCTCTCCCTCCTCTCATCTCTCTCTCCTCTCCTCTCCTCTCGTCTCTCTCCTCTTCTCTCCTCTCCTCTCTTCTCCTCTCTTCTCCTCTCCTCTCCTCTCCTCTGTCAGGCGGCGTGTGAAAGGGGGTCTCTGTTCTCTGGCCCCTCTGCAACCTAAAGAAGCCGGGAAAGGAGCCCCACTTTCAGGAGGCTAATTAATAGCGGGAGCCGGTCCCCACGCCGGTGGGCCAGCAACTGCTACGTTACACCAAAGTGGGAGAGAAAGTTAGGGGAGCCATTTTGTTGAGGGGTGGATGGGGGGGGGGGCTTGGGCCTTTGAACTGGACCACCACCCTGCATCGGATTAAAGCGAGATGCAAAGTAAGAGGGGGGCAGGAGAGGGGGGGTGGTGGGGAGTTTGGGGGGGCCTTTGAAGGCCGTTTAGATGTCCTGGGGAGAAAAAGGGGCAGTTGGGCAGCAGGTGACGCTGCCTGACAACATGAAAAGCACCTACGGCTAACACTCACCTGTGGAGAACCAAAGCACCTATCGCTAACACTCACCTGTGGAGAACACTCACCTGTGGAGAACCAAAGCACCTATCGCTAACACTCACCTGTGGAGAACCAAAGCACCTATCGCTAACACTCACCTGTGGAGAACCAAAGCACCTATCGCTAACACTCACCTGTGGAGAACCAAAGCACCTATCGCTAACACTCACCTGTGGAGAACACTCACCTGTGGAGAACCAAAGCACCTATCGCTAACACTCACCCCTGTGGAGAACCAAAGCACCTATCGCTAACACTCACCTGTGGAGAACCAAAGCACCTATCGCTAACACTCACCTGTGGAGAACCAAAGCCCCTATCGCTAACACTCACCTGTGGAGAACACTCACCTGTGGAGAGCCAAAGCACCTATCGCTAACACTCACCTGTGGAGAACCAAGGGAGCACAACAGTGAGGCAGAAACATGGAGGGGGATTCAACTCCTCCATTCCCTCCTTGTCTCCCTCTGTAATTAGAACTGTGTTTCTGGTGGGAAAATCAGTTGGAGCAGTTAAAGCACCAAAGGGTATGAGCACAGGGAATACCTGCAAACTGCCACAAAAAACTTAAATAATAGCAGGGGGATCTCCATCTCTCTCTCTCTCTCTCTCTCTCTCTCTCTCATTATCTCCTTCTCTCTCTCTCTCTCTCTCGTTCTTTTATGTCATGATATATGTTGAGGATATGAAGAGGATGAATTGAATTGAATGTTATGCAATCATGTCTTTTTTTTTCTTTTTTTTTTTACTTTTTTCTTCTTCAAAGTTTCGCTCGCAAATTGAGAGCAATTACCAGCAGAAAGGTCAAGTACTGCTACATTTTTTTGTCCCTGATCCTTGAATTAATCCTTCAAAACAGATCATGTGAAAATTTATCTGCCATTTCTTTTTGGGAAGGAACGGAGGAGGGGCAGGGTTTTGTTTTACAGCATGGAGACAGCTAGAGTAAATTAATACTTCTGTTTTCAGGCTGAATACAAAATACAAATGCATATTTAAATAAGGACACCATATTGTTATTTTTAGCTACTTTTACAGGGTTTTACTTGTTACTTATTGTGTCTTTCATTACAAAAGAACATTACAGCTTTACTCAATAAATAATAATTTTCCTTGTTTTCAGTAGTCTCTGGAAAGCAGGGAGACTGGAGATGATCAGTGTTTTTCTTATTTGTATAAATATGCGAATTACAATCTATATTTATATTTTATTTTGCATCAACCCGAAACAAGCTCCTCTCTTTCTCAGTGGAGTGGAGGATGTACGTAAATCTGCCCAAAGTCCAGGACTGATCATTTCACTGGGCTGATGATTTCACTGGGATGATCATTTCACTGGGATGATCATTTCACTGGGTTGATCATTTTACTGGGCTGATCATTTCACTGGGCTGGTCATTTCACTGGGCTGAGCAGAGGAAGGCAGGGCCCTGCAGTGAATGCCTGGCTATCAATCGCCTCTCCATTCCAGCATAAATTAGAGCCATTGTGCGGAAAAGGCTCGTGCTCAAGTGTTCCTTTTGGAAGCCCTGACGTGTGTGACCTCATGCTCCGGGAATTCCCCGCTTTTCCGAGGCCCCTTCCCATCGTTCCCGAATTTCCATTAATTTTTTTTTTTTTTTTTTGCTGTACTTTTTAATGAATTTTTTTTCAACACATATTCAAAAGCACAATCGAGTCCCACCTGCACTATCGAGCTAAATATGGGAGCTCAACTTAAAACGTGGAAACAGATTCAGCTGAGAAACGGTGTTTGCGCATTCCACACACTAACGCTGGTGTCCCTCTGAAATGCAGAGCCTTTTGCTTTTATTTCCCTGACGCCACAGGGTGGGTGCAGGTGCCCAATCGACTTGAGGGGTCCCTAAAATGAGTC
>CM045897.1:32566214-32568714 GCA_025169545.1 Anguilla japonica
CCTCTTAAAATTCTATTTTCAACTCATGAATTTCATTTTCTTTTAGTGAAATGACTAAACCGAAATTAAATTCACTCAATGCATTGCCCTGTCTGTATAACAATAAATTCAGCTCCAGAACTAAATTCGGGAAAAGTGCTATGTGATTTTAAAAAAAAATACTTAATATTATTAATATATATTATTCATTAGAAATATGTCAAAAAGTACAATATACAAAAAAAAAAAAATGAAGCAAAATACTTTCAATTATAACAAAGGAACGATTATAATTACCAGTGATTATAGTTAAAAATGGATGAGTCAGACTATGCAGCCGATGATTATTATGAATATCATGAACTCCCAACCGCCGCGATGATCTACGGCGAAGTTTCGGCGCGGCGTGAGAACCGGGATTTATGGGAAATCTGGGCGTCGGCCGCGTTGAATGAGCGAATCGCACGGTAGGTGTGAGACTGTTTATGAATGCTCCGGGGGTGGGGGGGGGGGGGGGCAGGCAGGGGGGGTCAGGGCACTGGCTGGGAAAAGGGGGCAGACACGCTGCCTGGCCGTACGCTGACCCCCCCCCCCCCCCCCCCCCCACCCCTCGTCCCCCCTCCCCCTTGTTCCCCCTCCCTTTCTGCCTGGCTGGACCGAGCTCATTTGCATGGTGTGATTTAGCTGGAGGCCCTGAGGAAGGCGGAGGGTGGGGGGGGGTGGGGGGCGGGTGAGGAGGAGGGGGCGGAGTCTGGGGGGGTGATTGGCGCGGGTGTCACACACACAGCGATGTGCTGAGCAGCCCCGGCAGAGGCAGAACCGGGCTGTGACAAAACGCAGATAAAAGCACACGGCTTCAGACCAGGGTGTGACTTACACTCTGCGAGGAGAGCTGCGGGGGTCTGTGCGCATGTGGGTTTGCGTGCTGTGCGTGTGTGTGTGTGTGTGTGTGTGTGTGTGTCTGAGAGTGTGTGTGTATGCGTGTGTGCGCGTGTGTGTCTGTGTGTGCATGAGAGTGCGTGTGTGTGCCTGCGCGCGCTGTGTGTGTGTGTGTGTGTGTGTGTGTGTATATGAGTGTGTGTGCGTGTGTGTGCCTGCGCGCGCTGTGTGTGTGTGTGTGTGTGTGTGTGTATATGAGTGTGTGTGTGTGTGTGTGTGTGTGTGTGCATGAGTGTGTGTGTGTCCCTGTGCAGCGCAAATTTCCAGAGATTTGGTGAGGTGCTAGCGACCCCTATTGGCCAGATTCTGAGCGGGGCTGGATGTGCTGAGAGGAGAGGGATTCGAGCGTGCCCACACGTTCCCGTGTCGAGCGCCCTCAACTCAAAGACTGCTGACACAAAAATAATCTGGAGTAATCCACGTCTGAGCATCCTCAGGACTCCTGTGAGGAGCTCACGTCCGTTTCTGCAGAGATCCTCCGGCTCATCTTCACCAGAACAAGGAGCCCCCCAGCCCCCACCCTCCCTGCTTCTCGTGCCCCCCCCCCTCCCCCCCAACTCCCTGCTAATGCCCCGCCCCATGCTGAACTTGAGAGGCATTAACAGCTGCCTTTGAAGACACCATGAGAGAGAACGGGAGAGAGAGTGAGAGAGAGACAGAGAGAGTGAGAGAGTGAGAGAGAGATACAGAGACAGGGTGAGGGAGAGAGTGAGAGAGAGACACAGAGAGAGGGAGCGAGAGAAAGGATTAGAGAGAGAGAGGTTGTCTCTGACACACAGGCATTCAGATAGACAGACAGACAGACAGAGGTCCTCAGTGGTCTGGGTGACAGTGGCTTAGCTCTGCTCCAGATTCCCATACGAGCGAGCACCTCGAACCCGGGACTGTAATCCCATCATGAGCCCGCGCACAAAAGCAGAGAGAGAGAGAGAGAGAGAGAACCAAAAAGAAGAGGAGGAGAGAGGGAGTTCACAGAAAAGGAGGGGAGGGGGGATGAATCCATTTCACCTCAGGAATTTTACTCCAGCATTTAGGCTTTTTTTTCTGTGTAGTTTAGGCAGGCGCTTCCAGGTACTATTCTACCGTTCCCCTGAACAATGCGGACTTATGGGAACCACCAAGCACATTTTAAAAATAAAAACCACACAAGAGCCAGGAAAAATGGTGGGATGAAGCTGATTGTGCCGCAAGAGGACAAGGCAAACGTCCCCGAGACAGCATCTGTAGCTTAGGCTAATGTTAGCGTTACAGCACAATATGGGGCTGACAGTAGTAGTAAGTTTCGGGGGTCAAGGGGGATGGGGGCAGTGAAACTCCCCGCCCCCCCCTTGAAAATCCCTTTCGCCAGCCCCAGCCACACAGTCTTTTGTGTTTAAATCATTTTTTTTTATCCCCCCCCCCCCCCCCGCCCTTTTAAATCCCCTCGGATTGGAGTGACTGACTCCATTCAGTGCTCAGAGGAGCCCAACAGCTGCTGGGGGGGGGGGGGGGGGGTTGGGCTGTCTTGCCCGTTCTTTCAGTTGGTGGAGCTCTAGCTGGATACCCCCCCCCCCCCCCCCCCATCATCACCCCCAAGACAGGC
>CM045897.1:32573714-32616214 GCA_025169545.1 Anguilla japonica
TGATGGATCGCTCCCCCAGGACCCCCAACCGCCAGACAGGGACGGCGGGACCTGACAACCCACCCCCCCCCCCCTCCCCACCCCCCTTTCCCCTGCGCAGAAAGGGCAGAGTCTGCTATGTCTGCAGTGTAGGGGCGGCAGTGTAGTATAATGGGTCAGGAACTGGTCTTGTAACCTAAAGGTCACAGGTTTGATTCCTGGGTAAGGACACTGCGGTTGTACCCTTGAGCAAGGTACTTAACCTGCATTGCTTCAGTATACATCCAGCTGTATAAATGGATGCAGTGCAGCTGCTACGTTGAATGTTGTCTAAGTCGCTCTGGATAAGAGCGTCTGCTAACTGGCTGTAATGTAATGTCTGCGTCGCTCCTGGGACACAGGAGACATGCATTACATTACATTACAGGCATTTAGCAGACGCTCTTATCCAGAGCGACTTACACAACTTTTACATAGCATTTTACATTGTATCCATTTATACAGCTGGATATATACTGAAGCAATTTCGGTTAAGTACCTTGCTCAAGGGTACAACGGCAGTGTCCTACCCGGGAATCGAACCTGCGACCTTTCGGTTACAAGCCCAGTTCCTTACCCACTGTGCTACACTGCCCTCCCATGCGGGAAGGACTTGTGTCCCTCAGGTCAGCGTGCACAGCGAGAAAATAAATACACACATTTTTTTCATCAGTTTCCGGGACAGATTTTAAGGAAGACCACCATTTTGACCATGCTGGATGCAACAGCATGGCTAAAAAAAGGTTCCCTGGGGTGAAAAACATCTACCTTTTGCAGAGCACAGCCAGAGACAGACAGACAGATGTACATGTACACACACAGACACACTCACACACTCGCACTTAGCCACAGACAGACACACACACAGTCATACACACACACATACAAATGGATGCACACACACACACACACACACACACACACAGACACGCACACATACATACACACAAACACGCACACACATGCATGCACACACACACACACACACACACACACCTTGATTGCAGCACAATCAGAAGGAGTTTTAGCAGATTGGAGGGCTCTTGTCTCTCTGGAGGAAATGATTTTCTCTCTCTCTCCTTGTGTTCATTCACTGCTGGTGTTTCTGATGAAGACTTGGGTGGGGGGGGGGGGGGGGGTGGCTAAGAAATACCAGTAGCCTTTCCTGTATGTAATTACCCCCCTTCTCAAAAACAGGATGTGCTCTTTTGGCACCTCAAGTCATGTTCCCCTTTTTCCACCAAACAAGCCGGATTGTTTCTGGGGGCCCTGATGGTCTTTCACTGGATCATCATGAGAGTGGGGAGGGAGGGGGGGGACATGATTTATTGATTGAGAATTTCTTCTGAAGCATTGCCTCGGTATCCCTGTTTTATCTCCCTGTTATTTACCCAATATTTCCTTATCGTTATTAACCCATTATTATGACTGTGATATTTCATGCCCATCAGTGGTGGCTGCTGAGCCGAAGATTGGGGTGGCAGAAAACTTCCCCTTTGCTGGGCATAATGAGCGGTGTTTGTAGAAAGGGGAAAGTGCCAGAGAAGAAAGTGCCTGTTTCTCAGGTATACTTACCTACCAGTCTCCCCTTTCTCTCGGGTACACTTACCTGCCAGTCTCCCGTTTCTCAGGTACACTTACCTGTCAGTCTCCCCTGTTTCTCAGGTACACTTACCTGCCAGTCTCCCCTTTCTCTCGGGTACACTTACCTGCCAGTCTCCCGTTTCTCAGGTACACTTACCTGCCAGTCTCCCCTGTTTCACAGTTACACTTACCTGCCAGTCTCCCCTGTTTCTCAGGTACACTTACCTGCCAGTCTCCCCTGTTTCTCAGGTACACTTATCTGTCAGTCTCCTCTATTTCACAGGTACACTTACCTGCCAGTCTCCCCTGTTTCACAGGTACACTTACCTGCCAGCCTCCCCAGTTTCTCAGGTACACTTACCTGCCAGTCTCACCCATTTCCTGGCAGGATGTCCACAGTGGAAAACCAGCATATTTCGCACACCTTGCAGCAGAAGTCTTCTTCTGGGGAAAGTAAGCAGGGCCACAATATTAAACTGAGACATTAACGATGCTAATTACAAATAGAGAAAATATCCAAGATTTCCTGCATCACAGCTACTCCCACAATCACAACAGCCATGAATTCATCAATATTTGGAGCTGAATTATATTTTAAGGCAACTGATTCTTACATCTGCAGTCACATTCTCTGTAATGGATTCACTTTCTCCATTGTTATTTGTTTAGATGTGGGTATAGAGCAGTATGTGTGTGTGTACGTATATATGTATGTATGTTGTGACACATAGGGATGACCTTACAGAAAGTAAAATGGCCGAATGGAAAACTTGACCAAGAAACCTACAATAGGCTAACATCTAGCAAACCAACACTAGTGCATTCAGTGTCCCACGTGGTACAGGAGTATATGGGGAAATTTCATGGTTCAAAAAATGAAGCAAACATTTAAACATTCAAAATATTTCCCACAGTGCACTGCCCCCATGTTTCTGCTGGTGCAGAATAAGTGCTTTCAAAACATAAACTCTCAAAATCCTCTGAGACATCTGTGTGTTTGTGTATGTGTTTATGTGTCTGTGTGTGAGTGTGTGCGTGTGTGTATGTGTTTGTGTGTTTGTGTGTGTGTTTGTGTGTGTATGTGTTTGTGTGTGTTTGTGTATGTGTTTGTGTGTGTATGTGTTTGTGTGCGTGTGTGTGTGTGTGTATGTGTGTGTGTGTGTGTGTGTGTGTGTGTGTGTGTGCATGTGTGTGTGTGTGTGTGTGTGTGTGTGTGTGTGTGTGTGTGTGTGTGTGTGTGTGTGTGTGTGTGTGTGTGTGTGTGTTTGTGTTCGTGTGTGTGTGTGTGTGTGTGTGTGTGTGTGTGTGTGTGTGTGTGTGTGTGTGTGTGTGTGTGTGTGTGTGTATGTGTTTGTGTGCGTGTGTGCGTGTGTGCGTGTGTGCGTGTGTGCGTGTGTGTGTGTGTGTGTGCGTGTGCGTGTGTGTGTGTTTGTGTGTCTGTGTGTGTGTGTGTGTGTGTGTACATCCACATACTGTTTCTGCGCTTGGTTGTACTGCACACACCCACCTGAAAGCTTAAATGCTTCCTTCGCTCTTCCAGGGCTCTCCAGCACACCCACAGAGCCCCCCCACAGGCACCAAACGGGTCCCTCCCAAAACCGCCCATACTGGGACGACTCCCTGGGAGTGCCACGGCTCGGCAGGTGAGCGTAGCGCGGGGGCCGGACAGAGAGCCCTAAAAAACGGGGGTCAAAGGTCACGCGTACCCTTTCACTTTACAGCGGGAGCCCTCGGCCTGCCTGGGCTCACGCGCAGCACGCTAGCGTCCATTAGCGCACCGCAGGAATCCAAAGGCGGGTCACACGCGCTCTTTAAAACACGGCTCCTTGCCCCCTGAATTAGCCTGGCTGAGTGCTCTATTCAGAGGGGGGAGGGGTTGGGGGGGGGCACATTAGTTGGGGGTTTCCTGAAGTGAGCAGGGAGGAACCACATCTCTGGGCTAGCTCTGTGTCCATAGTATCCAGTTTTATTAGATCAGCAGTGTAGCGTGATTCTTAAGGACTGGTCTTATAAGAGCTTGCAGGTTCAAATCCTATGTGGTATATTCATAATCTTCAATAGGATTTAACCTGAGTTGCTACAATAAACGCCCACCTGCATAAGAGGGCACTGAGTCAAAATGCTGATTATATAAGTCACTCTGGATAGGGTTGTCGACTAATCGGAGAAAAGAAACAACAATGTGCAACCAGTACAAGAGTGTATGAGTTACAGTGCAGCAAAATAAAGGGTTTAAGATAAAAACCCATATCAATCCCTGGGTGTTGACAGCTGACTGCAACAAGCTGTCAACTGTAAGCAGTTTATTCGGTTCGAGATTAGTAACGTTTCAGCGTAGACCTGGGGGGTTTGGCTGCACGTTGAAAGATTCCCGGCCTTGAAACAAAAAAAAAAAACGTGCAGGTAAGTTTTTTTTTTTTGTTTTTTTTTTCCAGCCAATGGCATTCAGCGGGGAAGCCCCATAATAGCTGCAGTGTGTAGGGCTTCACTAAAGAGCCATCTGAGCTCACACAGAAACCCATTACATGCGCCGGAGCAAATCACCTGCTAGTGATTATCTCCACCCCAAAAATAAACAGCTAGGGGTTACCCCCCCCCCACCACCCACCCTAAGAACATTCTTCCTCTGTGTCCCCCTGAGGCATTACCAAAATCAGAGCAACCCAAAAACCTGTCAGGATCAATCAATCCACGGAAGAAAATGAAACATTAATAAATACTAATCTTGCTGACCAAATACTTGATTCTCCAGATGCGGGATGGAGGTAGGGCATTAACACGCAGGGGGGAAGAGATAATGCATTAATGTTTGGGGGGGGGGGGGGTGGAGTTAATGCATTAATGTGTAGGGGGGGGTGGAGTTAATTAATGCACAAGCAGTGGTGTTAATACATCAATGTTCAGGTGGTGAAGTTAAAGTCATTACACAACTTTATTTGGATTTAAATAAAGGATTTTTAACTGTAAAATGTGTTTGAAAATAATTTTGACTCCTCACTGGCAGTTAATATCTGTTTAATGGATGAACATCACTGCGCAGTAGTTTTATTTATTTTTTTCTATTAATTTCATGAACCTACTGCCGATTTGGAAGAGTGTAGGCAAAAAGATATGGTATCATCAGCCTGCTTCTTTTCACACCAGACCGCAGCTAAGCTCGCACAGAGTGGTGTCAAAAGTGTTAACCAATGTTTAATAGATATGGAGGACAGGAGCTCAAGCACACACAGGAATCCAGGAGTGGATTTGGGGGCAGGTGTGGTCAGTTCGTTTCCAGAAAGCTGGCAGGTAACACAAATTTAAAGGTCTTCGCCAATGCTGCCTGTCATCGGAACAAAAGACCCAAGGTTTTTCTGACTTTGAAAAACCAGGTTCTCAGATTTCACATTCAGCATCAGAGCGAGCATCAGCAAAGCGAGGCGAACCTTTACCACGCGGACTTCAAATCACCTGCATCGTCAGAGAGGAGCGGAGCCGATATTTCGGTTTGTCCCTGGGTGCTCAGGATGGGAATCACCAGGGGAGGGAAGTCCAAAACAAGGACCTGCTAAAGATGGGAGTTAATCAAAGGCCATCTCTTTGTGTTGATAATAGGCGGTGATATTAGCATTGAGGTTTTAATCAAGGTTAAAGTCATTTCTGCTCCCTGATTAACTGCCGAGATCTTTGCCAACATCTCAGCACCTTTCGGCGATTGAATAAATATCCACTGATTTCTCTTCCTGATACTGAGAGGGCTGCAGAATGAACAATATCACAGCTCTCTCTCTCTCTCTCTCTCACTCACTCACTCTTTCTCTCTCTCTCTCTCTCTCTCTCTCTCTCTCAATCACTCACTCACATACACTCTCTCTCTCTCTCTCTCTCTCTCTCTCTCTCTCTCTAAATCACTCACTCACTCACACACACTCTCTCTCAGTCAATCATGGCTCATCTCACACAGGGGGGGGGCAGGGAGGGTGCGGTGGGGGGGGGGGGGGGGTTGGCCGGGGGGGGGGCGGTGCAGTGTGATCCGCGCAGGTGAATCGCTCCGCGGCCGCAGACAGAGCTCGTTAGGGGGCCTGTCAATCACAGCGGCGCTCCGGACGGGCAGAGCCGACGCGGAGGCAGAGGGGTCGCCGATGAAGACGTTCATTTCGCATTCATCCATCAGACCTCCCCTGAAATCAATTTACAGCACATCGGCTTCACTGCATCCCCACCCCCCCCCCCCCCCCCACACACACACACACACACACACACACATATACACATACCTCCACCTCAACCCCCCCCACACACACACATCCCACCCCCACCGCAAACCCCCCCACACACACACACACACCCCAAACCTCCCCCCCACACACACACATATACACATACCTCCACCTCAAACCCCCCCACACACACACATCCCACCCCCACCCGCAAACACCCCCCTAACAACACACACACACACACACCCCCACCCCAAACACCCCCTAACACACACACACAAACACCCCCCACTCACACACACATACACACACACACACACCACACCCACACCAAAACCCCCCCTACGCACACACACCCCACCCCCATACCAAACTCCCCCCCCCACACACACACGTACACACACACACCCACCCCCCCCCCCCCCCCCCCACACACACACACACACCCCACCCCCACCCAAAACCCCTTCACAACAGAGCAGCTTCGGTAATTACAAAAAAACAAACTTCAGAAAAACAGCCAACGATATTTTCTCCTCAAAACAGTAATAAAAACAGAATTGCTCTCTCCATACCTGCGCGTATGCCTTCGCCGTTAATGCCTACCTTATCTGCGCTAATGTGTGGTGCATTATGGGTAGGTTAAGCTGGAATCCGGGGTATCAAAGCATGGCCTGCGCTTGACGCCATCAGAATAATTATTAAAATTATTTATATCAATATCCGAGCGCTTCAAACGCATGTTGTGGGTTTGCGGTTCTCTCCCCCGAGCATCCCCCCCCCCCCCCCCTCCCCCCCTCCCCCCCTCCTCCTTCCCTCTCTCCTTCCCCGGTAGTTATGTATTCTCTTTGAGATTCCGTGAATGACACGGGGAAGGCCGAGATTTGATAAGTTGCTCATGCATAAATTTAGCTGCTGAGTTCCTGCGTGTGTCAGCACGGGGGTTCGTTAATGGTGTTTGTTTTACGAAAACCTGAAGAAATGATGAAAGGGAGGGAGAGAGAGAGAGACAGGGAGGGAGGGGGGGGGTGGAGAGGGAAAGAGAGAGAGCTGGAAATAACCAGGGACTATAAAAAATATGGAGGGAAAACCTAGCTACCTGGTCACAGGGGGAAGAAGAAGATATTTAGAGTGTGAACTGCTGGTTCATTCAGTGACCTCAGTGCTCTGTCAGACCAGGTATCAGTGCTCAAATACAGCAAAAATTCAAATTATTTATTATTAATCTGCAAAAACCTGCAGCAGTGCAGATGAACTTGTGTTGGCAGGAAGCAAGGGACTGAGAGAGAGAGAGAGACAGAGAGAAAGACAGAGAGGATTGACCGTGGACACCAGGGAGGGAGAGAGGGAGAGAGACAGCATGCCTGGGAGGCATCCTGCTGTTTCGACAAAGCGTTTACCAGTCTGGTGCCAGAGCCAAGATTGGGGACGAAGGGCCTGCACCCCTGTTGCACCCCTGTCCCCTGACCCACCCCCCTCTGCCCAGTTTGCAGTCCGTACCGCTCCTCAGAGCACATGCCACTCAGCCACCCCCGGCAGACGGGCATCGCCATGCCAACAGACACCAAAACGTGTCACAAGAGGTTGACAGGGACAGTGACATGGAGCACACAGCCACACAGCCACACACCGCCCCCCCACCCCCCCCACACTGCCCCCCCCCAGGGTCTTTGGAATATTCAAATTCTGTATCCAGGCTGCTGCTCTGTGGGGGGGGGGGGGGGGGGTGAGTGTGACATCTGACTGGTAATTAGGGGCTCAGGGGTGACTTCAGGGAGAGGCCAGCTCCTCCTACATGGGGGACTCTTTACAAACATGGCAACCGTGACTCCTTCCAAATTCCACCCCTCTTCCCCTCCTCCCTCCCCTCTCCCCCCTCCCTCCCTCCCCATCCCACCGCACACCACACGCTTGAGCACCCAGCCGGGCCAGAACCCGCCCAAGGGGAGGAGCTTCATTTCTTTCAGAGGGGGTGAGGATGGGAAGGGGCAGGAGGGGTGGGGGGGGATGCTCTCAATAACCCCAGAGCCCCCTCTTTACCCACGAAAGCCAAACGACTCCAACAAGCTTGGGGGGGTGAGGGCATGAGGGGGCCGTGGATAATAGGATTGAGCTGGTACACGAGAGTCAGCTACTGCTGGCAGCACCAGTAATTAGTGGATTGGACCCATCCTCAGGGTGGGGGGGGGGGGGGGGGGGGGGGATAATGATGGTATAATGCAGCCTTGGCTGAACTGAGGAATAGGATCCCATATTTTTGTTCCAGTGCGTAGCCAAGGAAAACTTTAAAATCGGTCCTGTTGTGGGCTGAATGAACGTAAACATCATGCCGTTAATCCTGCAATTTCCTCACACGCGCGAGAGACGTGCTCCACAAGCTCTGACATCACGCGGCCGCCAGAGTGCAAAGCTGCCGCCGCCGCCGCTTCCGTTTCCACGGTTTCTCGGCCTTTTTTACACCCACCCAGCCGGTACCGGAGCATTGAAACTCATAGGTTATTACAGTTATTTTACTACGTGTGCGGTTACCGCAGTGGAGGGGGAGGGGGAGGGGGAGGCGGGCAGGGGGGCGGTGCGGGACGTGTCTGAATGGTAACGCCAGTTTGTGCAGAGATGCGACTTTAGAATAATAAAAAGAAAAGAATTGGCGAGCTAGCCGCTGGTGAGCTAACTGTCGCATAACGCATTATTGAGGAATGGGACCCATTAGGGTTCACACGGTTATGTGCCGGAAAGCAGATAGGGGGTTAAAGGTTGTGCAATTGTGGGACATTCAAAAAAATTGGATTTAAAAGCGTGTTCAGAGAGAATCTATACCATGGGGAGAAAAATGTAACTGCAGAAAATTTTAAATTCATAAATATGGAATGGCATGAATCTAAAGGACCTAACACCTAATATCTATGTTTTTAGATTGGGGAAAATACATTTTTTTTTAAAAAGCTGGAGATCTTGATGACCATTGGCTGGGTGTCCTGCATATCACCAACAGACAGGCAAATGAATAAAGTCTAAATACATGAAAAGGGGATGGGTGGGCATGGCTGACTTGTTGAGTCATAAGAGCACTGAATCGCTGAGCTAACAACCTGGAAGTGGCAGAAACCACCCCTGTGGGACTGGAAACCATTGTTTATTGGCTGAAATATCAGTGGAGAACAGCTCCAGTGCAAACTGGGCATTTCCTCTTGTACAGTAGCTCATGTTTACACAGCGGGGGTTTTATTATTTATTTATTTATTTATTTGCCATTACCTGTACATCGAAATGTCCGAATGATTGTTAAAGCATGCGATGCCATTTTCATTTTCCCCGCAGTCCGAGATGGTAGAACCACGGTAACCTCTTCGGTTTTTAAAAATGGGTGCGCTGACATTACCTGCGTCGCGGGAGAGAGTTAGAGACGCTCCAGCCCGCCCGCCCGCCGGAATAAATACAAACGCATTAAACGCATTAAAACACGCGACACGCAGCAGCTCCGCAGCTCGGCTTGCTGATGGAGCGCGCGTGTCCCCGGCTGCGATAATAACGCTAATGGCAGCGGCGGCGATGGTTTTACAGCGCTGTTGCAGTATGCTAATGCAGTAACGGCTAAAAGAGCTCGCGTTCAGATGCTGCCGCCGCCGACTGAACGCTCAGATCTGCTGATCTGCTCTAAAAGGATCACTGGCATCCCCGGAGCAATCTCTGCAGAACTGCACGACACACCTCTCACACCCATTATCTTCATTATCACCATAGTCATCATCATCATCATCATCATGGAGGATACCATTCCCATGATCAGCTGTTAGAAGCTCTATACACTCTGTTTATACTGTTAGTATTGACCATACAAGCCACATAGGATGTAATCACAGATACAGCCCTGCGTAGGTTTTTTTTTGTCCTTGGATCTAACTGTGTGGTGCAATATTGTCACAGTGTTGGGACAGTGAGAATGAGTAACTATTTGTTCAGTCAGAGACAGGAAGTCCAAGAAGTCAAGAAAGTTCACAACGTCATGGCGACACCTCCATCCTCCTGTAGCCTTGGTAACCATTCTCATCTTGTTTGCCAGGTTGTCTCTTCAAAGAGAAAATGATTGTTTACATTTGCTGATTGTTTCTCTTTCATATTTCCGCAAATTTCCCTGTCCCACGAGCTTCATCGGTTCCATGAGTTTATCTAAAAAATGACAAGAAACAAGGAACTGACATCAGAGAAAAAGATGTGAATCAAAGAGAGGAAAGTTCTTTTCTTTACCCAAAAAACTACAAAGTGCCGTTGAAACGACTCTCTTGCTCGTGTCAAAATGACAGCGCAACAAAACGGCAACAGAACCTCCCGTCTTTATTCCAGGAGCATCGCGCATCGTGTTTTGTTCAGAATCAGCTTTGAGAAGTCAGTGATGGGGGGGGGAGGGGAGGGCAGGGGGGGGGGGGGGGGGGGGGGACAGGCATTTTGTCAGTCTGCAGTGGTTCAGGTTTAACACACAGCGCTTGCCTTCCCAGCCATTCGTTATGATTCGGCTTCTCTCAGCTGTGCGTCTCTGAGATTGCTCTTCACGCACGTACCCAGAAACATAAGCAGACATGATTTAAATGACAAGAGGAGGAGAGAGAAAAGACGGCAGGGGGAAAAAAACAGCAGAAGGAGAGAGAGGAGAGAGAAGAGAGAGAAGAGAGAGGGAGAGGGAGGGAAGAATGGAGAAGAATTGGGAAGAATGGAGAATAAGGGACGGGGAAGAGGGTGGTTATTTACACGTGTTTCTCTCCAAACCGCTCTGATGATTCGGCTCTTGATCAGCATTTGAAAGACAGTGCAGCCACAGCCAGCCACACTCTGCCCTGGAGAGGGGTAGAGGGGTACAGCCGTTTCATCTGGGGTTCAGCGCGCCCTGAGACCTTTCAGACTGCGGACCGGAAGCTTCCGCAGAGTGTCTCCATGAGACCAACGCTGGCAGGGCGGAGAACGCCCAGGGCTTTGAAGGAGAAGCCGGGGTCAGATGGTCCACCTCAGCGGGCCCTCCCTGAGAAACACCTCTTCATCATCTCCACGCTCATCCACACTCTCCCTCAACAGGATGTGCTCTTCATTTCATCTTTATAAAATGTATTCTTCCTTTATTTTCAAAAGCGGATGACTGAGAGCATGAAGTCAATAAATTATACTTAATTTGGAGTTCATCACTGTCAAGCATTAAAACGATCAGAAATACTGGTGGTAAAACTGACTGGAGGTCACACTGAAATCCTCTTCACTAAACAGTTTATAACCTGCAGCACACCTACATGCCATTTCATCTCTGCCATCTCCTCCCTTTTCTGTCTCTCCAGTGCGACTCAGTTCTTCCTCCTCCTTAACGGTGTAGATGAACAACGACAAACAGAGCAGCCACCGCTATGGAGTCGCTGACACACACGCCCCCCACTGAGACCGTTAACACACATCGCCATCTAGTGGCAGGAAGTTAAAATGGCGGCTCTCCGGTTCAGGTTGCTCCCAGACTGTCACTCCGGGACATTCCTTTGTGTTAAGAGACATCGGGAAGCATGTGAAGACAGCTGAAGGCAGCTGAACACGTTACACTGTTCACATGGCTGAGAATGAAAACTGTCACAAATTGAGAAGGAAAATAAATTACATTCAAAAATCTGAAAAATATAAACATTTGAAGAAGCCGTTTTGAGTGATCTGGCCAGAGGAAGGTCACACAGCAGTGCTGAAGAGATCGCAGAAATAACACAGATCGCGCACCATCCTCAGAGAGTGGAAGAGGGAATCACTCCTGGCCTCTCACTAAACTGGATATCACCTTAACTCAGCTACCTGTGTATGTACACCTGGAAGAGCTGCTTGCACCTTTTAAGCAGATGCAAAAAAAAACCCTCCCCAAATTACCCCTCGGGAACTGAACAAATTCCCTCAACGCTCCCCGTCTTCTCTCGTAGCCACGAGAGGCGACAGGACGCTGTTTTGTGTTGACCTTTCGGTGCCGACAAGCTCACCGTATTCTGTTTTTTAATAGGACAAAACTAGGATGCGGGGACAGCCAAAGAGTCACGAGTCCCTCAGGACATACATTAATAGCAATCCAAACTGGAATATAAAACACAAAGAAGATACACCCAAATGTAACCACAGACTTTCTACAACTTTTAATGTAAACCGGGACATTGTGATGTATTTTTATCAGTTTAACCTGTCTCATTACCAGGCTGTTCTCAGAAAAGAGAACCTCAAAAAAACCAAAAACAAAAAAAAGGATAAATCCTTTAAATCCCAGCAAAATAATGGGGGCAGGTTGTGGAACACATTCCAACACTGCAATAGATTAACGACCGAAAAACTGAAGGTGATGTTCACAGATACGCACACAGCCGTGATTCACCAACAGATAAGAATGGATGATCCCACAAAAGAAAATGAGAAATCACTGTAGAATAAATGCATTTTTTAAGAACTCTTAATATTTTAAAACAGATAAACACCAACCAGCCAAGCAGGTGTTTATCTATTCCAACACTAAAAACCGCAGCACAATAACAAATTACTGTATACATACATATATGTAAACAGTCATTTTTTATGCATTGTGCTGCAGTTTTTAGTGTTTCACACAGTTTGTTTTTTTCACAGCTACACATTGAGAACATTGCAAAACATTAATCTCATATTTTGCAATATGACTAAAAACTAAAAACATTTAATTTAATTAAATCAATTACCTATTGCCAAAAAAAATGTACCCAGCCAACCTTTCTAAGGAACCTCCAAATAAAATGTTGAGAGCTGATCACCTCTTTGAATGATTTTGCACCCTGGCTCTGCAATGCTTTGCTTCACAATCATTTCACACATTTCGATCTTCAGAGTACACCGCCTCTGTTTTCCTACACTAGCTCCAGGAATGAATGGCTTTCGGCTACATAATTAAGGAACCACTCAGAGGCATTAATTAAGGAACCGTGCTCAGCCAGCCAAAGAGAAACAAGGCGGGTCGTCAGGGTTAGCAAAGCGCTACGCTTGGAGGTCGGCCAAACTCTGCGGCCCAGCAACAGCATCTCTACCTGATATGCTGATACTCCACACTGTACACTCCAGGCCTGATACTCATACTCCACACTGCACACTCCAGAGCCTGATATTCATACTCCACACTGTACACTGCAGAGCCTGATATTCATACTCCACACTGTACACTGCAGAGCCTGATATTCATACTCCACACTGTACACTGCAGAGCCTGATATTCATACTCCACACTGTACACTGCAGAGCCTGATACTCCACACTGTACACTGCAGAGCCTGATACTCATACTCCACACTGTACACTGCAGAGCCTGATATTCATACTCCACACTGTACACTGCAGAGCCTGATACTCCACATTGCACACTCCAGAGCCTGATACGCATACTCCACACTGTACACTGCAGAGCCTGATATTCATACTCCACACTGTACACTCCAGAGCCTGATATTCATACTCCACACTGCACACTCCAGAGCCTGATACGCATACTCCACACTGTACACTGCAGAGCCTGATATTCATACTCCACACTGTACACTGCAGAGCCTGATATTCATACTCCACACTGCACACTGCAGAGCCTGATACTCATACTCCACACTGCACACTCCAGAGCCTGATACTCCACACTGTACACTGCAGAGCCTGATATTCATACTCCACACTGTACACTCCAGAGCCTGATACTCATACTCCACACTGCACACTCCAGAGCCTGATACTCATACTCCACACTGTACACTGCAGAGCCTGATACTCCACACTGCACACTCCAGAGCCTGATACGCATACTCCACACTGCACACTCCAGAGCCTGATATTCATACTCCACACTGCACACTCCAGAGCCTGATACGCATACTCCACACTGCACACTCCAGAGCCTGATACTCATACTCCACACTGTACACTTCAGGGCCTGATACTCCACACTGCACACTCCAGAGCCTGATATTCATACTCCACACTGTACACTGCAGAGCCTGATACTCATACTCCACACTGTACACTGCAGAGCCTGATACTCATACTCCACACTGTACACTGCAGAGCCTGATATTCATACTCCACACTGCACACTCCAGAGCCTGATACTCCACACTGCACACTCCAGAGCCTGATATTCATACTCCACACTGCACACTGCAGAGCCTGATACTCCACACTGCACACTCCAGAGCCTGATACTCATACTCCACACTGTACACTGCAGAGCCTGATATTCATACTCCACACTGTACACTGCAGAGCCTGATACTCTACACTGCACACTCCAGAGCCTGATACTCTACACTGCACACTCCAGAGCCTGATACTCCACACCGCACCCAGCAGACAGACCCTGTACAACCCAGCAACCAGCCTCCGCTTTGTATTTAAGACACACTGAAATGCATCACATCTACTGTACTGTCCGTGTACTGCGTATCTACTCTATAGTAAAGCCAGAGAAAAATGTCTCTTTATGTGAACATTTAATTCATTATCGTCTGTTCTATCTTAATACAATGTACTCTGGCTGGCTGGAAGAGAGCTACTCTTTGAAAGCTTTCTGCTTATTGGTCGTTAATAGTTTCAGGCTTCCGAGCGTATTCAGGGATTAGGCAAAGCCACGATTTCTCCAGGACGGGTTTATTAGGAGAGCTTGGGCCCTTTCTGCAGGTTAAGCCCAGTAAATGTAACCACTGCATGGTGCCTACCTGCCCACAGTCTCGCTGCCCTCCCTGGATGGACTGGCATTACGTGCATCTTACAGTAAGAAATAGAGATTTATTCAGGGGATTTCCAGAAAATTATCATTTCTGCCAGAAGAAACATGAAAGATGGTTAATATTTAATTCATTTAAAGACCACAGAGATCCTTCTACGTTGATTAAATTAGTAGTAGTGTAGTAATAATAGTTGCACTAGTAATAAAAAGTTACAATCATAATTGTCAATCATAATCATTTTCTGCGAAACAATGCTATTTTGTCATATTTGTAGTGAATGTATTCACACACACACACACACACACACATACACACATATGCACACGCGCACACACAAACACTATTTATGGATATCTATAGCAACACCCATGATTAAGAGAAAATATAACTCATCACCCGATAGGACTCAAACACAATAGGCTTCAGATTTTGGGTACACATTTTTCCTTTCTGTTCAAGAGGAACCACGCCTCTCCCAGTTCCAGAAGAAGTCATCCTTATCCGTGCCTTCCAAAGAGCGAGAGACTATGTCAGACAGGCGTCCCCAGAGCCCACCGCTGTTTACACCAGGCTAATGATCAATTATTGGATAATTAATTTTCATTGGCATCTCCAACGTAATCGGATCAATGCGGCCCACTTAAATGCTAGTGTAACACAAGTCGCGCAATCCATCTTTGTGTTAATACCAGGCTGATAAAACAATCTAATTAGCAGCAAGGACAAGTGAATTAGAGGGAGGGAGAGCGGTGGAAGGTGGCGCTATCTTAATGTATTACTTTTCTCCTGTAAACTGGAGAGCAGGGTAGGAGTAGGGGGTGCGGTGGGGGTGGGGGGGGGGGGGGGCAATTGTGCATGCAGATATTACAAATTCAATTGTCTTTTGCATTCAGGGGGCTGTTTGAAAATTGACTTTTTGATTATTCAGTTAGCACAATAATTAAATATTCTTTTGCCCCTTGGTTCCCAAGCCTACTGAACCACGTAGGATACATTTAACAGGGCTTGACAGATGTTTTAAATAATGTTTATTTATAAAAATTAAAAAAGCTAATATAAACGGCCGTAAAAAAAAAAAAAAAACCTTGGTTTCCTGTGACCTGCTTGCTAAAGCGGCCTTTTGTCCCACTTTTAGAGAAAAGTTTTTCTAGACACACCAACCGAAGTTTGTTTTTGTACCTTCCTCCATTCTTTAACTCTTTAAGGGGGAAGATCACAAAGATAATTAGAATGTTCTTAGCTGAACATTCTACTGCTGGTGTTACGATCACCACTGAAAGCAACGAGATCAAGAACACTGACTTAGAACACTGAATTGTTTTTGGGGAAAAAACATTCCAAAGACCCGCTCTTCAAAGGGTTAAGGAATGAGCTATGTAAGGGAGAGGAGCTCAGCAAGTTTTTTGCCAGGTAGATCTGATCAAAGACTAATGCGTTCTGCCAAAATTAATTCCCCCTCACAATTTTCTTGGGAGAAATTGTTAGGTGGATTTCTTTCATGTGTTTCATAAAAAAAGACTTCTCCCACAGATAAGCTTCCATACATCACCACCATCACAGAAGCACTCTAAAACTCTAAATAGGGGCTATGTCTTAATAAATAATGACCCAAATGTATGAATTACTAAATGTATACAGGACCATATTCAACTACATAACTACCCAAATGTATAAATGAATAAATGAATACAGGCCCATATTCAACAAAGCAACTAGACAAATGTATAAATTAATAAATGAATACATGAACATATTAATTCATCATCTACATAGCAACACATGCTATGACCCTTCCAGATTTGAGAAGAAAATATCATTATATTTTAATTAGAGGGCAGTTTGCACATTTTAAATGTATTTACCGTATTTTTAAAAAGTCAATCCCACTCCGCATAATTGTATAATTTGCAAGTCGAACGATGGACTGCGTGCATCAACTTGGGCTATGAAACCAAACGAAATCCGGCAAACGATCTTTTTGCGAAGTTTCTTCCCGGCAAGTTGCACTACGGCGTACTGTAGCAGGTGCTTCGACCGAAATCAACGTTCACTTAAAAGCGGGACCACCAGGAAAAGAGCGATTCGCTGAAGTCTTCGTTGGCGAAACATGGCCTCACAGAGGAAAGGCGGATAGGCTTTAAGGGGGTGTTTCTCTGTTCGTCCTCGGGTAAGTCCCTGCGCTTCTGACTGTCTGTCCGTTCGCCTCACTCTGTGCGGCGGCACAGGCAGTTATAGGGTATTCTCTTAAAATGTGTAACAGGCTATTAGCACTTTGCTAACAATGCCTGCACAGCTCACTCAAATTCTCTAAATTAAGAAGAAGAAAAAAAGAATAAATAAAATGGGTGCTTGCTTAAGAATTAAACCCAGTTTGCACATCATGGAAACATTCTTGGCAGGGCTGACTGATAATTGGTTTTTACACCTTGAAACACTTGCTCGGCAGTTATCAATACTTCCTGACGTTTCTCCTGAGAATGACAAATCCAAATAATAAGGTCAATATTAGTCTTTTTGCAAATGTGAGCAAATTGTATGCCGCTTAAGTCTTGATTTAATTTGATTTTATTTCTATTTATTTTTTGTTGCCTGTGTATACTGAAATGCAGCCAAGCTCTGGGATATGAATGCTTGTAGAGACACAAAGGCATGGCTGCATTTTATTTTATGTACATATGCATGGTAATAAAATAATATAAATATGGTGTAAAATATATGGCACAAACTTTATAACCACACAGCTTGAAAAAAGAACATTGACAACTATTTTGTACACTCACACCCATTCTAAAGAAAAAATCTAAATCTAAAATGACTGGAAAACATGTTTCACGGCTTTTCCTTACCAGTGAATCCTACGAGCTGTGCTCACCCGTAGTTTCGCTATTTCAGTGTAAATTGATATTTTCCAGGTCCAGATCCATCTCAACAGGCCTAAAATGTACTCTCATAAAGAGAGTATTTGATCGTTGGGGTCCTGCTGGAATAGGTGGTAACTCGGGAAAATGTTTTAAAATTTTTCATATTAGCAGGGAAAGGGGGATGGTGTAGCATTTTTTAAATTGGACGCAGAGGTTACAGGACTCCGATTAGCACTAGAAATCGACCCGTCGAAACCACCACAAGGTTCACATCGTGTCTCTAAGGATAGGAATCCTCAACCTTGAGCTCAGGGGAGCCTCGGGATTTAGTACTCACTCAGTACTTGGTGAGTACTCAGTACACAGTAAATTGGTCGATTTAAGCCGTCGATTATACAGGTAGCTCCTCGCCTGGTTTCTTGGGTCTAAATTGGCTGCTGATTTTAAATTGAAATGAAAAATCAGCGGAGGGCTGTGTGTCACTGAGATATCTTCTAAGCCATCACTGAGTGAAGACCTGCTTATAAGACAATAACATCCTGTTGCAAACTCTCACTTTTTGAAGGGGAAAGTGCGGCCTAGCTTTTTTTGCATGTCTAAATCACAAGCCAATGGCTGTAAATGGCTAAATGCGTCACGCAGTGTAGTGTCAGCATGTCGATAAGTTAGCAGACATTCGGGGTGGTTAGCCTCTGGTGCTGCAGGAGGCACTCGAGTTGCCCCACACTACACCTCTCTCAGCGGCAGTTAGGGTCAGACATCGGGGGCAACCTACTATTTTCCCTGAGAGGTGAAACTGGGTTTGTTTACCCAGATGGATGATGTATCTCTCCTGTACTTCGCTCACATCCCTCGCTCCACACCTCCGTACTTCCACATCCCTCGCTCCACTCCTCCTCCGCGGCTCCGGGGGCAGATTTCAGAGGCGATCGCTTGGCAGAGACGAAAGCGATGTCATTATGCAAATTCCGCTTTCAGTGATAGGCGTGTTCTGTTTCGGTACAACACATCGCCCCCTGACAGCCCCCCCAACCCCCCCGTCAGCCGAAAGTCAAATTTTATTTGAATTAACCTCACAAAAACTGTCGCCAGACTCGAACCTGAGCACTGCTCAGAGCTCCCCCAGCCCAACTTCCGCTCAACACCACCACTCGGAGTCACATGTTTGTTTGTTATTTTCAAAAAGTGTGCGTGATTTTTTATTTTTTTTGTCATAAATGTTATTTAAATTAGGTCGGGTTGAATAAGTAACGCCTGTGCGAACATCGGAATAACAACACAAAGGAAATGTCTGCCATTTGAATAAATGCATTTAAATTTTATGTTTTTAATAAAATATGGTAAACAGCACTGGTTGGAGTATATTTTTAAATTATTTTTCTGCGCACTGACGCACATTCCATAAAAGCAGATGACAGGCATTTTCTGCAAGGAATCATTAATAATCATGTCGCATTAAGAGCTACCAAGATGCAAAAAATTTAAAAGTAAGAAGTGAACTTCACATCTGAAAAAAAAGCCAAAATGTGAACTGGAGAGAAGGGAGGCCTTAGCTAATTTATTTGAGGAGTTAAAACATACACAGTTTCAGAACAATACCTAGGAATGTAGCATAAGTTTTAGTGAAGTAAAAGTGTGAGGAAAATCAATGTGATAGTGTGACATTTAGAAACATGATCTTGAACTGGTGATCTCCCTCTAATTCAGTAAATGCACAATTAAAAACAAATGCATTAAATTTCTGATAGCAGAATGTAAATATTATTTGATATGTAAAATTATACAGTCCTAACAGCAGTATAGAGTGGGTCATTATATTATTGACATGCGTAAATATTACTGACATGTTTAATAATTAATCATGACCAGTAATGCATTTATGTAAAAATGTCCTACCCTATTCAACCCCTGGTCCTATATTTCCAGCTACTGAATACTTACAGGATAGTATTGAACTACAGTATCACAGTGAAAATAGGAAACAGCGTTTTAAACTAAATAAAAAGAATTGAGTTAGGGCCAAGGTGTCTTGTTATCTTTCAGTATGCATTGGAAAGCAATAGTGTTAGACCTATCATTCACCTGACAGTTCAATTCAGATAACTATCTTGTGTATTATTTCTTTATTAACATTATCATTATTATTATAGTAGTCAAAATAGTTGCAGTAGCAGCAGCAGCAGTAGTAGTAGCAATAGTTGCAGTAGCAGCAGCAGCAGCAGTAGTAGTAGCAGTAGTAGTAGTAGCAGCAGCAATAGCAGTAGCCGTAGCAATAGCAGTACCCGCAGCAGCAGCGGTGTTAGTAATGGTGGTAGTAGTAGTAGTAGTAGTAGCAGTATTGTTATAGAAATAAGAAATGGAATTAAATTGCGCATGAAACCCTTGACAGTAGTGAACACAAATGGCACCATTCCCCCCCCCCCCCCCCCCAAATAAAAAAAAAAAAAAAAAAATAAAAAAAAAAAAAAAAAAAAAAAAAAAAAAAAAAATTGTTGGGGCTAATTTCAATATTCATGAACCCTTCTCAAGCTCAGCTCAGCAGTTTCGATTAAGCATTAATTAGCAGCCAGAGGGGAAACCAAACAAAAATAAGGCGCAGAATTGCTAATTAAGGCGGTTCAGACGCAGGCAGGCTGCTGATCCATTAACGGCGTGCCATTCGGTAGACTAAGGCAGGGTCGACAAAGTGTGGCTGCCTCTCTCTCTCTCTCTCTCTCTCTCTCCTCTATCACTCCCCCTCTCTCTCTCTCTCTCTCTCTCTCCCCTCTATCACTCCCCCTCTCTCTCTCTCTCTCTCTCTCCCCCTATCACTCCCCCTCTCTCTTTTCTCCCTCCCTCTCTCTCCTTCTTCTCTCTCTCTCCCCTTCTGCCTGGTCTCTCTCTCTCTCTCTCTCTCTCTCTATCTCTCTCTCCTCTCTCTCTCTTTCTCTCTCTCTCTCTCTCCTTCTCTCTCTCTCCCCCTCCTCCTGGTCTCTCTCTCTCCCTCTCTCTCTCTCTCTCCCTCCCCTCTCCCCTCTATCCCCCTCCCGCGTCTCTCCCTCTCTCTCTCTCTCTCCCCTTCCCGGTCTCTCTCTCTCTCTCTCTCACTATCTCTCTCTTCTCTCCCCCCTCTCTTCTCCCTCCCTCTCTCTCCTCTCTCTCTCTCCCGCCCCCCTCCTCCTCTTCTCTCTCTCTCCTCCTCTCTCTCTCTCCCTCTCCCCTCTATCCTCTCTCTCCCTCTCTCTCCCTCTCTCTCTCTATCTCTCTCTCTATCTCTTTCTCTCTCCCTCTCCTCTCTCTCTCTCCCCTCTCTCTCTCTCTCTCTCTCTCTCTCCCAGAGTGTGTGTTACAGGCCCAGCGTGGTCCAGTGGAAACGGGCCTCTCTTCACCTCCTGAGTGACAGGTGGGTCTGTGGGTCAGGCAGGGGCACCTGTGCGTATCCTCACCTTGTAACGATCCGTTACGAGCAGATCGGCAGGGGGGGGGGGGGACACCGGAGCGCCAGAGCTCACAAAACGGAGAGCGTCTTCTCCTCTGAAAGATGACAGCCATTCCTGAATTAGCTTAAAGTTTTAATTCAAACCCAAGTCAAATTGCCCTGCAATTTCACTACCAGACTGTAGACACTGCCCCCCCCCCCCCCCCCCCCACACACACACACACAAATAAAAAAAATAGCATTCACTACCCTCTGAATATAACATCTCAATAGTCTACTCTGACCATCTGTGCATAAATTGTGCAATACTGTAACTCTAACCTGTTTTAGTAAATTAAATCATAAATAATCTATGAAATATGACATAAAATCCTATTTTTATTTTGGAAACACATAAGATATCTATATATCTCATTCAAATAAATCATTCATGAAATAGTGCCAAGTAAGATATTAAAAGCAGAAAGTCATCTTCAAAAATGCTTTTGTATGTGTTGTATTTGATTATTATTTTCAAAGTCTTTATTTGTGTTTACTGCCTTGTCTAATATGAACCGTAGGCCAGATATTTGCTTTAGGACAACTATTTGAATTTCAAGTCATTTTTAAATAACATTAATAATTAATATATTTTAATGTCTTAATAAGAATACAAATGTGCATGACATTTTGCCTGAAATTGTAAAAAAAAACATGAATATATTTGTCACATTTAAATAAAGTGCCCTTATATTTATTTAGCATAACATTTTAACATGTTACTGTTAAATTAATCAAATCACGGAGGAAGGAATAATTTACATAAACCATGTTATTCAAATCACTTCTATGAACATTTTGGTTTAATTACGTCCTTCCTGCGCATCAAATACAGTTTAACACTCTTCCCAAAACCCAGAGCCCCTCAAATACAGGGATGTAAGCCAGGTTCCCCACCTACATACCCCCCCCCCCCATCCCCAAACCTCACCCTCTGCCAAAACCCCACAGTCTCACTACATCCTGTGTCCTCACGCACTGTAACTAGGGAACAAATTCAAATTTTAAAAAAAATTACCTCAGTTCTTTATCAGTATTCTTACCTCCACCCTCTCTTCAGGATGAAATTTGAAATCCGGAACAGCCCCAGCCCAACTGTCAATCTGTTCCGTCTCATTCTGACAGGGTCAGGGGGAAAATGGAGGGAAAAAAACACGTGCCTAATTGTCAGAGGTCTGTCTTCCCTTAATTAACACTTTACAGTGAACACAAACTCGCTATCTTCACATTTTATCAAGGAAGAAAACACTTGCATAGGTGACATGACAGAAATTTAAATGAGAACATTTAAATTTAATTGGGAACAAACTCAAGTCATCAAATAATTACATGTGCTCTTCAATTTTTATTTGGGCGTGAAATTTTAATGATGTTGCCGGGTTTCACAATGCAGTTAAATCTGGGTTGTGACCTTGTTCTTAGCCCAACAGTGCATGCTGAAGGAGGATTTCATTTGAGAAAGCAGCACAGCAGGTTTAATAGTGCTTTTAGCCTATATTGTACTATACTGTATGTACAATACAACAGTACATCAAATGGGGAGCAAGCGGTTTTCTGTGTGTATTTTTGTGCTTTATTTTGTAGCTTTAAAAATGTGTTATTAAGTTATAAAATATATAAACAGAAGTGCATCTTTTTGCTCAGCTGTGCTTATAAATTAAGATGCTTTTAAGCAAATAAAGCCACTGCGGATAAGTATTGCTGCAAAGGCTCCGCAGATTTCCACATTCATACATAGCTGAATTTCCATGATGCTCTGCATATATAATCTTTTTCAAAAGTACATTTTTAAAAACATTCAAACTTTTAAATGCACAAGTGAATGACAACATCGGTGTCTGACGCATAGCGTGTAGCTTCATTTCGGTTTAATGCGTTCTTCAGGTGCGCCTGGAAACCCACCTGAATCCGGCTCGTGACCCACGATCGGGCCCCAGCCCACAGCTCCGGAACCAACGCGCAAGATGGCTGACCTCTATCACGACAGAGATGGCCTCTGAACCTCCCCATGAAGTATTCATTCCTGAAGGCTTTCTGGAGCATGCTTAATGCCTTCGTTACCACAAAACAACATCTCTATAAATCATTCATAAGTGCGTGTGTAGGAATTTTGGTTAGAGGGCTGACCTCAGGCCAAGTGACATCTTGTTTTACATCACGTACGAGGCCAACATTTTATGTAATGCTTTCTTCGCGTCGTTCTTCGCAAGGCAATACAATTCGGCTTCATGAATGATTTATAGGGGAGACGCGTCATTTCGATGGAGGCTGTGAAGCACGTGCACCCCCAAAGGCTGCGTGATTGACAGGCCTCTCCGTCGCTGACAGGCTTCGGTTGCCGCAGAAACGCAGTAACCGGGCTCCAGGTGCCCGCGCGCGGGCGTGGAGGAAGCAGGCCGAAAAACCTCGTCCAGGCCTGGGCCCACCTCGTCTGGCATGAGATGACAGCCGCTCTCATCGCGAAGAAGGGGCCGCGTTTCATTTCATTTCATTTTATTACATTACATTGCAGGCATTTAGCAGACGCTCTTATCCAGAGCGACTTACACAACTTTTTACATAGCATTTTTACATTGCATCCATTTATACAGCTGGATATATACTGAAGCAATTTCGGTTAAGTACCTTGCTCAAGGGTACAATGGCAGTGTCCTTACCCGGGAATCGAACCTGCGACCTTTCGGCTACAAGCCCAGTTCCTTACCCACTGTGCTACACTTCGTCCAGGTATTTTCCATTTCATTTCATTTCATTTCACCGTTACGAGCCGGCGTTCGCGAAAATGAGTCTGACCACGGCGGCCATATGGCGGGCGTTCCTTTCCCTTCCTCCGGGTCAGAGAGAGAAAAGGTGTTTTTTTTTTTTAACGCACCAAACGGCGCGTCGGGAGCACTCTGATAAGCAATTACGCACTTTAATGGTATTAAATACCGCCTGCAGGGGAGGAAGAGGCCCCTGGAGACCCCTCGCCAGTCTGCGCAGGCGAGCGCGTTTCCAGTGCAGACGTGCCACCGGTGCGCATCAGTCCATACGGTGAAAGAGTGTTGAGGTAATGTAATTATGCATCACTGCGTCCACCCCCCCCCCCCCCCCCCCCCCCCCTGTCGTCCTCGTCCTCCTCCACCTCACCCCCCCCCCCCCACATCGCCGCTGTCTTCGCCGTACCTCTTAAATACAAAATACACCCGTGCAGCGGATGCCATCGTCCAAAGGCAACTCGCGAGATTCTGAATCGTGAAAATAAAGTACAGAAACTGTTAATGATATGGTGCACGCAAAAAATGTTTCACACTGTGCTCGGGGGGGGGGGGGTGTCCCTTGCGTGTGGGAGGCCATTCAACGCCCTCCCCACAACCACGTGCATGACTGCTGTCAATAATGCAGACAGCGTCATCTCTCTATGTAACCAAGAGAGATCCTGTCACCCAGTTAGCAAACTCACCCGTGCAGTGGATGCCATCCTGTTAGGATCCTGGTACCCAGAGAGATCCTGTAACCCAGAGATCCTATAACCCAGAAAGATCCTGTTACCAAGAGTGATTCTGTTACCCAGAGAGATCCTATAACCCAGAGAGATCCTGGTACCCAGAGAGATCCTGTAACCCAGAGATCCTTAACCCAGAGAGATCCTGTTACCCAATGAGATTGGAGAGATCTTGCACCATGACGATGAAACTGGCAACCAGAGTATTAACGCTAAAACTGACCCAACCCAGGTGAATCAAACAAGCATGAATTCAGATTTGAATCCTGTGGTGCTGCCCCTCTTCTACAACAACAGTCATGTCCCAAATGTGCTCTGACCACTAAAAATGAACCACATATAAAATATGCAAAATCATATGATGAAAGTGTGGAGGAAAAATCCCACTTACAAACTCACAAAATATGTAGATCGCGGTCTCTGCTCCAGCCGTTCCTGCAGTTTGCCAATCCGCAGGTACATTTCAGCCCGTGCTAATGAGGGAAAAGCTCTCAAAAGCCCAGAAATAAGCGCAAAGGCATGAATATTTATGTTATTTATAGATTTGAGTGACTTTTTGGATGCCGGGAGGCTTCAGCAGTGCACTGTGCTGTTAGTGATGTTGTTATTCTAACTGTTGATGCGTTGTTTCGTTTACGAGAACATAAAAGTGTGGCACTTTCAACTCTGAAGTTTACATTTGGCTACGTAATCGTCCTGTGTGCCATAATCCAATGAACAGGGTTTGGCAGAGCTAATGTTAGATCATGGTGGATGTGAAGACAGTTAAGGGGTCAGGAAATACATTTCCACAGCAACCGCTAGCCCGTCGACAGCCAGTTATGGCATATGCACTGACTGATGTGTTTGCCTTATAAGCCACCAGCTATCGCTAATTAATGGCAGAGACTAATTGGCCCTTTGTCAAATTGCAACTTTGTCACACATTTGGATGCAGAGCAAATGCCTAACAATCACACGTCTGTCTCCAAAACCACCCTGGTGCTCTGCTGGGTGTTGTTATATTGCCCTAAAGTTGGCAAATTACACAGAGTGACACTTGGATTCTACGTTCTGCATCTGAGAGTCAGGCCCAGTTTGAAAATGAGGAATCCTGGATTCTGTGCTTGAAGTTCTCTGAGGAGACACGGGTCCAATAAACAGGCCCAATATAAGCTGTTGGCCACCATTTGCCATCTTATAGACGGAATCAGAATGTTGGTTGTTCAGAATGTAATCAAATGAGTTCTATGAGCTATCTCCTGTAAGTACACCATTTTCATTGTCAGACAGCTTTGTGACAGAACGTACTAGAATAAGGATAAGAAATATGACAATATTTCCTCATTTTGACAAATATAACCCAGCAAGTCGATTTATATCATGTTTTCTTGTTTTTGTTGCTGAAGGTTATTAATGGACGGTCTCCTTCCACAGGATTACATATTATCAGCCCATATTTCACTGCGTTTCCCCAGAACGGGGGGCAATGAGTCTTGGTTGCTAATATTTGCAATCATATCATATGAAGGCTATAAATGAAAAATGTCTGGAGGTGGTTTGACTGTTTCCTTTTGCTTTCCTTTAAGCAAGTGTACTTTCGGCACAGAGCTGAACTCTGACATTTAGCTGCCTGACATTCAGCTGTATACCCCCCACAGCACGTTTCTGAGATAAACTCCCCTGGGGGGTGACGGGAGGGGGGGGGCAGCTCCACAGCGCCCCCTATCTGCCACATTCTGCCCGAGCTCCATGGTTTTCCATTCGATGTTCACACAAACTCTTTTGTCTGTTATGCCTTTGCAAAACAATAAAAGACAAAAATGACAAAAATGAGCACAAGATTTCTCAACTACACAGGAATCAAGGGAGCTCGCCTCCCCTCGCCGACCAACCCCCACCTGTCCAAAACTCCATGGCGATGCACCACGTTCTGCTCGACCACACTGTATTAACATTTAGCAAACAAACACCGCTATCGACTTACGCAGCTCACACACAATCCGTTTATGCCGCTGAATATTTGACCGAATCAATTCGGGTTAAGCACCTCGCTTGAGGGAACAACTGCAGTGCCCCAGCAGGGAATTGAACCCGCAACCTCCCAGTGAAAAAAAGCCCAGCTCCCCCTAGCCCCTCCACTACCACTGCTGCCCCCTCTCAAGCGCACTGTGCAGAGCAGAGGCAGAGGAACAGTGACAACGGACAGCTGTTCCGCGTCCTGGCGAGCAGACACCACCGACCTGTCAGCCGCCAATCGGCCGCCAGCGCGAGATCAGCGAACCCATCAGTCATGTCAGGGCTGACAGGAAGGTGACAGTCGGAAAGCCACCACTCGCGGGGACAGAGAAGCGCTGATTTTATATCGAGTAGATCTGAAAATTTCATTACTTTCATTACCAAGTGTATCTTCCTTTGAATATTTAGCGTTTAAATGTAAACCGCCCTCTGCCATGACTGTTTTAGTTGTTTACAGACCTCCCAAAGCTAATGCAGCCTTTTTATCTGAAATGTCTGACTTCCTCACCTCTCTCTATTCCTCTTCAAAAAACATTGTGATTTTAGGAGATTTTAATATTCATGTTGATTCACCCACCTGTACTCTTGCTGCAGACTTCCTTAACCTACTTGACTGTCTTGGCTTAAAACAACATGTTGATACCTCTACTCACAAATGTGGCCACACACTGGATCTTCTCATAACCAATCACCTTCCTCTAAATAACCTGCAGATCTCAGACCTTGGCTTCTCTGACCACTTGGCTGTGTCAGCAGATCTGGCATTTCTCCCACCTCCAAGAAACTGCAAACGTGTCATTCATTTCCGAAACATAAAATCAGTTGACACAGTGCAGTTTGCCCAGCATCTCCAGACTACAGCCTCTCTTCCTATTGGTTTATCTGCCGAGGAATCTGTCTCCCACTACAACGAGCTTCTGGGTAACACACTCAACCAGTTCGCTCCCCTCAAATCACGCACTGTATCCTTCTCTCGCTCTGCCCCCTGGTACACCCCTGAACTACGAAAAATGAAGTCGGCTGGACGTAAGCTTGAACGCCTATGTCGGTCTACATGTCTCACTGTTCACAAGATCGCCTTCCATGAACATCAGAGGGCATACTCGCTAGCACTAAAAAATGCACAGTCATCTTTCCTCTCCAACCTCATTGACCGTGACGCTGGCAACCCCAAACACCTTTTCTCTACAATTAACCACCTCCTAAAACCAGCATCTCAATCCCCTATTGAAGCATCTGAGTCACAGTGCAACAATTTCATTAAGTTCTTCAAGAACAAAATAAACAATATTAGAGCTCTCATATCCTCATCGCCCGTCCTCTCACCCCCCCTTCCTACCCCTCCCCCGCCATCTACATCCTCAACTTTCACTTCTTTCTCTGACATCACCCCCCATGATATTGAAGAAATCATTACCAAAATGAAACCTTCTACCTGCCCACTCGACCCCATTCCCACTACTCTGCTGAAAAACCTCCATCCCTGCCCTCTGTCCTCTCATCGCAAGCTTAATTAACATCTCTCTCTGCAATGGTAGTGTTCCTTCCTCACTAAAAACTGCAGTCATCACCCCCCTCCTAAAAAAAACCCAGCCTCGACCCCCGAAGTCCTCCTGAACTATAGACCCATCTCCAACCTCCCGTTCCTGTCCAAAGTCCTGGAAAAAGTGGTTGCTGCCCAGCTTCAACTCCATCTCACCTCCAACAGTTTATATGAAACATTTCAATCTGGTTTTCGACCTGGTCACAGTACAGAAACTGCCTTAGTTAAGGTCACAAATGACCTGCTTATGGCCGCTGACTCTGGCTCGCCAAGTCTGCTGATACTACTTGACTTGAGCGCCGCCTTTGACACTGTTGACCATTCCCTCCTCCTCGAACGGCTCAACAGTTATGTCGGCCTCTCCGGACTAGTCCTAAACTGGTTTAGGTCCTACCTCACTGACAGAGCAGAATATGTCACTCTGGGGGACTTCAAATCTGAAACCCACCCAGTCACATGCGGTGTCCCGCAAGGATCAGTCCTAGGTCCCATTTTATTTATTCTGTACCTCCTTCCGCTTGGCCGCATCATCAGCCGCCATGATATATCTTTTCACTGCTATGCGGACGACACACAAATCTACCTCAACACCCTCCCTAGTGCCTCTGTTGCCATCACACGCCTGAACATCTGTTTGGAGGAGATAAGGGCATGGATGTCCCACAACTTTTTGCAACTTAACAGCAGCAAAACCGAGGCCCTCCTGATTGGCACACCCCACCAGACCGTGCACTCAGACACACTTCAGCTCACCATTGCAGGGCAAACCATTCCCCTCTCCACCTCCGTCACCAACCTTGGCATTAAGTTTGATCCATCCCTCACCTTCGACAGTCACATCAAAAATATATATAAAATTTCCTTCCACCATCTGAGAAATATTCTAAACTTCGCCCCTCACTTAATCACTCTGACGCTGTGAAACTAGTCCATGCCTTTATCTCCTCCAGATTGGACTACTGTAACTCCCTCTACACAGGAATCCCAGCCAAAAGCCTTCAAAAACTACAATACATTCAAAACAGTGCAGCCCGGATTATCATGCAAGTTCGCAAACAAGAACACATCACCCCCATTTTGGCATCTCTTCACTGGCTCCCCATAACCCAAAGAATCCATTACAAAGTCCTCCTGCTCACATTCAAATGCATTCACTCACATGCCCCCCCCTATCTGAAGGCCCTGCTACATCCCCAAACCTCCACCCCCCGCAGTCTCAGGTCCAAGGCCATCCACCAACTCCAGATTCCTAGGACCAGACTCCGCACCATGGGTGATCGCTCCTTCAGTGCTGTTGCCCCTCGCCTATGGAACTCACTGCCAAACCATCTTCAGCTCCCTCAAACACTCTCCTCATTTAAAACTGGTCTCAAAACCCACCTGTACCGCATTGCCTTCCAATAACTTCCTCCTTGACTTCTTTACTTGTTGTTTTAACCTTTAACCTTTTAACCTTTTAACTATTGTGTCTGTGTTCTTGGTACTGGTTTCTTTATTTTTACTTGTTGTTTTAACCTTTAACCTTTTAACTATTGTGTCTGTGTTCTTGGTACTGGTTGCTTTATTTATTTATTTATTTTTTTTTATTTTCTTTTTCTTTCTTTTAAAAAGTGTACTACTGTGTATTGACCTCACAACATGTACAGCACTTTGAGATACCGCTTGAAAAGTGCTTTATAAATAAAATTTATTATTATTATTATTAAATTTATTATTTTATTATTTATTCACACAGAGGAAGGTTGTAAATAGCCTCTGGACACCAATGCTAATCACTGGATATTAAAATGTATACATGTGTATAGAATGTGTTTGGGCGCTAATGCTAATCACTGGATATTAAAATGTGTTCATTTGTATAGAATGTGTTTGTATATGTGTATGCACCTCGATGTGCCATTAAGGTAATCACGCAAAAGAAAGGATAAAGGTTCGCTCCCCTTAGGAACCGATCCCGGGTCTCTGATGGTTCTAAACTCAGTGTGGGATCGGTTGGGTTTCAGGACCCTTCCCTTCTGAAATGGGTTTCTTAAAGTCCCCTAGAGAGGGGCTTGGACCTGGGGTGTGTGCCTGTTCTGTTTGTGACAGGCCACTCGCCTTCTGCTGTTCTTCATCTCTGTTCACCATACGGTGACGCTCCTGTGACCCTTCTACTCAGCTGTTGTGAGCCAATCAGGCTTTGTAATTCAACGTGACAAGCCACCGGGAAACATGCGCGCAGAATTTGTGTCGTGTCGTCTGATCACCGTCCGTGGGTTTGTTTCCCTTTCCCGCATCTCGCCAACGGCTCCTCGAGTCTCACCGCAAAAAAGTGATGCCTTGACCCCCCACTATGCCCCCACCCCCAACCCCCCCAACCCACCTCCATCCTCTTGGTGAGTTTGCTAATTGATTCTGCATTCTGTCCTTACTGAACTGCCCATTGGTGGCACGTCATTTTAGCCTGCATGTTTAAACAAGCCCAAATAAAACAGGACCTCAGGAGATAAACGTTCTGACATCCAAGACAACATCTCAGGGGTTCCCACTGTAAAGCTGCCTGAATCCACAACTCAAAAATAAAGGACTAAGTTTGTTGTTATTGAATCCAGGGATTTGCTCAGAAACCGTTTCTGACACGCCATTCTTCCCACTTTCTCCCATATTTTATTGTCTGATCCGTTGACCACTTTAGGATATTCAAACTGCGCAGATAACCGCAACAATCCATCACTGATTAAACAGTGGTCGGGTCTCACAGTATCAATGCCCAGGACCTTAAGTGCAGCGGAAGACGATCGCCGTGCTAGCATTGCACTTTGGCCTACGCTTACCTAGCTGAGATCATATCACTGTCCCAAGGGGTGGTTGTCCTTTGCCAAGACTACTTTGGGATGGGGTGAAGATCCCCAGGTAAAATTGTTCAGGTAAGCACGCAGGACTCATTACAATAACAGAACCTTTTATTACAGAGGCACACAGCCAAGCTGCAGATCATTACGAATGCGAAAGTAACGGCTTGTTAGCTTGATCAGCTACTTTCTTCAGTTGCTGGTGATGAACAGGCTTGCGGTGCCATTTCTGAGATTCTACTGGATTTCCCCCCCCCCCTCCAATCCTGATGGTAACTTTGATGTTCCCCACTTCTCCAAGTGCCAATAATGTAATCATGCAAAGCTCGTTATGCTAAGGAGGCAGCTCATTAACCAAGCAAAAATTGTACAAATATCAAGATATCAACAGCAAGTTCAAGCATTGGTTACATTTTTTTTCTTCTTTTGGTGACATTGAAGTTGCTTCTCTCCCCCCCCCCCCCCCCCCCCCCACGTCTGTACTGAAATGCCCGAGTTTGTTAATTTTGTAAGAACTTTCATCTGACTGTTGACACAACAGGGTGAGGGTGACAAACGAGATGAGAAACTGTCAGGTGGAGAGACAGATTGTGTGAAGCACAAAGAATGCAAGTACACAGCGAACGGCGAACGGAGGCTGCCCTCTCAACACCAGGGGCGTATGCAAATCCCACAAATCAGCTCGGAGATTCAATCAGGGCTCCTGAGCTGCTGATTTCCCCCAAACAAAGGGCCGAGAATAAACCGCGGTATAAAAATACAAAAAAAAAATGCGACGGCGCGATTATGCGGGCGATTACAGCCCGGTGTACGCCAGCCAGGTGGGCAGGCAGCGAGCGGTGAGCGACTCACATTCTCCGGGTCCTTCCATGTTGAACAGACAGGGTGTGCTTAAGCAGAGCCCTGCAGGCCGTGTGCTGGACAATCGCACGCATTGTGCTCCTGGGGCAAGCAAAAAAAAAAAAAAAAAAAGATAAGAAGAAGAAATTCGGTTACAAAGGACATGCAGCGCGGGTGTAATTGGGGATATTCGGAAGCATCCTGTTTCGGGGCCAGGGATGATGAGTGGGGTGGGGGGGGGGGGGGTTGAAATCAAACCTGTAAGGGTAGAGGAGAGGTAGCCATGCTGAGGTAGTGTGCCCTTTCGGATCCCCCCCCCCCAAACCCCCACCTGGTCACATTCCAGCAGCCCACAGTGACGTCGGGGGCAGCCGAGATAGCGGCCTGACCGCGAGGTTTGGGTAACAAACGACATCAAGTTAAGTGTCCTGGAGGGGCACCTGCTCGGGGGTCGGGTTGCGGCGAAAACGATTCCCACGTCGTCGTCTTCTCTTCCAGGATTCCATTTGCGGCTCTCCTCGCGTCCGTGGCAACAATGGGAAGGCTGTCTCCTAATGGAGAGAGGGCCTAGGGAAAAAAAAAAAACAGGCCTTATCCCCCAAAACCTCCTGTATCAGTGCTATCGGGGGCCCCTGCAGAGGACAGGGGGCGGGGGGGGGGGGGGGGGGGGGGGGGTCGTGACCGGGGTACGCTCGCTGGGATAAATACATCCCCCTTCTGCTCCTCTGGGTCAGCACCAGCTTAATTTGTTACAAATTTGTAACCCCAGCTCTTTTTAAGCGACTTGAAGTCATCTGGTTACAGACGGGGGGGGGGGGGGGGGGGGGGGGGGGGGGGGGGGGGGGGGGGGGGAAGGGGGGGTCATAAGAGCCTGATAACAGAGCTGGCCAGGGAACAGCGGGGGATCCTTCCCTAAAAGCTATGCACTACTGCACAGGGGTATCTCTGTGTCAGCCATCTTACTGCAAATTATTGGACCTGAGATAAGATTACCTGTATTATGGCGCATTTATTACAACAACAACAAAAAAAAATTTCCAGTACTGTCCACATATTAAAGAAGCTATTCCGTACAGATAGTTAAACATTTCAATTTTACAGCAACTATACTTAACATATGGCTATTACGGTGATCAGCTTTTGAAATAAATGCATCTCATGGAAAAGATCCATGACTATTTCTGTATTATGACATAAGCTGATGATTTTAGCATCTCTGACATGGCCTATTTACCAGCAAACGATAGCTGTGCACAGCACACACAGTGCTTAGCACGTACAGAGAATCCCCACTCTGTTAGTTTGTGTGTTCACGATTTGACTAAATGTTTAATTACATATCGACTCCCATCCACGGTCACCCTGTCCCTCAGCTCTTTCTTCCACTGGGAGAGTGAAAGCACACCACGCTGTGGAGCTCTGTGTCAGAAACAAAGCTCATTTGCTAAGGAGAGCAGAATGTGACATATAATACTATTATTTTACCATGCATTTTCCCCCACTTTAATCAGAATATTCCATTCTTCTCCCTCACATTTGACCTCAAATGTAAGTTTTTCTTAGATTTTTTAAGTTTGAAAGGACTCGATATTAATACATGCTAATAATGTGCCATCCCAAAGAAAATATTTAAGACAAAGCTACTTAAATGTTAAATGTTTTACGTTTTATATTTAAAGTTTTCTATATTTAGTAAATGCTTGAAACGTTTCACATTTAACTAAATGCTTCATACATTTAAGAAACAAGACACCGTAAATGTATGAAATGCATGAAACATTAAGGAAACAATTTACAGAATGTTTGCAACACAAATATTTTTGTCCTAAATATATAATTTAGGATATCATATTTAGCATTTAGATTTATCAGGTGTAACAACATAAATGTACAAAAAAACATAACTTTTTTATGATAAGAATTTGCTGTTTTGGTTAAACGTGGTGGAAATGCACAGTGAAATAAGCTAATTTTATGTCACTTTGGGTTCTCAATCTGGAGGGTCTGCACCCTCAAGCAAGATATTTGATATGAAAAAAAAAAACATCAGATAAAATCAATAACACTGAAAAATGTAAACAATGTAGGTGATCCACAGCAAAGATTATTTCGGATGCAAGTCAATGCCAATTTCGTGTCAAAGTGATGTCACATACATCAACGGCTACTATTACAGAGTAACCCTCCTTGTGCGCAGCAGTGTTATACAAAAATGTCACGCTGCTCGAGACAGGGCGCTGATAAAAGATATAGCCTACATTTTAACTGTGAAATCGCATTTTATCTGCTTGCTTTCCCGACTCTCTTACAACAAACCTGTTGTGTTGACTATTATTACTGCGTGGCATGACCTCTTGGATCATTTAATAACTACAGCTTGCCTGTTTGCAATAAGCTACGTAAAGTAAGTTCATTGCAGCGAGTTTAATTGCGAGCAATTAGAACATATTTCACCGTAATGGAGATACGATTTTACGCCGTATGCTCACAAAAAAAAGAAAAAAAGTGACCACGCGCCTAGAATAGTCAGTTACTCCGAGTTTTAAAAATTGCTCTGCGGTTAGCGCTGGTGTTTAAATCGCTTCGATGATTGTGATGAGTGCTTTCACCCCTCTATCTCGCCTGTGCGGTTGGAAAAGATTGTTTACCATAACCTAGTAATCAACCGGTCTGACAGCTCTCTATTACCCGGGATAACGAGCCTGCCGTAATTTTGGCTGAAAGAAGGCTCGCTCGAGCTGGGTGGGTGGGTGGCCGCGGGCCCTGCGATGCTTTACTGATGGAGCGTTCGCGCTGTCATCTTCGTCCGTAATTTGTTTTCAAGAACTGCGATTTACATTTCGGTTGGATTACACCTTTTAATGCGTCGCGGGCAATAAGTGGCCGCGGTGAAAATTTCACATCTCCGCTAGATTTCAAACGGCGTATTTGAGGCCTCGAGTGAAGAGGTTTACAATTACAATTTAAATCAAACGCCAGTGTGTCCGTCTAACTATCCAAAATAACCCTTTGAGGACCAGTAAATAACGCGACGCAGCGGGACAGCGGGCTCGCAAATGCAGGTCGTTTTGAGTGAAATCACAATGTTACCTTGCGACTGTCCATTTGAATATCGTGCAATTAGTGTTATTTTAGTCAAGAGCTCCAATTTCGAATGACATGCAAATATAAGCAATTTGGCAGCAGGGGAAAGAACCCTGGATAGTGCCGTTAAAACGGGAGTGGGAGGTTTATTATAAAGTTCAGTTTCCATAAAATGTTACTTTCCAACACAGAGCATATGAAAACACCACTCTTCAATGCATTTCATTGATTCAGCTTTAGGTAGTAGGCCAAAAATAGTACAAAAACATAATTTTGACTGTGACACAACTTTGGTCATCTTGGATCTGTACTTAGATTTGAAGGTAAACAGTAAATATTAGGTTAAATTTCAGACTGTCAACTGTCATTTTACAATATTTACATCCATATTGGGTGTTCTGTGTAGGAATTACAACGCTTTTTATGCATAATCCCCCCCCCCCTATTTTAGGGAAGCAAGAGTAATGTGAAATTTGGTTCATAAGCTGTTTCTTGGCCAACTGTGTGGCTTTGCATCACATTAGTTCACGCACAAGAAAGCTAACAAAACGAAAGAGTTCATTTGGTCTGGAATTAGCATTTGTCTGAGTCTGTTGCTGTTGTCTGTCAACCTGAGGACCAATGAAGTGTCTATGCCAGTAGCCTAACACAGACCACCATTAGCTAAAAAATCAGAATAAATCGATCGAAGACATAGACAAAACATTGGGTCTATCAACATGAACCGTTTGATACATTGTAAGGAAGGAAGAATGAATTGGTGAGCTCACCATTAGCAAATAACCTGGTAGGCCACGAAAGACCACAGTAGTGCGAGACCATAGAATAATTTCAATCAGATCAAGAACAGTATGTAGGCATAGATGTGTCAGAGACTACCGTAAAGAGAACAACTACTCCATCATAATCTCAGAGGGTTCACCACAAGATACAAACCACTCGCTGCCATTGGAACTGGCCCACTTGTATTAATAGATGATGTGACTGCTGATGGCAGCAGCAGGATGAATTCTGAAGCGGAAAAATGTCTTATCTGCTCAGATCCAAGCAAATGTCTCAAAATTCATTGGAGGGCACTTCCCCTTTTTGTAGGACAATGACCCCAAACATGGTAACCGAGCAGTTTCCAGGCCCGAAACATGGAATGTTCTTGAGTGGCCCATCAATCGTCCCCTTCTGAATCCAACTGAACATACACTAGACTTGCTGAAGACCAGACTCAAGTCAAAATGCCCAGAAATAAACAGGAACCGATGACAGCTGCAGTACAGGCTGGACAGAGCATCAGCAGAGAACACCTGGATTTCAGACTTCAGGCATCCAACGAATGCAAAGGATTTCAAGCCGAGCACTTAAACGTGACGACTATTTCAGATTACGTTAATTTGTCCAATTACTTTTGCTCCCCTAAAATGGGAGACTAGGTATAAAAACGCCTGTGATTCCTCTAGGTTCACCCAGTATGGAAGTAAAACGCCTTAATCAAAGCTACTGACTTTAACCTCGAATATTCCGAATAAGATCATATTTAACATCACTGGATTTGGATAACAACTGTAATTCCTGCGTATGATATTAATATTAATGCGTCGATATTGTTATTAATTATGACATAGTATGCCATTATTCATTATGATATGTTAAGATGTGGCTTAAATGTCGTTGCAAGTGTTAATCAAATATATGTTCGCGAGGCCTATTAAATTGTTGAACATTGTTGCAAAATATTGCGTAGAAATTCAGCACGTGATTCGTCTGCAGTGTTTTGATATGATGCATGAAGGGCGTGGATAAGCAGTCTCTTTTAAATCACCTGAAAAGTCAAGGGTCATATTTTAAATAACCTACTTTATGCCAGTTTTTTTTTTCTTTTCAAATGGCCTTCAACTATTTAATGGCATAGTTATTTATAAGGAGTGTCTTAATTATGCGCATCATGCCCTGAACTTTCAATTTTCCTATTTACATGTGCCAGTGTATTCATTATTTAAATTCGTTGATGAAATTATGTAAAACTAGTTTAAACCGAAGCTCGGCGTGTAATACGAACTGCCAGCTTGTTCATGTAATTCAAATATGGTTCGCTCCTGAAAGGCAAATAATACAACTGCAACGAATGAACGGACAAATGATTTATATGGGATGTACATTTCTCTTAATCTGTACATCTAAGCGCGGGTCGGTAAAAGTACAACGCCTTTTCCGTCGAAAGCCTCGTGTTTTAAGAGTTGATTTTATCCAGAATCAGGCACCGGAAATTTTAACAGTACTTGAATTTGGAGCGGCTGTGGGGCCAGCAACACCATGCAGTTTTATTCAAGTGATTATATCAGTTATTAACAGCAGTCAAAAACCGGGGGGGGGACTTTCAATACAGTTAATTCCATTCTACAATAGACCCTGATAACCAAGTCAACATAATATAATCTTAATGGATTAGCTTGTTAGGGAATAATGCGACAACAGCAATTGAGACCCCCAACCTGTCGAAATTACATCTGATGAGCCCGCGACGTGCCAGCGAAGAGACAAGGCGATTGTATTACAAGAGGCCATGAGGCTGCGAGGAGAGGAGGGATGTTCATCCTACCTCATCAGCAGCCTTTGTACACTGTTGGGGTCTCGGTGTGTGTCGGGCTTGTTAGAGCGCAATCAATAATGTCCCCTACCTGTTCCTCGCGCGCGCCGTTCGGCTACTGTTAAGGACACTTCGTTGTAAGCAGTCGGCGAATCAGTATCCTCGGGCAATCTGGTGTACAATGGGGAGCTATCGATAACGATCAACAGGGATTAAAGAGAGACCTGACCCACCGATTACTCCAAGCAAATACTCACACAAATTCAGAATGGCCATATGACTTGTGATACTGTTGATACGAATTGGATATTTTTGTTCAATAACTTTAGTTAAATGCTTTTGCTATTTTTGTCTGTTGTGTGCTTGATCTACAACACATTTCAGAAATAGCCTTAGCACTTAATGTAAAAACATCTATAACCCTGCCCTTGATAGGTGCGCTCAAACCACATTTAGCAGTGGGTGTTAATCGACGGATGCCCTTCCTGTTTATTCTGTTATAAGATCATTTAGATGTATCCAACGATAAACATTCCACAGGCACAAGCAGTGCCGACCACGTGTAAGAATATTATGGCTCCAATTAATCCCTGTGTATTTCTGTTCAAAATGGACATATGGCCTTTTTTAACAAGATGTTACCCAGAATACATTGCTAGTGTTCTGGTTATGCTTCAAAGACCACCAGTGAGGGAATGTTGGATACATGTTGTTGAAACTCGATAAAAAATGAATATATATATATATATTTCTGAGGATATATTTTTCTTCACCAGGGGGCGTTTTTGTTGCAATAGTGAGGGGCAGGCGCCAATGTTTTAAAAAAATGAAACCCTAGCTCACTTTGTCCTTACAAGTTTAGCCTAGTAAGACCAAAGTCCAGAGCATAGCCCCTCCCATGAAGTCTACATAAATTTAACTGTGTGAGAACAGACACTACCTATATCTACCTCCCCAGCAGGCACTGGATGAAAGCCTGGAATACATGCTCCCCAATCCATCACAGGGCGCACACACACACACACACACACACACACACCATTCACTCACACATTCATACCCCAAGCACAGTTTAGACTCTTCAGTTAACCTCTTTGGACTGGGGGGGGGGGGGGAAACTGAGTACCTGGAGGAACCCATGCGGACGTGGGGAGAGCGTGCAGACTCCACACAGAGAGGCCCTCAGCCCTGGGATTCAAACTCAGTGCCTTCTTACTGTGAGACAGCAGTGCTGCTTCCTGCACCACCATGCCACCCAGTGGGAGGTACTTCCAAAACTGAAATGGGGGGGTGTGGGTGGGGGGGGGGGTGGGGGGGGGGGGGGGGGGGGGGTCTGTGGTCTGTGGGATGTGCGGTGGGGGGGGGGGATACAACAATGAACAAACCCCCAGCTTGTGAAGCAATTTGTTTCTTCTTACCCAGCGATGAGTAGCAGAGACTGAAGGCTTTATCTGTGAGCAGCTTCCATGAGGGCTTCTGTTCCCGTTGCAGTCATCGGTCTGAACTCCAGGGTATTCTTATCAGTGGAAGGGACAGCTGTATTAATCCAGTGCTGGGGCGATGCAATCCAGTCAGCTGTGGGGGGGGGGGGGGGGGGGGGGGGGGGGGGGGGGGGAACAGCTTGTTTGTGACGAGGACGAGACTCTGGTTGTCAACACTTATCAGAGCCATTCCGCCGAGTGAATCTTTGCTTCTGAAACGTTGCACGTCGGACGCACTAATTCCTGCCGCAAAGCAGGCCACCTGCTCAAATGCTCCACATTCATAGCCAAAATGAAGGGCAGCTGACAGACTCAATCATTACAACCTGTGCACTTGGAAGATGGGTGATGTGGTGTACAGGTGCTGCATCACTTTGTGATGCAACTCCATGAACAACAAGTGAACAGGCAGATAAAAGTACAATAAAACATTTATTTTAGAAACTTTGCTTTTGTTGGCAACCCTGAATTTTTCTTTTTTGTCAGTGAACTGTAGCACCAAGGCAATTTTCTTTCCATCTTCTAGTGACATCTAGTGGTAAGTCTTTGTATCTATCCACTTGGAATGACCATCCAGTACAGTGTACTAAAATAAAGTTGAGTAATCAAATCTAATTCTGATTACTGGTAAATTTAGGCAACAATCATGCATGAGCCACTGTTAAGTGATTGTTTTAGTTTGCTATAATGAATTTACAGCAATGTCTTTAATTTTAATACAAACTGATTCAAAAATAAATGTAGACTACCACCACACAACCTGATTTTAATAAGAAATAATGTTAAATACATAATAGTTTGACTTCTGTATCAGATTGTCAAACAGGTTTAATCTAACTAACCGACTGATCACTGCTCAACAATGTTTCTCTGAGCACTGCTGCTCTGATGACTGCTCCACACCACTGCTCTAACCACTGCTCCACACTGCTGCTCCGACCACTGCTCCACACTGTCGCTCCGACCACTGCTCCACACTGCTCCACACTGCCGCTCTGACTGCGGCTCTGACCACTGCTGCTCCGACCACTGCTCCACACTGCTGCTCCGACCACTGCTCCGCACTGCTGCTCTGATGACTGCTCCACACCGCTGCTCCACACTGCTGCTCCGACCACTGCTCCACACTGCTGCTCTGAGCACTGCTGCTCTGATGACTGCTCCACACCGCCACTCCGACCACTGCTCCACACTGCTGCTCCGACCAGTGCTCCACACTGCCACTCCGACCAGTGCTCCACACTGCTGCTCCGACCACTGCTCCACACTGCCGCTCTGAGCACTGCTCCACACTGCCGCTCCGAGCACTGCTCCACACTGCCGCTCTGAGCACTGCTCCACACTGCCGCTCCGAGCACTGCTCCACACTGCCGCTCCGAGCACTGCTCCACACTGCCGCTCTGAGCACTGCTCCACACTGCCGCTCCGAGCACTGCTCCAAATTGCTTTCATCAAAGTGAAAGCCCCACTCGGAATCTGAAATTCATCCTGTTGCCCTGGTGACCGTGTTCCATCCACGCGTTTTCATCGTTCATGTAAGCGGTTTTTGATTTCGGTTGAAAAAAAAGAACGGCAGCTAACTTTCCCCCCACGGTTCCAATTCACGGGAAAACAAAGCCGCGAATCACGAGAGCCGAAGACGAGGAAGAGGACGGGTGAGGAAGAGGACGGGTAGCCTCCGCACCGTCTGATCTCGGGGCGCCCGAGCCTTCGTCACGCAGCTGAAGAGGACGGAGGTTCAAAGCGCGGTTAGCAAGAGCGTTGTTTCATTAGCCGTTTCATTAGCATCGCCGGGGCGCTTTGATGTGGCTCCACTCCCGCAACACCTGTAGCTTTGATATTCGGGGGGGGGGGGGGGCGGGTGGTGGGATGGGGGGGGGGGGTGATCCCATTCACCAGGAGAGGGGGGGGCCATTGACGGCCCAGCAGAAAGGTGTTTTTCCCCCGTTCAACCTCAACGTTCAGGACCTGCTTTGTTTTCCACACCTCCCCCCTTTTACTCAGCTGGAGGTGAGCCGACAGGGAAAAAGGTCGGTTAGGTCTGTTACTTTTTAAAAAGGAAAAAAGGTCTGTTAACCCATCCGCACAGCTCACAGGCCGTGAGCTCTGTGCTGACCCAACCCAAGCAAAGGCTCTGCTTCCACTTTGGCTGGGAAACCCTGTGCATTTTTTTTATCCCCTAAACATTGCCCTCATTTCTTCCCAATATATAAACGCACAGTGGAACGGCCATTTGTGTACACAAGCAGACATTGTGCCAGAGGAGGACAGTTCATGCGCAGGAGAACGGGTTCAACCGCACAGGCCAGTGAGGCCACACAACGCAATCATTTCCAGAGGGTTCGATCCAGACAGTTGTTTTACAAGATCTTCACATTAGCCTGTATAAACGCAGTTGCGGTAACTGTAGAGAACCCATGATGATGGATTTACAGATTAATGGGTCAACTCACGGACTCTCTCAATTGGCCAGGACATACCGTATGCGTGTATCCATGACAACCCACATCCATACCATACAGTAAATGGAGACATTCAGCATTACACACACACACACACACACACACACACACCCTAAAGTGTCCACAGATACACACACCACACCAACAAGGGAGTGAAGGGACAGCAGAAATCACACAGCGAAACTGGACACTTTTTTCCCCTAAGTTTATCCACTTACTTCGAGGACCGTGACACCGGCGATGTATCTCAGCCCCTGTTGAGGCCTCCTGAGGTCAGAGTCTGAAACGGGGCGAGGGGGGGGGGGGGGGGGGGGTGATTTATCTGGACGAGCCGACGGGTCCTGAAAGGTGAGATAAGGCCGTCTCAGGATGAATGCGCCCAGACTGCGACGGGGCTTTCTTACGAGGTGGAGATGAATGCTGGTGTGCGTAGAACATCCCCCCCCCCCCCCCATCCCGACACCACGTCCACCCCTTACCTTCGGTTTTGTCCCGACGCTCCACGGACCCCTAATTCACCGCCCCTCCGTTCCATTCAGCTGTTCGGCCTTTGTCCCGAACAATAAAAAAGACAAAAGGCGCGGGAGAGGTGGAAGAATCTTTAAATAAAGCCCCGATCAATGCAGCCCTACATCTGGCTCAGACTGGACCAAAGATGGACAGCTTTCTTTTTTGGGTAATGGGTCATCCGGCAAGTGGAGGAGAGGACGCTGCCCAGCACTCTAAATCCAACTACGGCCACACTGACAAAGCACAATCGCAACCCCCAAGCACAGTCGCATTTGTTTTGATTGTACAGAGTGGCCCCTCAGAAATGCCCCCACCCTTTCCACATTGCTCAGCTAGCTGTGGCCCTCACGTGCTGATACTCTCAAAGCTCTGTTACATTGTTACTGTTGCTCATGCTGATACTCTCAAAGCTCTGTTACATTGTTACTGTTGCTCATGCTGATACTCTCAAAGCTCTGTTACATTGTTACTGTGGCTCATGCTGATGCTCTCAAAGCTCTGTTACATTGTTACTGTGGCTCATGCTGATGCTCTCAAAGCTCTGTTACATTGTTACTGTGGCTCATGCTGATACTCTCAAAGCTCTGTTACATTGTTACTGTGGCTCATGCTGATACTCTCAAAGCTCTGTTACATTGTTACTGTGGCTCATGCTGATACTCTCAAAGCTCTGTTACATTGTTACTGTGGCTCATGCTGATACTCTCAAAGCTCTGTTACATTGTTACTGTGGCTCATGCTGATACTCTCAAAGCTCTGTTACATTGTTAATGTGGCTAAAGGTGGTACTCTCAAAGCTCTGTTACATTGTTACTGTGGCTCATGCTGATACTCTCAA
>CM045897.1:32621214-32746214 GCA_025169545.1 Anguilla japonica
AACCGCCTACGAGGTAATCAGAAACAACAGGAAGCAAAACTGAGGAATGAAAAATTATGATGAGCTTTTAAGTGTAGTGTGAAATCGCAGGAAACAGAACAAGGGTTTTGGCCGAGGCAGAGTATGAGTAACAGAGTGTGAAATATGTCAAATATTAGAATGAATAATACATAATAACAATAATAATAGTACAGGTTTATATTAAACAGGGTAGATTTGTGAAAAGTATCATGCTTCTAGCCTTTTTTTGGAATTTGCAGCTTAAGAAGCTGAAGAGATGAACTGATGAACTCTCTCTCTCTCCCTCTTTCCTTCCCTCTTTCCCTCTCTCCCTCTTTCCTTCCCTCTGTCTCACTCTCTCTCTCTCCTTCTCTCTTTCCCTCTCTCTCCCTCTTTCCTTCCCTCTGTCTGTCTCTCACTCTCTCTCCTTCCCTCTCTCCCTCTTTCCTTCCCTCTGTCTCACTCTCTCTCTCCTTCCCTCTCTCTCTCTCCCTCTTTCCTTCCGTCTCCCTTGCTCTCTCTCTCTCTCTCTCTCTCTCTCTCTCTCTCTCATATGTAGGCATAGCAGAGGTATTGAATGTGACAGGTTGCGTATCCGCGTAGTTTATGAAGTGCTCCAGGTCTCGAAGATATTTGACAAGCACCCAGCATATTGTAACAAGTACCCAATAAATGTCAGGGTGCATAAAGATTGTTTTAATAGGCTCATTAAGCAACTTTATTGCTTTTACAGTTATTTGCTACACTGCTCAGACAACTCTGTAATTAATAGCACTGGAGAACTAGGCTGTGGGGAAATATTACCCGCAATAACCGTTCACCCTTGCCGTTTTTTATTTATTTATTTAATTATTATATTTTAACGTGTTTGCAAATTAGCACAAGGTGACACCTCCCCATCTGACACACAGATTTTTTTTTTCTCTTTTTTCTTCTATAAATATGTATTTTTTTTTATAACCACAATTTCCTATTGTTAAGCCTGGTTAGCAGAACAAGTGCTTATGGGCACGCCATAATGGGGATGAAAGATGTTTTGGCAGGGAATACGGTGCTCTCGTGGGCGTGAGAGGAAGCAGCATTATATCACGGTAAAACTAATCCATTCTCACAGCGAATCAGTTCTTTAAAGCCACTTTAAAGGGGGGGGGGGCGGGGGTTCAAGCCTTCAAACAGCCGTGGGCCCTGATTAGAAACTAACACCTGCCCTCCAAAATGTCAGCAGAAGCCTTGGATTTGCACCAAACGTGATATTCTCTCTCACTTTCTAGCCATTATTCAGTTTCAAGGGGGAGAAAAGCTTCACTTCACTTTTCACTTTCAGACGGCTTCACTTTCCTCCATGTGAACTGGGAGCCAAAACTACAAAGCGCTCACTTTCAGCACACATTTTAACTGCTGTGACATCACTGGAAGGTGAGGGGCTTCAGCCAATCACATGAAAGGAAGGGGGCACAGGGCGATCCCGTCTCATCCAATCATTTCTTCGTGCCTCATTTCATTTACAATTTAGCCAGTCGGCAGATTCTTTCAGCCAAAGTGACTTACAAAAGTACATTTGGGAAGGTAAGCAAACACCCCAAGAGCTACAGATGGTACGGTTACCGTCGTGTAAGTGGTGTTTGTCTCAAGACCTGCGAGATAAAACGAGAAATGATTTGGTTTTTCTTTAACATAGAAACACTGAGTCGAAAAGGAGGCGCAATTGGAAAGATGAGTTTTTAGACATTTGCAGGGACATAGCGGGGCCCGGTCTTCCTGTCTGACTGGGGACGGCCGTTCCACCATCAGGGGATGAGGTCAGAGAAGAGGCGGGGCCATGAGGAGAGGTTGCCGGGAGCTCAATGGGATTGACAGCCAGTGGGAGGAAGGAGGACGCCGGACGGAGAGGTCTGGATGGAGTGCATGGGCGTGTGATCATTGTCTGAAGACAGGGAAGGACAGTACCATTCACAGCCTGGTATGCCAGCGTGAGATCCTAACCCACACTTGGCATCATACGTGCTTAAACATGCATGCCCTGCCATTAAAAGTGCTTCATAGCGCACTGGGGAAACTTCAGCACCAAACGATGGCATTACTGATGGGCATTTGGACACGGTAGCACGGGAGCTCGTGCTTGAGGTAACTCCAGGGGCAGGTGAATTCTCTATAGGGTGGAGCCTACCATGCAGCACCTGCTACAGAAGACCACTCTGTCCCCCCTGCTGCAGAAAAGCTGGGATCACATGACCTACCCTTCCCCACCCCCCCACCCCACCGCTGAGTCTGTTTGTTTAGGAATCTCAGCCTGAAAATTGTATTCCATCGACCACGCGCGCTATCAACACGCAATTATCTAAGTTAATCATGTGGAACAGGAGCACATTCACCTGGGGCTTAGCAGGTAATGACATTCCACTCCTGTCTGCCTTCGTGGAACGGCCTGGCACCTGCAGCGCGGGGAGCAGGGAGAATGCTAAGGAGAAACCCGGTTCTCGTTTTTATTACTCCCCTCTCTCTCTCTCTCTCTCTCTCTCTGTCTCTCATTCTCTCTCTCTCTCTCACCCTCACTCCCTCCGTCTCTCTTCCTCTGCTTTCCTTTCACAGAGCCTCAGCCTGCATCCGGACATGCAGCCCAGTCTGAGGTCTGGTGGCATTACTTCACAACAGGCCCAAGATCATTCGCTGCGAGGCTCTCCAAACCAGACAGATCCAGGTTACGGAAGAGAGGTACAGCGAGGAGAGGGAGCGCTCCTCTCTCTCTCCCTCCGATTCAGAGCGACCGGGAAACCAAATATTCCCTGAATAATCTCCAGAGCGATTTTTTGGGAGGAGACCCGCGACAAACCCCGACGCCGTCACGTCGCGTTGAATCCGCGTTAAGTCAATCTGCCTCTGATAGATTCTTAAAAGTATGGCCCATTGTCAACAGTGATTTATCAATACAAACACAAGTCTTCCATCAAACGCTGCATCCATGTGTGAAATGGATGTCTCAGCTTCTCAAGGTGTGACTACCTCCGTCTAGTCGCATTAATTAACACGAGGGTGGTGTTGATTTAGTTTTAGGAATTGAGACAGAGTGAAAGGGTACAGAGGTATGTGATAGAGTAGTCAGATAGAGTTTTAGATTGGTTTGAGAGAAGAAGAAAAAAAACTAATCACAAACAAATTATTATTTTTCATAAATATCATATTTCGGACTCCCACCACCGGTCTAGTGTGTCTGTTAAATTCCTTAAGGCAAGTAAAACTCACCAGCATCATAAGTGACTGGTCCAAGCCTTTCTTTCCTGCAGAATACACGTTAAACAAATTGATGAACATGTCAGGCCAATGACTCACCTGCATGTGTTTTAAACCACTGCATCTGTACAATTTTGGGGGGTCCCGTTTTGTAAATGGGAGAGCTGCAGTTCTGGCAAAAGGTGACACTTCGTTCGGCTTTGGAGACCTTTCTCCCAAGGTCTTCACCAATAACGTAGGCGCAAACGTCATAATCTGAGAATCGGTTCCCGAACCGACCTCTTTTCTTCTCTGCGTTAATTGAAAATGGCACCGAAAAATAATCGAATTTAAGGATTTGGAACGCATGTTAGTGCACAAGGGGACCGGCGCGCGTCAGGCCAGAGCTTCGTGTTCCTCCAACGACCACGACACGGTTTAACAGCCTAGCAAAATTCTATAACCGCGCCTCGAGGCTCCCATAATCCTCTCGTCTTTCTGACTTAATATGAGATAATAAGGCGTGCGCGCGCGATGAATCAATATGCAACAGCGGCTTTAGTTTGATAATTAATACCGACGTTGGAAATAGATTTGCGATTTGGCAGCGCAGGTCGCAGTCTAATACTGACGCTCTCCGACGCAGCAGAGCCCTCCGTTCTGTCCTTATCCGTAACCATTCAGCTAATCTGTTTTTTTCTTTCTTTCTTCTTCTTCGTCTTCCAACGGCATTAATTCTTTGACTAAAGCCTGTTATCTCATTAAAGAGCCAGCGACGGAATTCGATGGCACCCTGACATCTGTATTCATTCATCTCGAAATTAGTCTTGACACAAAATTAATGGGAGAGAAAAATACGCACCGAGAACACTGGAGATTAGATGATGGACGAAGTATCACAGAAATTGTTTTTGCTTTTTTAGCGTCAGTATTAAAATGTGGTTTTTTTGGGGGGAGCAAAGCTGACTAACAGTACTTTTAACGGGGTTGCTCCTTTCCACCCTCCATACTGTGAGCATGACTGAACCATAGCTATTGGTCAGGCATTTAACAAGCACATTGGCCCGCTGTTGACTGGGGATAAAGACCATGCTATTCGCTCGCTGGTTCTACACCGATTTGTACGTTGACACACTGCTGTCTGTGGACCTTCATTGGTTTACTTTGTAAACGATGATCTATTCAACTAAGTCCTTTATATCGCCGTAGCACTATGAGTTACTTGTAACAAAGCTAATTCTGCCTGGACAGGATAATTATGCTGTTATTGTTATCGTGAGCTCAGCGATGGAGGGACTATTCTCAGTCTCTGGGCATCGCTGCATTTCAGCAGTGAAAATTCTGAAATTCTTCCAGAGAAGACCTGAAATGACAAAACAATGGCTACTTAAAGAAAAGAAAAATGGTGCCTTGGTTTTGTATTTGGGAAAATGTTTTTTCTTTTAACCTATTCAGGGTCATTGTGATGCTATATAAAAAGAAAATTGATTGATTGATTGATTGAGTGACACTGGTACCTTCCTAGGTTTTGAATCTGACCAGGGGAGCAGATCCTGGGTTCGAGAGTGAGGGAGGACTACAGGCACATGAAGCTCTGTTCTGAGCCTATAAAACCTGGACAATGAGTCAGCAGGGAGGGACCAGGGTGAGCAAGCCAAACATATCAGCAGCCTTCAAACTTCCCCTTCCCCGCCCCCCCCCCCCCCCCTTTTCCCTCCTCACCCACTCAATCCCTCACCCCCCGCCACCCCCACCCTTGTTGAGATGGGCTGAGTCAGAAGCAGCTCTGATAATTCCTTCTGTTTGAAAAGGAGATGAAAGTGCTCATGGATGAAAGAAACTTGGAATTTAATCCCCCCTTCCCCACCCTCATCCCCATATCCCGATCTCGTTCCTCTTTACCCAGCACACTGCACTGATCATTTCCTCTGGGGTGGAGGGGTGAAGAGATGGAGGCGGGGGGGGGGGGGGGGGGGGGGAGCAAGGGGGAGGTACTGGGGTGAGGAAGAGAAGAAGCGGTTAAACAAAGTCAGATAGCCAAAGCTATCTGACTGTATTGCTGTGGGCAGCACAGGTACGGCTCAATGCAGCACAGGTACAGCCGTGGTCAGTTGCTGTTTCTCAAAACCAGTCACCAACCTGCAAGTCAGCCTTGGCAAAACATCGGTCTGACCACTTGCTACAGCACTGCAGTCAGTTGGGACATACGAATAACCTTCCCTGCTCAACTGCAGTCGTTCAGGACCTGTTTTTGAACTGACATCACTCAGCACACCTCAGTCTCTAAACTTGCGCAAATGCTTATTAGCTATGGACACCATCCAGTAATGTGTGCCTTAGCTGAGGTGTGGACTGCACTGCTGTTTATAACATTGGCACAGTCGCAGCAGCAGAGCGATCATTTTTATAAATCTAAATTAATCATGGGCTACCTGAGGAGCAGTAGGGCAGGAGAGACCGACTGTGCTTTCTATGGGGAGCGTCAGAGCCCGGGAGCCGAACTGGATTGAGATCGTTGAGGATTCTGCACGACGCACGGCTGGTTGGATGCCCTTCAAATGAGTGAGAATTAAGGGCTTTTCATGGGGGCCTCTGATGGGCCACCATGCAAGTCTTATGATTAGACTTGGGCTGCTGCTGGGCATCTCCGTTAACTGCATTTTTATTTGTGTGAGCGAAGTCACCATGCTAAACATGAAATCTCAAATAAGGATGACCGTAATTTTACAATGATGTAATTGGTTTTTTTTACGGCCTGCCCCTGGCAAGTCGTGACATAAAGCATCAAAAACCGCATGTTCATAAAAGAAAGAGATGAACTTACTTACAAAAAGACAGAAACAGAACCCAGAGGGTTGCCGCAGAGGTAGTCCTGTCTGGGACATCACAGGGCTTCTCATAGAGGGCTTCCATCAGCTTCAAACCCTACAAATAGAGAAAAGAACAAAACAAGGAAACACAAGACAACCACACACCACTGGGAGCAGCAGTAAGAGGGATGGGGACGTGATGGTAATCCACATGCTTGGTTTCTTGTCTGGTAATGCAGTTGCCTACGGGATCTCGGCCGAACGAGAGGTCCAGGTTCAAATCCCACCTCGGTAAAATGTCTAATTTGTTACACAGTGTACCTGCCTATGGGCACTGAGTGATCTTGGCCCTGATATGCTGCTTGTTAAGTGGTGTGGTATTGACTGTGTATACTTGGACCCCGTGCATTGCTGCTTGCAGCTGTATTTTTTAGTTATTTATTTTAAGAGAAAGTGCCAGATGAAAATAAGAAAAGTATTCTGTTAATAAAAACATGGTCATAATAGCACAGGGCAGCTGTTTTTATTTTGCAAGTATGTAAATGTAGTCTATAAGATTAAATAACAGTAAATAAAGTTGTCTTCCTAAGGGGGGTTGGGGGAACACATAGATGATGTTGCCTAGTACTTAGCTTAAACTAAAAAGAAAATTATGTACCTACAGCCCGTATCAACACAGTAGCTTAGCTTCACATTTAAAGAAGGAACTGTGGTGTTTGTATACATCATAGGATATAGAACCCCATGAAACAAAACACTAGACTAGTTGGTAAACCAACCAAAATCGCAGTGCACTCCATCCCCAACCCACACCCAAAATATGCTTATTTTCAGCACGGGCCTGTAGGCCTACTGAAGTCATCTTAGTAGCATTTTCAGCGGAAACGAGAAAAGATTAAACCGCGCGAGCGCACATGGCTTTAATGTCCCCCTCGTAATCGGACTGGACAGATCCATCCCTATGGACGACGATTCAGGTGACGGAGTAGACAAAACAGCCGAGGTGCGAACGGCATCCCCGGCCGAGGATGGGGTGGAATTCACGGCGTGACACACCGGTAATGAATCTGCCACCGGATTAAGAAAATGCATAACAAAAAAACCGAGGTATGATTGAATCGGGCACTGGTTTCATTAAATCTACCTTAAACCTCAGTTAGTTCTACTGGCTTGAAGAGGGTCGCAGTGACAGAAATGTTGGAGCTTGGTTGCGCAGCGGAAAGGCGATGTGACAAGCTCAGACGCAATTATACTCACCTTGTTCACAGATGAGATTCAGATTGCGGAGCGCTGCTTAGACATTAAAGCAAACAGAAAATATAGGTCTTTGGTAATTTGTGTGACAGTCAGGGCGAATATATTTCGTCACCTGACGTCCTGACCTCAAAATGATGGACGTCGTGGGTTTACAAATTGGATTCCAATGAAAAATATATTTTTTAAATTTGCAAATGAAAGGTTTACACGCAGCCTTCCAAAATAATCAGCCGACTTCTTAATGGCTTTAACTGAAAAGGAACGTTGTTGATTATCATTTCGTTTAAATCGCAGTTAATTCGTCTTTCTAAAATAAAGCAATTGATGATGAAATATGTTTCATTAATTGTTTGTCGTCTGTATTCAACATTAAAAATAAGCCCACTGTTGTGAATAGTAAACTGAAGGAGAAATGCTTCTGATATATTTTTGAAATGGGCAGGCTAAAGCAAGACTGCTCTCTAGTGGTTGCTGGGCGCTGTATTTCATTATCGTTTTTATATTATTACCGTCATACAACATTAAGTTCATGCAACAAGAACGATTGTGACACATTATGCAGAACACCAAATAACCAACTCCATCATAATCATTACTGTCATTTATTATTATTTAGAAATATTTGTATTTATGTATTTGGACCCTATTCACAGCCTTGCTACCAGTGAAGCCACATAACCGGGGATTGTTCAGTTTATCATTTAATAACTCCCGCCTTGAGTCGAACTTCAAGGGTAAAAATATATGCATATGTATATAAACAAAAAACGGAACTAAAGCGGTTGCAAAAAAATAACATTATGAAATCATTTCAGTTCATAAATATGTGTAGAAATGTCCGTACTGTGGGGCGAGGCTCGGTCAGTTTTTTTGGCGTTTGCGGAGAAATACGATCTGCGGAGGGGGATTTAAAATAGCTGCCGTCCGTGCACAAGGTTCCTGGCAAGTGGGCCTGTAACGCGATCGCTGCAAACTCAAACAGCTGTCTCCTCCTGAGAGCACACAGCCCACTTACACACTTTATCTGCGTTCACCTGTCAAGCACGCGTCAATCACAGAGCCAGAGATAGCCTGGCCTGCTTGACTTCACTTGAAACAGAGAAAAGGCTGGACAATACGACTACAGTACGTTTGACCAATGAATGCCAACCTTGTTCCTTGGAAACCAGCCACTTGTAGGCTACTGCTTACAAGGTGGGCCCTAATGAAATGGCGGAGTCTATGTTTAACTTTACTATGTCGAGGGGGGGGGGGGCACTATCAGTGATATTTTCAGTGAATTTTATTTAGCGTCGGCTTGTTTCAGGTATTCTTAAGGTAGTTTTTACCAAGTAATTCACTCACTGAACACCCCCATAGGATGTCTAGATGTGGAAACAAAGGCAGTTTTAAAAAAAACAAACAATTTAAAGCTTTTGCGAATTTTAAAAAATATATTTAATCAACGGAACTTGTCGCACCATGTGTGTGACTACCACTCATCACAAACGACCACTAACGGCAAAATATGACTCATCACAAACTACCACTCATCACTACCCTATCACTAATCACAAGTCACCAGTCTTTCACAGGCTGTGACTGGCCAGCACAAAGTAAACAGGAAAGACAACACACACCCTAATGTACAAGGTGATGAAGTGGTGTAAACTACATACGAGAAACCCTGAAATCCCAAATTATAATTTTAATGCCATTTTACAAAATGTATACAAGTGTACAAAATCCGTTCCTCTGGGATAATGTATAGTACAGCAAAAGATGTTGGTGTCTGACCATTAATAGAAGTTTAGTTTTCCTGTGTTCATATTTATTCGGCTTATACTTTTATTTTTATTCCACACACACTTTTTATATTCTGTAATATATTGCTTATTACTGCCATATTACACCTATATAAAGCATTAATACAAGACTATGTGGTAGTCTGTTAAAGGCATTTAGAATGTTTCCAATTGTGAACATTCTAAGGATCACAATCTCCAACACCAAATATTAATGTTATTTAATTGCAATATACACCAAACCACAATCTTAACAAAGCACGTGATCTTCCTGAATTTTTAACACTTGATGGTAGTTATAGCCCGTCAGTTGTTTGTTAAAATGAATTAAATAAAATGCCCAAGTCTTATGAATTTCTTTTCATATATTTCAGTGTACTGTAAATTCTGAAATTAAAAATATGAAAAATATATTCCAACTTATATAAGATATATTTTTACAAACATGTAATTTTATGCAACTACCAAAGAATATATTGCAAATGCATTTCATTTCACAGTATATCTTCAGCACAACCACACTGTATGCTTAAATGTGGAAATGAAAAGTGACAGGGTATATATGCAGTATATTAAACATACACGCCTTTGGAATTGTGCTTTTCCACACGTTAACTTTGAATTCATGGCTGATGACGTCCCTCAGACGATATCTGGTCACAGAAAGCCATAGACACAAGGCCGAGGGCCCAGGCAAATCACAGATACCGGTAGTTATTCATCATGACAGAAATTCACAATTACTAACACAACTAGCTCTTTCAGTGTGGTAAGAGAAACAGTACTACTGTGATAAAGGAACCAGGAACAAATCAGCATCAAACAGGATTTTGTAAAATATTAAAATAGACACACGTGCGTATGAATGTTGAGAAGGATAAACTGAAATACGGATTAAGTTTTCTGTGGTTAATCAAACTCTTGTAAAAAAATCTCAAACAGATGTAATGAATATATGAAATGGATGCATGTGAAAATACTGTTTACAGCACAGAAACCGCTTTTGGTTGCCAGGGGCAGCGATTCTCACGGCAACCAAAATGGGGCCCTCAACCACACCCGGACTCTCAGACACACCCGTGGCCTTGGTTGGAGTCGTAGTTCGAAAAAGTGCCCTCATAAACAGGTGCCCCCGAGTGATCCCAAACCTGCCCCCCCCCCAGTTCCTCCAGTTCAAGCACGAGTGACTTTTTAAGGCATCCGGAAGAAACCGCCCAACGGCCAGCCTTCCAACCAATCGCCATTCGCCGCACGGGGGGCTTAGCTGTACTGCAGCTGCAGCGATCGGCCAATCAGGAGGAAGAGCAGCCCCGCCAGCAGGCTGAAGAACACGCCCACGGGCGCGAACATGAAGGACAGGCCGTAGCGGATGTTGAGCTGGAAGTCCGCGCAGCCGCTGGCCCGGTGGGCCACGTACTCGTTCACCACGTCCAGAACCTGGACCCAGATCACGAACATCACCACCACCGCCAGCAGGAACAGACTGGGGGGGGGGGGGGGGGGAGGGAGGGGGAGAGAGAGAGAGAGAGAGAGGGAAGGGGGGGGGGGGGGCAAGAGGAGAGAGAGAGTACTACCTTAACTTCAAATCCAGAATATACTACACACACTCAACTACACACACACACACCGTAACACCAAATGGGGAGAGGGGAGGATCATCATAAGGCAGGCCCCTAACTGGCAGATTAGATTCATGATGGTGAGCAAGGAGAAGGGGCCGCTGGAATCTGCTGGATTAATTCCAAGCAGGCCGAGCCTGGAGAAGTGAGATGGGTTATATCTGTGCTGTACCACAGCCCAACACTCTCTGTGAACACAGCCGTGTTTCAACATACAACCCCAACTGGGAACGCTGGAAATATATATTTTATAAGTACTGGAATGGTCAGGGAACTCAGCTTGTAAGGCTCAGAGGTTGCTGGTTCATTTCCCAGTTGGGGCATTTCACTCCAACCCAGCAGTACAGTTCTTAACTTGAATTATTTCAGCAAAAAAACCACTGCATAAATGGATCATGTAAGATGTGCATGTGAGATGTAAATGCGAATATAATGATGATGAGGATGAGGATGGTGGCAGTGGTGGTGGTGCATGACTCACCAGCAGCGACGAAGAGGCTCCCCCCGGCCTTATAGAGGCGGTGACTGGCGAAGGGCGCGGCGCAGATGATGATGAAGCCGCCCAGCACCACGGCAACCAAACCCACCAGCATGAAGATGCTCCAGAACCCCCTATAGACTGGGGCAGGGCAGACGGAATTCCCATTGTCATGGCAGCGTTCGCAAAGCTCGAGAAGAGTACGGAGAGAGAGAGAGAGAGAGAGAGAGAGAGAGAGAAGATGGGCGGCTTTTACTCACTTATGGCCGAGTCGTAGGTGGTGGCGTTGTGGGTCTGCTCGGACACGGGGAAGGGAAACAGGTAGGCGTGCATGCACACCTTGGAGGTGGGCTGATTGGCTGAGGAGTTCATGCGGGAAAAACAAGAAGTCAGGTTGAGATTTTGCGCTTGATGTAAAAAAAAACAAGTCGTCACAACCAAACGCCTTTCCTTCGTCATTCTGTCACAGGCTTGTTCAGCACAACCAATCACGATCTGCAATTATAGGACAGAGGCCTACTCGGGCAACAGCCCAATTAACAAAGACAGCTGACAATTCCACTGATTTGACCGACTGTAGGTCACCTCATGACACAGCTGCCAATTTGCCATCTGAGATTTCGACAAGTATCTATTCATTTGTAAATTTGAGTAATGATCACAGTTAATTAATCTGCTGGTGTTTTTCTTTCATCCATTTCTTATTTTTTATTCCTTTCATTTTCTTGTGTTAGAGGCCAGCCCATGCTAGCAGTTTACGCTAATTTGTTCATCAAATAAATTCACTTGCAATTAAGTCATACAGCACTGCGTTCGCTGGAGAAGGAACCCAGCTTTGAAACGGTCACGTTGACTTTCCTCATCGGGCTCCACACTGCCGTTTCACATGGAGGTTTTGAAATTCCCAATGCTTTCCCAAAAATTCCTGGCACAATTCCCTGCACTTTCCCAAAAATTCCTGCCACATTCCCTGCACAAAATTCCTGCCATTCTTACAACAGCAATGCAGTCCGAGGCCGTGGCATGTGCCCCTCTTTTCAGTTCGCTGCTTCCCGCTGCGAGGCGCCCGAGGACAGGGAGCACGCTCACTACTGGAAAAGCCATCTGGCTTCCGACCCGCCACGGAACATTCTGCCCGAGCGGGAAAAATTCCTCCCGCGGGAAGGACACTTGTGAAATGTCCAGGAGGAGTCTGGAACATTCTTCAGGTCCCCAGTAATGATGCTCTTTCCAGAAAGGAGAGAGAGGACCGGCGGGGGTGGGGGGGTCAGAGGGGGGGACCAGCGGGGGTGGGGGGTCAGAGACGCGTGAGAGACAGGTAGTAAACCTGTTGTGATACTGTGTGTGTGTGTGTGTGTGTGTGTGTATATGTGCATGAATGTATGTGCATGCGTTTATGTGTGTGTGTGTGTGTGTGTGCGCGCATGCGTGTGTGCTCGTGCGTGCGTTTGTGTGTGTGTGTGTATGAGTGTGTGTGTGTATGTGTGTAAGTATGTGTGTGTGCGTTTGTGCATGTGTGTATATGCGCATGCGTGTGTGCTCGTGCATGCGTGTGTGTGTGTGTGCGTTTGTGTATGAGTGTGTGATCGTGCGTGCGTTTGTGTGTGTGTGTGTATGAGTGTGCGTGTGTATGTGCGTGTGCGTTTGTGCATGTGTGTATATGCGCGTGCGCATACGTGTGCCGCGTTAGCCTTACTGAACCAGAAGTTCCACACGGTGTCGTCCTCCAGCTTTCCACCGAAAGAGCAGCGCCAGAAGAAGCCCTCGTGGTAGAAGGTGGTCGGGTCCTGGCCACTGTCCGTCAGCACGACATCCCCGCGCTGTGGGGAAGCAACAGGGAGTCACTGGGCGCGGCGCACAGATCGGTGAAGAGCGGCAATACTGCAGCGCAGAGCAGCGAGAAATGTGGAGCAGTGGTCAGAGCAGCAGTGATCAGAGCAGCAATGTGGAGCAGTGGTCAGAGCAGCAGCATGGAGCAGTGACCAGAGCAGCAGTGTGGAACAGTGGTCAGAGTAGCAGTGGGGAGCAGCAGTGGGGTGCAGTGGTCAGAGTAGCAGTGATCAGAACAGCAATGTGGAGCAATGGTCAGAGCAGCAGCATGGAAAAGTGACCGGAGCAGCAGTGTGGAACAGTGGCAGTAGCAGTGGGGGAGCAGCAGCAGTGGTCAGAGCAGTGACCAGAGCATCAGTGTGGTCAGTCAGAGCAGCAGAGGGGAGCAGCGGTCAGAGCAGCAATGTGGAGCAGCGGTCAGAGGAGCAGTGGGGAGCAGCGGTTGGAGCAGTAGTGAGAAGCAGTGGTCAGAACAGCCATTCATTGCATTTCTCGGTTGGGTTTTTAAACTGTACGTGACACACTGCTTTCACATCACCAAGGTTTACAAGCCCACTTCACTGAGTAAAAAGCCGGCTGTGCGAATGGATTCAAGGAGAAGGAGGACAGGAATGTTGTACACAGCCCAGGACAGGAAATGCAAAACAACTCAATGGAAAATCACCACTCCAGTTTCCACAGCTTAATACAAATACTGAACCTCATCTCGGCTGAAGAGATCAATCCAGTCTTACAATACTAAGTCAAACCACTACAACATACAGTAGTGTCGGGGTGGTCATGATGCTTGATACTAACATGATACTATTTTTATTCTTGAAACTTTTACATATTATTATTATTATTATGGTAGTAGTTTATACATCACCTTTCATCTTACATTAGCTAATTAATGTAAACTGAAAGGGGATATATAAACTATCATTATTATTATTATTACAATACATATATAAACTACTATTTATCATCTTTCATCTTCCATTAGCTAATTAATGTAAGAAGAAAGATGATGTATAAACTACTATTATTATTATTATCATTATGATACATAAATAGTAGTTTATATATCACTATTCAACCTACATTAGCTAATTAATGCCCACTGAATTCAGGTACCTGAGGGATTTAATCATACCTGACCCAGAAGCTGACAGACACCTGAAAGAAAGAACCGAAATCCACACACCACCAGCTGATACCTCTGCTTTTATGAAAAACGTTGCTGTAAAGAAGTCATTTTATTTTAATTTGAAATGAGACCTGTCCTTAATTTTGATTTATAATAAAAATGTAGAGCTTGGAGTTTGTCTTCAGAGGCAGAATTTGACAATCAGTTATTTTTTTTCAGTTATGGACTAATTTTAACCGAACCCAGGCCACAGCGTGGAATTAATATTTTAAAAAATTGTATGCAGCTTTTGAATGATGTTAATAACGTTTTTAAGAAAAATGTATTTTTTTCTTGATTTGGATCTGTACACTGCAAATTGTAGGTTTGTAATCAATTTGAATTCACATATAGTTCAAAAATGCACACTCGGCTTTTATTTAAGGGTATTTCTACACTTTGGTTTCACCATGTAGAAATGACAGATTACAGCACTTCTTTTACATAGCCCACCCTATTTCAGGGCACCATAATGTTTGGGATACTAATGCTATCCAAATAAAAGTAGTCATGGTTTAGTACTGTGTTGCTTATCCTTTGCATGCAATGTCTGCTTGATGCCTGTGACCCACAGACATCACCAGGTACTGACTACCTTCTCAAGTGATGCTCTGCCAGGCCTGTACTGCAGCCATCTTCAGCTCCTGCTTGTTTCAGGAGCTAGTTGCCTTAAGTTCTAAGGAAGCAATAGAACACACCTGACTAATCAGAAATACCTGTGAAGTCATTTGTCACAAACATTATGGTGCCCTGAAATGGGGGGACTATGCATACAAAGTGCTGTAATTTCTACATGGTGAAACAAAAGTGTATTAAAAAAAACCTTTAAAAAAGCTGAGAATGTGCACTTTAACCACCTGTGAATTGTTGGTGTACAGAGCCAAATCAAGAAAAAAAATGTCTTAGTCCCAAACACTGTGGCGCTCACTGTAACTGAATATAAAGCATTCAGATATAGTGCAACGGGGAATTGTGCCACTGCGCTTTTAGTGACAGACAGATTTTCGCTGGTCAGGTGACCAGCATTCATTTGGCGTGAGTCAAGTCAGTCTGGCCTGAGCCGAGTGCGACAGCTGCGCCAGTCCCCGCCCCGCTACATCACCCACGAGCGGAGCACATGCCTTCCGCTCTGCAGTCACATGACTTCCCGCAACCCAGCCTCTACTCGAGCTTCACGACCGAACCGCGCTTCAATTGGCCGCTATTAAAAGGACGGCTTTCTATTAGTAGCCTGATATTCAACCTCGGTGGCAATAAAGACTGTTTACAGATTCATTTCTCTGGAATTTAATCCAGAGCCTTAGATCGTTGGAGGTCGGCGATGATCAAAGGCGAAGCTCGGACTGAGACGGCAGACGCGTAGATTGGATCAAATTCAACACTTTTCCGTTAATGTGACTTAAAACTAAATGCGTGTTTCCCTTTTTCCTTCAAAGACAAGTTTGGTGAATTCAGTGACCATCAAAACTAAAAGCACAAGTATTGATTTACAACTTTTGATTAAATTCAGGCCTTTGTGTCCTCGATAGCATAAATTAAATACGACACAATCCCAAACAAAGCCTGAAGTAATCTTCGTTCTGAATCCAAACCTTGGTAACAGTGGTACCGAGAGTTCCAGTTCTGCACAACTAGCCCAGTCAAAGAGGTCATTTTATGAGACCGACGCAAGCTTTTTCGGGTTGTTCTAAAACCACTTCTGTTGAGAAGCATTTTGATGGAAATCTAGAGCAACCTCAGTGCAGAACAATCCTAAAACAACCGCATATATCTTCACAGTCACATTTAGGACTTTACCAGACCACCAAAGGGGCTTACTGCCGAACATGATCCACACACCAGCCATCGACGCATCTGTAAATTTACTGAAGCAGTTCAGCTTAGAGCACCCCCCGCTCCCGAGCACAACGGCTGTGCCACACCAGGGAATCAAACCTGCAGCTCCTGAGCAGCACGCCCAGCTAACAGTTACACCACCCTGGCGAACACCCCCCCCCCCCCCCCCCCCCCCCCCCCTCTCCCCCATCCCCCATCCACCCCTGCCCCCCCCACCTCCAGGATAACGCCGCCGGGCCCGGTGGTCCCGCTGGGGTCCGGGCCGCAGGATTCGGAGGCCAGCAGCCAGTAGTCCGTCCCGAAGGAGAGGACGAAGAAGACCGCGCCGAGCGCCGCGAAGAACCCGGCGAAGAAGAGCGCCACGCTGAGCTTCATCCCGCCGTCCCGACTGCAGTGCCTGTCCGACGGACTGCCAGGGGGAGAGGCGGGGGCGCGCACCACCCCCGCAGGGCTCGTCCAACGGAGCCTCCCACCCCCAGCCCCCCGTCCCCCTCCCCCCCATTCCCCATTCCCTATTTTTGGGTGCTGACTTGAAAATCCCTGCTGCTTCCCTCCCACTATCCTGTCTGAGGGGGGCGGAGCCAGGGTAGCAACACCAAAATAACAGGCAGAAACTGGACACCCACCCCACCCATGCATACATACACACACACACACACACATACGCACACACAGAGACTCGCACCCATACACATAGACCCACACACGCACGCACTCATACACATACACATACACATACACCTACATACATGCACGCACACATACACACAGAGAACACAAACACACACACACCCATACAGACCAAGACACACACATACTTGGTCCCTCCCCCCAGCATCCCGGCTGTGGGGGGGGGGGGGGGGGGGGGGGTTGGCATAAAGAAACACTGCTGAAGTATTATATCCTAATATACTGTTACCCTGTACACCAAAATGGAACTGTGCCACTGCCGCTGCCCTGTTATGAAAATAATGGCATTTGTGGCTGTGTAAACCAGTAGCTGGGTTTTACACACACAGCCTCATACGAAGCTTCGCTGGCCTGCTAATAAACACAGCGCCACCTGCGCTCAAGTGCCACTCAAAAGAGCTGGGGTCTTCACCCGGGACACACAAAACAAGACTTAAAATGTCCCAACGTTTATAAAGCCTCAAAGAAAAGCCAAAAACTGTGTTTTCAAAGCGTTCGTTCAGGGTGGGGGGGGGGGGGGGGGGGTTTGGCGCTTCAGACAAAGGTTCATTATCGCCTGCGTGGGATATTTTACACAGACGGAGAGAGAGGGGGGAGGGCACAATAAACACACAGCTGTGAATCAGACGTGTCCTCGCGAGGGATGGGAAACTCAGTCCAGTCCACTGCTGCTTTTTTCTGTTCCGTTACTGAGGTTATTTCCGTGGGAGTAAGAGTGTTTAGAGGCTTGGTGCGGCAAACGTACATGATTTCATTTGCACAGAAATGCGCAAAATTCACCCAATTAGTTAAATATCAGTGTGAAACAATAGTGCACCACCTGATTTCATAAAATTATTTAAATGAAATTAATCTGTCTTTATAAAATCCCTCTGTCCGGTAAGAACTTTCAAGCAAAAATTTAACCATGAAGACCAAAGATGTTCCAAAACATCCTGGCGATTATGTTTCTAGAAGGACACAGATGAGCCTCATCCAATCAGTGTGTTTCAGCAGAGACATCTCAATCAGTGGGGCAGCGGACAGGTGGAAAAAAAAAAAAAAAAACATCTGAAAAGCACTATGGCTAAGTCGCTATTGGCTAAAATCGTCCGCTAAACTACTTAAGCTGTACTGTGCCACCTACACAAGCTGCCACTCTGTTTCACCCTTAAGGGAAGAAGAGCAGCCAGGATAAAAATGAGGAAAAATCCAGTCAGTGACTTTTACAGGGAAAAAAAAAAAAAAAAAAAAGTTTTCAGTGGCAGAGGTGGGGAACCGACAGTACCACAGTCAGCTGACTGTTTTTTTCTGAAAAACCCATAAAACCCATGTGCAATCTGCACAACAACATTAAAGTGAGGCTTTTGTGGGCAGTTCAGACACAGTTGCAATGTTATAGTCATCTGGTGAAATGCCACCACCACACCACCGGGTGGCAGTGCAGCACAGCACATTCAGTTCCCAGGTAGACCACTTTTGTATTTTTCCAAGGTTTAATCTGGCTTTGTTTTGCTAAATTTAGAGCTTCATAAATAGGGCACTAGATATTCTTTTGTTAAATTTAGAGTTTCATAAATTTCATAAAGTTTCAAAAGACGCCGAGAAAATTATAACGTAATTAACTATTTACACAAAAGGTCACATGAGTAAAAGGCAACACCAAGCAGCAGCGGGAAAAGCTCTTGGACCCCAGTTAGACCGGTTACACTAGGGCAGGTTCTTAATGCTGTTCCAAAACAACCCACAATCTGAACCACGAAGCAAGTAAGTCTGTCCAGTCATACAAACCACTAGTTTGATGGCGGAAAACTTTGGAGGGACCCAAAACCTGTCAAGCTCTAAGACTGGGATTCTGAGCCTGGCTTTCAGGACTAAAGGTTGAGGTTGCAGTTAAGGTGCCTCACAAAAAAAATAAAAATAAAAGATATAATATTGCTTAAGAACCATTTATTTTTTAAAACAGATATTCTATATACATTTTAATTACACAATATGATTAAAACAAAAAGAATGGCAGATGGTTTTAATGGAGCAGAGGAATTCCTCTGATCTGACATCTTCACAGTCACAAGCCATCCATCCAACGGAGAAAAGGACACACGGTCTCCTTCAACACACAACAGTCACAGGACACGGTTATCTCGGCCAAGGACACGGTTAGCAGAGCCTCAATCAGACAGAGGGGGCGCTGTAGCAGACCGCGGACTCTCATGTTCCTGTGTGCAGTTATGACCTCCGTGGTGTCTCAATGACATCACCACATGCAGAGTTCTGAGGAGCCTCCTGTGCTGTGGGAGAAAACGTCCCATGATCCTCCGTCCTACAGACGTTCCTGAGGTAAGAGCACTGGAAGTCGGTTGGTCCCCTGAGGATGTTCCACGTCTTTCTGTAGCTCAGGCTTTTGGGTGCACGCGGGAGCACTGCACAGCCCACACACTTTCGTTTCGGTCACACACACACACACACACACACACACACACACAGGAATAAATCACACCTCCGTTATCAAGGCTCTGTTTGAAAAGGGCGTTAACAAAAAAAAAAAAACAAACAAAACAAAAAAAAAAAAAAACCCCGGCATCTTTATCAGCACAGTCGCGATAGGCTGACTAGGACCCAGTTGAAGTTTCATTTGGAGGAAAGTCAAACCTGCAGGCCTCCAGGTTTCGGCGGTTTGGGGGCCAGCACCGCCACGCTCGCGCGACTGCCAAGGTACGCTCCGATACACGACAGCTTGCCGAGCATCATGGGAAACGCCACAGCGCTTTCATTGGAATAGCCGTGCCCCCCCCCCGACACCAAAACAGGCACAGAAGCACTGATAGGCTGTGGCTGATTTTCCAGTGTGTCATTTAGAGGGCGTGTCCCTGAGGCCACGCCCATCTCTCAGGACTTGCCCTCAAGGTACACTTTGTCCCGAAGGCACAGCCACCTGTTCTGAACTCTGCAGTACCAAGGCCGGTAAAAAGGCGGTTAACAAATTTTAAATGGTAACCAAAGATGATAATAAAAAATTATAATTCCCAATATTTTAACCCCCCCCCCCCCCCCCCCCAAAATAGTGGAGGACCCTAAAAGCAGAGGTAGCTGGTGTGAGGGGGTGGAGTGGAGTAGCGAGGCCTCTGCTCAGGTGTGTCCGGGCTACCTGGGGGTGTCGCCAGTGTCTGTCCCCCCCCCTCCTCCTCAGAATGATTGACGCTTCCCTGTGATGAGGGGGGCGGAGTGTAGCAGTGGGTTCTGGAGCCGCCTCGCCCCCACCCCCACTGCTCCACACCCCCCGCACCCCTCACACCCTGCACCCCGATGTCAGACGCCGCGCCCCCCTCTCAGTCCACGCCCCGCGCCCTCTCAGGGCTGGGGGGGGTTCCAGGGGGGACGGCGCAGGAGGGGGTTCCGGGTCCCGTCGTCCGCGGGGTCCCGGGGGTCCCGCCCTCGTCGGGCTCGTCGAGCGCCCTGCGGCGGCTGGGCACCCGGGAGTCGCTGGAGCTGGAGCCCCGCCGGGACGGTCCGCCCCGCGCCGGCCGCGCCCGCCGCTCGTCCACGAAGTCCACGCGCGAGGGCTGCTCGTCGGCGCCATCTACGGGCGTCTCGCGCAGCGTGTCCAGCCTGCGCAGCGGCAGCATGGCGCGCGACGACGCCCGCTGGGGCTGCCCGTACCGCGGCCGGGCCGCCGGGTAGTCCGTCTCCGACATGACGTCATCCTCGCCTGAGGGGACGCAAACGTACAACCATCACCATCATCATCATCATCATCATCATCCAGCTTTCACCCACATTCAATCGGTTTCCCCTACCCTTCCTCAAATCAAACTTCGCTCCACTCCAAAGCCTCATCACACCAGAGATTACAGATCTCCACAGAACACACAGATATCTGTATAATTTCAGAGCCAGTTAGGAGATTATGGGCAAGAGACGCTGTAGGCGTACACCAGGGTAACAACCTTAGTGCATTGACAAGTGAAATAGCTGTGGCATAGTGGCACAACATAGTTAGCTCCAGGCCTAGCACCTGGCTTGTCACTAGCAAGCAGAGTGGCTTAGCATAGTTAGCACTAGGCTTGTCACTAGCAGAGTTAGCACAAGGGCTTGTACTTGCAGCGTGTAAGTGAATAAGCTGCTGCAAATGCTGTGTGAAACTCACCTGCAGGACGTAGTCTCTTCGGGGGGAACTGTGAGTCCAGGTTCTTACCAGCAGGGAGGGAGAAATACTTATGGGACTTGGCAATATCCTGAGAGACAGAAATTAACACATTACATTACATTTATTTAGCAGACGCTTTTATCTAAAGCGACGTACAAAAGTGCATATCAAGGTCAATTACAAACCGACTGCACACACACACACACTCATAAGCACACACACACACACACACACACACACTCATAAGCACACGCACACATGAACACACACACACGCACGTGCAGTCGTGCACACCACACACAAATACAGACACACACACTCAACCCACAGTAATAGCTAGGCTAGGGAAACGATCCATTCCTCACTCCCCCTCCTTCTCCCCCCCCCTCCCTCAGCATTCCTAAGCGTGACCCTCGTGCCGGGCTGTGAGCCCCTCCCGTACCGGCGCCTGGAAGCTTCCGGAACGCAGGCTGCGGCGGATGCTGGCGTGCCGTCGGATCAGGATCTCCCGGGCCTTGGACTGGTTGGGCAGAGCGCTCTTGTTGGTGTACTCCAGGGTCTGAGACAGAAACACGGAGAGACAGAGAGAGACAGAGAGACAGAGACAGACAGGGAGAGACAGAGACAGAGAGAGAGAGAAACAGCGATAGAGAGATACAGAGATAGAGAGACAGAGAGAGACAGAGAGAGACAGAGAGCGACAGAGAGCGACAGAAACACAGAGAGACAGAGAGCGACAGAGACAGACAGGGAGAGACAGAGGCAGAGAGAGAGAGAGACAGAGAGAGACAGAGATACAGCGATAGAGAGATACAGAGAGACAGAGACACGGAGAGACAGAGAGACAGAGAGAGAGACACAGAGAGAGACAGACGGAGTAAAAAATTAACATTGCTTTGTGTACATTCCTCAGTATGAAACCCTCACTTAAATAGGCTCCACTGCCCAAAATCACAGCCCGCTGCACAGAAGACCATAATAAAACGTATTAAGGGCTGCAGTCGACATCGTCCTTACACAACCACCAGCTTTCATCTCAGAAAGCCCCTCTATGTTTACGGTGTTGACTCTGCGTTTGGCAGCCTCTCTGAGAACCAGGAAGGGACTGTAATCTCCTCACGGGATTTACGAGGCCCTCTGGAGGAGGCCGCCCCCCCTCCCACCTACTCCTTTTCAGACGAGAATATCTTCCACACAATGAGGGGGGAGAAAAAACCCACAGTATGAAGCTACGGAAATCGTGGCACACGAAAATTTAGAAAAATGGAGATTCTCATTAACACCATTTTATTTATGGCTGTGATGTCTATGAGGTGTCGTCTCAGTTTTTTTCTCCAATTAAAACTCGGCGTGCCGCCATTTCTGTAGCTTCATAATAAGGTATTTTCCTCGTTGATTCGTTTTTTTCGTGGCAGAGCACCCGGGCAGCAGGCACTACATTACATTACACGTTACATTACATTACATTTACATAACACATAACACAACATGTTATGACGAGAACAGGCCATTTAGCCCAACAATGCTAGCTATTTTCCTGACTAAATCAGTGCTCTGATTACATACAGACTAGTTAGCATCTAACACCGTATCAAGCCTACTCTTGAAAGTCTTCAGAGTTTCTGCCTCAACTATGTGACCTGGCAGGCTAATTCCACACATTCACTACTCTCTGTGTGAAAAAAATTCTTCCTAATGTCTGTAGGGAATTTACCTTTTGCTAATTTACATTTATGTCCCCTAGTTTACTGGGAGGAACAGCATCTGTTATCAATATTTAATATCTTCCACAGTCAGTCTCTCCATTTCTCTGTCTGTCTCGCATGCGCACACGCACACGCACACACACACGCACACGCACACGCACACGCACACGCACACGCACACGCGACCAGGAAAAAACCCAATTCAGGTAAACCAGTGCGTGAACAGGAAGCAGGATTTCACAAAACAGCATTCACTTTTTAAGCGTCTGGATTCTGAAAAAACCTCTTCCTCTTTTGGAGTTCAAAATTTGGAGTCTTTCCAATAACACACCCCATACACCTTCAATAACCTTTGCCTTTGAATCTATTTCAATGAGATGTGTATATTAAGTGTTGCATAATTGTTTTGAATGAATAATGAGTCTGTAACAGGTTCAGTGCATGTTGAATAACGCCATTCAATCCGTTTCTGTACAGAAGCATAACTGCTTGTTCTGTACACATGGCATAACTGTTCTGGAATGTTATCTCCACAGCCTGATTTTATATACAGATAACGGAAGACATAAAACTGTCTATTGAACATATTTAAATATCGCTCGTGTAATAAAGTCCGCCTTTGTTCCCCCATTAGAGAGAGCTGCACGCCTTCCTCTCGGCAATGCGACAAAAGCGCTTCACACTCCTGCAGATTTACGGGTGATTTGCAGCGAGCTTCGTCTGAATGCAGTCCAACGGGTTCTACAGTTTCACACGCACACACACACACACACACACACACACATACGCGCGCACACACACACACACACACACACGTGCACACACACACACACACACACAACACACACACGCACACACCCTCACACCCTCACACCCCCTACCCTCCGACACCTGAGGGGTATCACATGGCAGAACCCGCTAGCCACAATATCTCACCTGGGCTTAGATTAAAACCGAACATTTTTTTAATCAAAAGTCAGTCGAGGCAGTCGCTGCCACTGCACCCTTCCCCAAGCTGCTGTGCACGATGGCTCCAGTGAAAATCCAGCTGTCTCAAAGCATGATGTGTAAGGACACAGAAAGGTGTGTATGGACACAGCAGCTTTCCTGTTGAATCAGCTGAACAAATACATGACATTATGGACAGTAACAGAATTCTTTTCACTGGCTGACAAAGCACGACGCATTTCTGCTTTCATTGTCATTATTAAAACCAAGATTAGATTAGGTGGCAGGTTTCAGTCTGTCTCCCTCGGCTGTAAGATAAAAAGGGCGGGCTCGTTCTCCAGTCTTTGTTCCTTCAAAACTTTCACAGACCACTTGACTAGCCCCTCAGAAACAGCCAATCAGCACGCTCGCCACGGAGGCATACGAGAGACAGAGACTCTGCTTTTTTTTTACTTTCATTTTTTTTGTAAAAATAACTAATTCATTGTATATAGTTGTATCTTGTAATCAACTGCTTTGGCAATAAATTGCCTATATTTGTCATGCCAATAAAGTACTTTGAAATTGAATTGATTGAGAGAGAGTGTGTGGTTAGCTTTTGTTCTTATTATTGTCCTCGTCCTAGTGTCTGTGATTCTACTTGTGGGTTGTATTAATTACATGTCTTGTGTCATTGTTAATCCTTTCATTGTGAATTGCTTTGGCAATATTGTTCGTACACAGTCATGCCAATAAAGCATTACTGAAGAGGGAAGAGCCCATTTTTTAAAGGGTGCCGGCAGCACACGCAGTGAACATACAATGTATTTAGTCACAACAGAGAGGGTTGATGTCATCAGTGGAAATTTACTGGCTGCCAAACCCACAGGATCATGCAAAACAGCCGAAGACAGAAGCAGAGACCAGTGATGCAAGCCATTTCAGCCACAGCTTGGGGGGGGGGGGGGTCGAGCTCAAATACAAAATTTGGCTCCTCCTTAGCCAATAAACGACTATCGATTTTTTGAACGTCCACCACAACAGAGACACGCCCCTCTTGGGACCGGAGTTTCTCCTCACGCTGGGTCAATCCTCCAGTTCGGCAAAAGCGCACGAAGCCAATTTGCTTTTGAAGTCCTTCTGCAAGTCCAGACTCTGGACATCCTGTACTACACAACACAAAGCTTCCATTCAGGGCGTCCTGTACCGCACCACTATTTACAGCTGAAGGCCGAAAAACTGGCGGGGGCGGCCCGCCGAAAACCGGTTCTGCAACCCATGTCCCGCACGCTGTGGCTAAGTGCCACTGCAGAGGAAACTCTGGCAGCACCCTGCAACCTGTCAGAGGGTTTTACAACCGAGCAGCCATCCCATAATCAGTTAAAAATCTGCTCAACGGCAGCCCCACCGTCCCAGGTGGAAAATGGCTGACCAGACACAGGACAACGCTGGTGATTGGCCAGATGAGTTTCCCCCACCTTATCAGTAGCAGGGTCAGCGCAGGTAACTAGGTAACCAGGTAACCAGGTAACCCGGCGGTAAGGAAAGGCAGCAGGATGACTCACCCTCTGGCGGATCTTGTACATGTTCTTGGACAGGAGGTCGTGCATGTTCCTCAGGTCGCTGGCCAGGAACTTCTTCTTCGATTTGCCGGAGGGCTTCTTCTCCTCACTGCGGGTACAGAAACGGGGGGGGGAAGGGGTTAATGCGGGGCGTATCCCCCCCCCCCTCCCTCCCTCCGGAGCTACACTCGCGCGTGCGTCTCGCACACGAGAAGAGCGTCCCGCTGTGTCTGCACGGCCGCCGCCGTTCCAAGCTGGCGTCTCGGCAAACAGGAAGTCGCACCGCGGCCTCGCCACGTGGCTTCCTGCCAGCCCAGCTCACATTCAAAAAAAAGAATTTGACTGCGCTTCAAAGGTGTGAGTTCACCTACAGAACTTAGGCAGGCAGGAAGTAGGTCAGTGTGTGAGTTGCGTCTGCCGTTGGAACTCAGTCCTGTTTCTCAGGCAGTCTAGCGGGACGCCAATCACAGCGCGGCCCTCTGCAAACGGAGCCGAGCAGATCCGAAGCCCTCGCCTTAAAATCGGATGCGCCTCTTCAGCAATGACTCCGGCGAGAGGAGGTGGAGGACAGATGGAAACGGAGCAGAAGAGAGAGGGACAGAGGGAATTCTGGGAGACACTCACTGCAGGGAGACGATGGAGGGAGCAGCACTCGGGTGAGAGGAAGCGGAGGACGGATGGAAACGGAGCAGAAGAGAGCGGGAAGAGGGACAGAGGGAATTCTGGGAGACACTCACTGCAGGGAGACGATGGAGGGAGCAGCACTCAGGTGAGAGGGTGTCCAGGATCTCGGATGGAAATGGAGCAGAGAGCTTGAACAGGGACAGAGGGAATTCTGGGACACTCAGTGCAGAGAAACTGTGGACGGAGAGCACTCAGGTGATGAAGGTCATGGAAGAAACGGGCGCAGAAGACCTGACAGGGGAATTCTGGGAGACACTCAGTGCAGGGAGACGATGGAGGGAGCAGCGCTCAGGTGAGAGGAAGTGGAGGACACGGAGCAGAAGAGAGAAGGACAGAGGGAATTCTGGGAGACACTCACTGCAGGGAGACGATGGAGGGAGCAGCGCTCAGGTGAGAGGAAGTGGAGGACACGGAGCAGAAGAGAGCGGGGAGAGGGACAGAGGGAATTCTGGGAGACACTCACTGCAGGGAGACGATGGAGGGAGCAGCGCTCAGGTCTCCTGCGCTGGTGTCCAGGATCTCCATGGCGTTCTGGAGCTCCAGCTTCTTGTACAGGGCCACGATGCTGGACTCAGCCCGGTTGTCCTTGATCAGGATCCTCCTGATGAACTTGTCGTTGAACTTCTTAAACCTGCAGGGGCACCAGGATTCATGAGCGACGGGTAGGGGATTCATATGTGATTGGATGGGGATTCATGAGCGATGAAGGTGGGGATTCATGTGTGATTGGGTGGGGATTCATGAGCGATGAAGAGGGGATTCATGAGCGATGGGTGGGGATTCATATGTGATTGGGTGGGGATTCATATGTGACTGGGTGAGGATTCATGAGCAATGAAGAGGGGATTCATGTGCAATCAGCAGGGATGGGGGATAGGGGTCAATTGTCCCCCACCTCCTCCCCAAGAAACTATCCAGCAGTGAGGGAAACACATGAGAATTAAGTATCAGTCTTAGCCACATCTCAGTTTACGCAATAATTCCAGTAACACATCAAAAAAAGAAACATTTCAGAATCTGGCATCCTGTGGACTGTGGTTCCTGATCAGTCTGATCAGTGCTATTGAGCTGTGACATCAGCGCTAACAACCTCACAGAGTAGAAATGGGTCATTTCAGAGATTTTTTTGTGTGCATAACCCCCCCCCCCCAGCGCACGAAAACATCTCCCCTCCCGCTGGAATGTCACGCCGGTGTCTCCTTTCCCGGCTCACCCCGAGGCAGCCACAACGACAGAGCGAGTTCTGGCAGGGACCGCTCTAAATTTAGAGGCGTCTAACCGGTCCCGCCAGCTCCCCCCTATCAGCACAGAGGGGAGGGGGAAGACACTGTGAAAAAGCCCAAACGCTGTTCACGGCTCCCGTGGAAGCAATTAGTCTCTCTCGCTCTGTGAGTCTCTATGGAAATGAGCATCCGTGCTGCACATAACCAGGCGTGGGGTTAGGTGGGGAGAAAGCCCAAAAATCAGGAATCCCCATCAGCTAATGGGCTCTGTGGCTGGCCTAGGACACCCCCAATGCCAGAAATGCGGAATGCAGCTCGAGGGACTTTTTTTTTTCTTCTTTTTTTTTTTTTTTTTTTTTTTTTTTTTTTTTACACAGGCACCGCAGTGGACACCCTGTGGTTTCACAAGGACCCACAGATTCACCAATCAGGCTCTTACTTGTCTTTCCAGTAGTAGTGACTCCACTGCCCACAGAGGTCCTCAATTCCAGCAATGGTGTGCTCCATGACCTGAAGCAAACAGCAGCAACATGCAAACACACACGTTATGCCTCTAAATGCCACACACGTTAAACACACACGTGCAGCACATGCACACAAACATGCGGACACACAAAATATTGGACAATATACTGTTTACCCAGCTCACAATTTGCATAAAGTACTGTTAAATACAAGTTTGTTTGTTTGTTTCCTTTCAATCAGCAGGCAACCTAGGCAACAAGACATGTGGACCGTAGCCAATCGATGACTGAGGGGAATCAAGAGAATGCCGCCATGTGTACTTATCAGAGGTTGAGTGAAGCAGAGAGGAGATGCAGAGAGGAGACACAGAGAGGTGAAGCAGAGAGGAGACGCAGCAGAGAGAAGACGCAGAGAGATGAAGTAGAGGAGACACAGAGGAGAAATAGAGGTGAAGCAGAGGAGAAGCAGAGAGGAGAAATAGAGGTGAGAGCAGAGGAGACGCAGAGAGAGAAGAGAAACAGAGGAGAAGCAGAGGAGAGAGAGATGAAGCAGAGAGGAGACGCAGAGAGGAGAAGCACAGAGAGGTGAAGCAGAGGAGACGCAGAGAGGAGAAGCACAGAGGAGAAGCAGAGAGGAGAAGCAGAGAGGAGACGCAGAGAGGAGACACAGCGGACAGCAGGTGAGTAACCAGGCTCCTACCCTGGTGTGAACCTCCACGTTGATGCTGGTGAGCTTGCGGTTGGTCCGGCGCACGTTCATGAACTCGATGAGGGGCCGGATGCTGATTCCCTGAGGAGAGAAGTCCGAAAGGTGAGGGACAGGGATCGGACGTCAGCCACACAAACCCCCCGCACCCCAGGCCCGGGGACCGCTCCTCACCTGGAGGAACACAGTGAACAGGATGACGGCGATGGTGGCGGTGATGAAGAGCTGCCTGCGCTCGATGTTAGGAGGCAGGAGGAAGACGAGGGCGAAGCAGATGGCACCGCGCAGCCCGCCATACGCCAGCCCAAACTGGTCTTTGAAGTTGAAGGGGATGGTGCGGAAGGGGTTAATAATCTGGGTCAGCACTAAGACACCTGGTGAGAGAGGAGAACGAGAGCGACTCAGCAAACCAGCGCTCTACACACAACCTCAGGACACACACACGCACACACACAAGCACACACGCAAGCGCACACAGTCACACTCACTCACACACACACACACACACACACACAAGCAGTTTGTCTGTCTTTCACACGCACACATGCTTGCACACTCGCACGCACACACACACATACCCACACGCACACAGTCTCTCTCTTACACACACACACGTGCACACGCGCACACACACGCACACACACACGCACACACGCGCGCACGCACACGTACCCAGCCCTCTCCAGACGAAGACGAAGAGCAGGGTGGAGAGGATGTAGCCCCAGTTCCACTCGTGGTCGGTGGTGACGGTGACCACGCCCAGGAAGAAGAAGATGAGGGTCTCGGACACGGTGCCCACCATCTTGATGACGTGCCGAATGGTGGTGCAGGAGCGCTGGGACACGTTCTCCTCCACGTAGTACTTCATGGTGAGGGCGCAGGTCACGATCCTGTCCCCCAGAGCCACAGACCCACCAGAGCCACAGGGCATCAGCAACAGCGCTCACACCTCACACAATCACGTTCAACAGCAAAAGAATAAGAGTGTGGGTTCTGCATGGGTGCATGTGTGTGTGCGTGTGAGTGTGTGTGTGTGTGTGTGTGAGGGTGAGTGTGAGTGTGTGTGTGTGCACGCATGACTGTGTGCGTATGTGTGTGTGTGTGTGTGTGTTCATGGTTGAGTGTGTGTGTGTGTGTGTGTGTGCAATTGTGTGCAGTGTGTGTGTGTGTGTGTGTGTGTGTGTGCATGGTTGTGTGTGTGTGTGTGTGTGTGTGTGTGTGCATGGTTGCATGTGTGTGTGTGTGTGTGTGTGTGTGTGTGTGCGCACACGGCGTGTGGCTCCACTCACGCCATGATGCTGGAGATGGAGAAGAGCTCGGCCACCAGGTAGGCCAGGTAGCTGTACATGAAGACGAAGAGCGGCTCGATCTCGCGCACGTTGGCGGTAAAGCGGGTGGTGAAGGCCGCCACGAAGCCGAAGAGGAAGCCGAAGAGCAGCCCGCCGAAGCTCACCACGAAGAACCGCGCCACGCCCAGGAACACGTCCACCGAGTCCACCTCCGGCAGCTCCGCCACAAACGTGAACATGTTGTACAGCACCTGACCAGGGGGGAAAACAGCCAATCAGAAGCAGCGGGGCAAGGGAAGGGGAAGGAACGTGGGTCGGCAAGCTCTAGCCAATCAGGGCCTACAGTTAATCAGTGTATTTCAGCCACAGACTGTAGACAAATATTGACTAAGTCACTGTGATGTCACCCATTGACTCTCCATGGGCTTGTGGGAAGTGTAGTTCATGGGCACCGCCATGTTGTGCAAATTGGAGTCAGAGAATGCACAGTAGGGATTTGAAGTCCAGTCATCCACCAAGTACATGAAGATACACTGACTTGATTGTGATGCAAACTGTTCCTGATTCGTCCAAAAGATATTATCATCTTGTCCAAATAGCACATTAACTTAACAAATCAGGGGAGACATTATACGGAAAAAAAAAAACATCTATTGGAAAAAAAATTATTGACTTTGTATTTTCACCATATTTTTGCCATTGACTTTACATTAAAACGGGTGGCTGAAACACCTGTACTGGAGACAACCACAGTGGCGCTAGTGAGCAACGTCTCTCAACACGTGAGCTTCAAAAACACAGCCCCGGTTTTGGCCGCTTGATTTCAGCGCTTAATTGGCTACGGAGTCCACACAGCACAGAGATCCCCGCGATACAGCGCTCACTAACAGGGTGCGGCACAGTCCCTAGAGCGGTGTGTGTGTGTGTGTGTGTGTGAGTATGGGGGGGTGTGTGTGTGTGTGTGTGAGTGTGTGTGTGTGAGTATGGGTGTGTGTGTGTGTGTGTGTGAGTATGGGGGGGTGTGTGTGTGTGTGTGTGAGTGTGTGTGTGTGTGTATGGTGTGTGTGTGTGTGTGTGTGTGTGTGTGTGTGTGTGTGTGTGAGTATGGGTGGGTGTGTGTGTGTGTGTGTGTGTGTGTGTGAGAGTATGGGTGTGTGTGTGTGTGTGTGTGTGTGTGTGTGTGTGTGTGTGTGTGTGTGTGTGTGTGTGTGTGTGAGTATGGGTGGGGTGTGTGTGGTGTGTGTGTGTGTGTGTGTGTGTGTGTGTGTGTGTGAGAGAGTATGGGTGTGTGTGTGCAGAGAGGAGGAAGAGGCTCCAGATGTGGCCTGCCAGCAGCTGAAAAACCGGTCAGACAAGAAGGCAACTGGAGCAGAGAAACTGTTTTTCCTTTTTTCTTTTCCTTTTATACTTTTTTTTTTTAACGCGACTGTTTTCCAAGCTGCTGGAGTCGGCTCTACATTACATTATATTACATTTATTTCGCAGACGCTTTTATCCAAAGCGACGTACAAAAGTGCATATCATGGTCGTTTGAACACAAGTTCCTTATTTTGTACAGCTATTTTAGCTAAGAACACAGTTCACACAGTGAACACTATTCTAACCTAACCTCTGCAAAGCAACTAGGCAGAAGAGTGCTACAGATTAGGACAAAGACAAATACAAGTGACATGAAAAGGGGGGGGGGGGGGGGGGGCACAGCTCTAAACACAGTAAGGGGCTCTAAACACAGTAAGACCAGCCGAAGCAGGGGAGGCGGCTCTGGGACAGCGACCCTGGTTAATGTGCAGGGCCGAGCTCACCGGCTGTGCGCATGAACACACGAGCACGTCCTGCTAAGACCCAGACCACAGGCCAGCTCACGCAGGTCTCCGTCTCTACCGAACTCCACAGTAAATACCACAAACCAACACCTGACATCTGCCATTCAAAACTCCTCCTCTGAGAACTTAAACTGCCTTGTTTTCCAACTTCCTCCTCCCCCGACCCACTTCCGGACATTAAAACCAGAAAGGCAGTTCCTCCTCCACCTGGCCCCTCTGCACACCGTCCCAAAACAGCGAGGCTTGTGACAGCGAGTGACCCCCCCCCCCCCCATTTTCAGCGGATCCTGTCCACTCCCTAGTTTGCATTTTGCGCTCACACAAAGTGTTCGGGGGGGGGGGGGGCGGGAGCCTCGGTGATCCCACAGGCTTTAATCACAGGTAGCAGCCCCACCTCTCCCCTCACACAGGGTAAATGTTTGTCCTTGTCACTCACCGTGTGTACAAAATAAAGTTGGTTCTCGCTCTTTGCTCCTTTGTCTCATGCACTAACAAACCCAGAGGGAGTAAGAACACAGCCCTGACATGAGAAGTGAGCCTTTAGCTCAGACTGGGCGAGTTATACACAGCGACTGCACACTTTTGCGCTGCTTGTGTATGTTAAAGGAGCCATTTCAGCAATGTGCTCAAAGTTGGATAAACAGGGTTTCTCACTGAGTGCAGTCTAGACATGAGAGCTGCATCGTTTACCATTATTCACCATTGATTTTGGATATTTGTTCTAAGCATTCTTTGTATTTTCATTCAAAATTTTGCATTTGTACAGTTGACACTAGTCTTGTAACCATGCCTCATTTCTAGCTTAAGACATAGCCATAGCTCTTCTGACTTAACCTTGAGACTTAGCCATAGCTCTACCCGGAACTAGACTTCATGTTCATAGCCCTGGATAGCTGCTACTTAGAATTATACTTTATCTGACCCGTGTTTGCATTTGTTCTAATGACCTTCGGTATTCACTTATTGTGTGCCACTTCAGATTAAAAAAGCATCTGCCAAATTAAATGCAATTGTAAAAATGTAAGAGTACATTAAGAGTTCTCTACATTTGACAGTTCAGGAAAAGCAAACAGGATTGAGAAGGTCGACGGATTTCAACAACACATTTACACAACAATAACGAGACTGACAGCCCCCCCATTGGAGGACAATGCGCTGAGTTTCGGCAAGACTGGACTCTGGCTGTGGCCCCGCCCACTCCCGCACGGGGTCGACATCCACTCAACCGAGAGCGTGGAGCTGCCAGAACCAGTCTGAGTGGCATCTGACACACACACACACACACACACACACTCACCCACACGCACGCACACGCACGCGCACACGCACACAAACACGCACACACACACAGCCCCCAAACTCAACACAGCTCCTCCTGTAACTTCAGCTCAGAAAGTGTGGTGTAACAAAGGCTGTGGACAACTGAGGGCAGTCTGGAGGCGCTCGCTCACTCACTCACTCACTCACTCACTCACTCACTCACTCACTCACTCACTCACTCACTCACTCACTCACTCACTCTCACACACACATCACTCACTCACTCCCCCTCACTCAGTCAGCACAGCTCCTGAGGGCAGTCACTGGTCATCTCACTCTCTCTCTCTCTCTCTCTCTCTCACATACACACACAAACGCGCGCACACACACACACACACACACACACACGGCCCCCAAACTCAACGCAACCCCTCCTGTAACTTCAGCTCAGAAAGTCTGGTGTAACAAAAGGCTGTGGACAACCGCGGGAGGAGAAACCACACAGAGCTTCGGAAACCTGAGCTCATTGTGCGCCCAAACACCACCCAAGCACCCGAGAGACCCGACATGGACAAACACAAACAAAGACAAAAACTACCACTCCCAGCGCGGCAGATTTCTACAGGTAAAACAGCCCCTCTAATCCCCGGGGACACTTCCACGACCCCCCTACTGCCACACCTCTTTTCCCAAAAAAAAACTCAACTTCTGGCACGGACAGGAATAATTTAGAGAGATTCTCATTAAATCATTGCGATATTAGAAATAGTGAATAACGATGCAAAGTCCCGACTCCACCTGCACCCAGAAATATGTTTAATTCGCTGTAAAACTCTCTCATATTTCATTTTTTAAATGTACCGGTAACATAGACGTGTTCTGGCCAATGAAACCATGCAGGTAATTAAGACTAGGAGGAACAAGGGGGCGGGGCCAGCCGCTGCTACCGCTGCCTGTTAGCTGAGGTGATGTCATGAGCCAGATTACAGACACGAGACTGTAAAAAAGACTTGAGGAATGTCAGGAAATCAAGCCACCTGGGGACAGGTGTATGGAACCCTCAGTACTAAACGAGTCTCAGCAAGTCAGCTTGGGTCCAGAGGGAGACTCAGAGACTCACAGAGACTCCCAGTGACGCGATCTTCTTTTTCTTTTTTCATAATGGTTCTAAACATGAGCGCGGCTTTTTTTGTGAAGGCTTCCTGTGGAAAAGTACAGCGCGTGACAGCTTGTCTAAGGTTGCCAGGGGGTGTTTTCTGGAGGATCGTCTTGGTTTATCGACACTAATAATCCCTCTAAAGTTATTCTGCTAACCAGGCACCCTGCTCGCCCATAACTAAGGGGAGGGGTCGTGAAATGAGCCGGGGGGGGGGGGGGTGGGGGAGATTTGAATGCTCTCGGTTTCGCCTGACAACAGTGAAACCCCCCTCCCCCCCCACCACCCCACACCCTCCCATAAACAGCAATTACTGAGCTGATTTGACTGACAGCTGCAGCTAACCCTGGACTCTACGCACATATGCACACAAACTATAAAGTGCACACACACCGACTAACATACTCGTGCATCACCAGCGCACACACACCAACTAACATACTCATGCTTCACCAGCACACACACACCAACTAACATACTCATGCTTCACCAGCACACACACACAGACTAACGTACTCATGCTTCACCAGCACACACACACCGACTAACATACTCGTGCTTCACCAGCACACACACACCGACTAACATACTCATGCTACACCAGCGCACACACACCGACTAACATACTCATGCTTCATCAGGGCACACACACCGACTAACGTACTCGTACTTCACCAGCGCACACACTGACTAACATACTCCTGCTTCACCAGCGCACACACACAGACTAACATACTCATGCTTCACCAGCGCACACACTGACTAACATACTCATGCTTCACCAGCGCACACACACCGACTAACATACTCATGCTTGACCAGCACACACACACCGACTAACGTACTCATGCTTCACCAGCGCACACACACCGACTAACATACTCATGCTTCACCAGCGCACACACTGACTAACATACTCATGCTTCACCAGCGCACACACACCGACTAACATACTCCTGCTTCACCAGCACACACACACCGACTAACATACTCATGCTTCACCAGCGCACACACTGACTAACATACTCATGCTTCACCAGCGCACACACTGACTAACATACTCGTGCTTCACCAGCGCACACACACCGACTAACATACTCATGCTTCACCAGCACACACACACCGACTAACATACTCATGCTTCACCAGCACACACACACCGACTAACATGCTCGTGCTTCGCTGGTGAACACGCACTCGCTCACCACTCGCCCGCCCGCCCACTCACCACGGTGACGGCATCGTTGAACAGGCACTCGCCGAACACCACGATGTAGAGCTGCTCGTTGACGTTGATGTCCTCGAACACGGTGAGCACGGCGACGGGGTCCACCGCGCTGATGATGGAGGCGAACAGCAGGTTCTCCTGCAGGTTGATGTCCTGCACGCCGAAGGCCTCGATCTGGCAGACGGCGTAGAGCGACAGGCCGATGCCGATGCTGTTCCACAGCGTGCCCACCACGGCGAACCACAGCACGGTGCCCACGTTCTCGAAGAAGGGCCGCGTGGGCATGAAGTAGCCCGAGTCCAGCACGATGGGCGGCAGCATGTACAGGAAGAAGACGTTGGAGCTGAGCACCGCGGGCGGCTCCTCGTGGACCGAGTGCATGATCCCGCCCACGATCAGCCCGATGCTGATCAGCAGGCACGACTCCGGGATCCAGATGGTGATCTTGTGGTACACGTGGAAGCCTTTCAGAGAGAGAGACAGAGAGAGAGAGAGAGCAGAGTGCAGTTAGCATCAGTATCGGGGATGGGAAGTGTTCATTTCCTATGCAATACGACCTTTCGAATTTTTTGTCCGGTTTATACCTCCGCAAAGCAACCGGCAATGCCACCGTTTTGGTTGTGGCTTATAGATACATTTTAGCGCATTTTACCTAATGCTCATTATGCCTACACATCCCTCATCACGTAGACCCTGTTGCAGAGGGGTGTGTAGGCCCTCTCGCAGAGGTGCACGTAGACCCTGTTGCAGAGGGGTGTGTAGGCCCTGTCGCAGAGGGGCGTGGGCGTGTAGGCCCTGTCGCAGAGGGGCGTGTAGGCCCTGTCGCAGAGGGGCGTGTAGGCCCTGTCGCAGAGGGGCGTGTAGGCCTTGTCGCAGAGGGGCGTGTAGGCCCTGTCGCAGAGGGACGTGTAGGCCCTGTCGCAGAGGGGCGTGTAGGCCCTGTCGCAGAGGGGCGTGTAGGCCCTGTCGCAGAGGGACGTGTAGGCCCTGTCGCAAAGGGACGTGTAGGCCCTGTCGCAGAGGGACGTGTAGGCCCTGTCGCAGAGGGGCGTGTAGGCCCTGTCGCAGAGGGGTGTGTAGGCCCTGTTGAAGTGGCTCTAACTGCGGGTCAGGATCCTCAGGTGGAACACATGAATGACTCTGTTCAGTGACGAGATTCATCCTCCCAAACTAAACCCCTTCAAAAGACAGCAAATCTGGAAAGGGCACAGACTCCTAATAGCCGATGCAGGCATTTGACGCACGTTCACAAGATCCCGTATGAAAACAGCCCTCACTACATTACGGTTCAGGTGATGAGCGCGTTCACTCGTTAAACAGGTTGTAGGCTCACAGCTTAGGGGACCGTGTTCCAGTGTGAGGCAGGTGCACAGCAAGAGAGGAACCTACCGTCTGTGCGCTTTAAATATGCCAAAAATGAACACATTTAAACGTTTTAACTGTAAGGCCACATAAGAAATGCACATGTCCTGTGAGGACCCAGTTTTGGAGGGCGGAAGATATCTTATCCAGGAGAATGTAGAGTATTTAGGAAGATGTTCTGTGCAATCCAAGACCCACCCTAAATGTATTATGCTGAAGACCAAGCGTGCACAGAAGAACAAGAGGTGGAAAGCTAAGACATCCAAATAATACCCCAGAAAAATAAAAAAACTAAACAGAACAAATACATAGCTATTACTAAAACTCAGTTTTGAGTACATGCAACAATCATTTTGTAGCCTATTTGTTCTTTTTTTGGGCATTCAGGCGTTACGATTGAAAATGCCAACTCCAGGAAGGAAATCAGTCGTTTAAGAGCTCAGGATGTCCCAAAAACATAAAGGAAGAACCATTAAGACTCAAACAGCGCGTGAGGACAGACAGGTGGAAATCTTAATATGAGGCTGATCGTAGCAATACATCAGAATGTTTTCGCCTCAATGTTTCTTTAGACAAAACAGACTGGTTAAAACGCGTTTAAAATTATATTAGTACAAGGTCATTTCCCCCACGTTATTTTTAAACGCAAGGAAGCAAATACGTTTTTTTACCCACCAATTTTTGCAAACGATGCAAGCAGGACCCAGAGCGTGATTTCAAAAGGAACCTGTATGCGGGGATAGTCCATAGCGAAGACCGGCAGATTGGATTTCTCGCCCTCGGGATACGACTGAGGATCATCGATATCATTTATCGGTTGCGGTTTAAGAGTAGTTCCCTCGGGAGGTTTCGGCGCGATCTCCCCGTTCGATCCGAATCCAAGCGACAGGAGAACCGTCCAGAAAGCTAGGAGTCCCATGGTCCAGTTCCATCGAAATCCCATCTTGCCTTTGCAAGAACTTCAAGATCCAATCTCAGTGAAAACGGAGATGATTAGGAGAAGGTTAAAATTGATATCTTCTTTAAAACAATAGACCTACAATCCAGTATCGTGTTGTGCATAGACAGACGCAACACGAGTTAGATCATTTTTCTTTGAAACCTTAATAAACTTGTAAAACAAAGTATATCTCTGCAGCGCGTGTTTTGAGTATAGATACTACAGGACACTTTAACATCAATTAAATAAAAACTATTTTATCTACACCGATTCTTCCTACAACACGCACTTGCTCTCCTAATTAGCGTGTTCCTCAAACTGGCTTGTTCTGTTGCGTTACCTGTACCGGTGTACATACCCGTACTGGGTGGAGCCTGGTGTGGCTTGTCATTGGACGATTGGAGAGCGCTTAGTCTAAAGCGATTTGTGCGATACGTTTTAAACAGCGGCTCAAAACTTCATACCATCGCATCGGATCACACTAAGGTTTAAACACCACATTGGGTCAGTGGGTCTGGATAAAGATGTTAGCGTTATTACGCAGTCGTGGTATTTTCACGTTAACTGGCAGACCTTATTTATATAAATGACGTGTTTTTGGAAGATTTATAGCGCGCTAATACAGATCACAAAAACACTAACTTCTTCGGTGAATTTCCAACTTTGCAAGTCCATATTCACAAAATGTAAACCTTTTTTTCAAGGAATTCCCTGCTTTTGCAGAACAGGTAAACAAATACAGGTGTTGCAATCGAGTATTTATCCACGCCATAGATATGAGCGTGCTTATATTGTGTCATATAAAAAGCTGGTCAGAACTTTCGCTTTTTGTAGTAAATGTCTTATAGAACCTCTGAACTTCTACCACAGATGCAGTCCCTAACCAAAATGTTCTGTAATTAATAAGAACGTTGATTATTAGGCCACACATCCATTCGCTAGCAGGGCACACTTTCGTGGTGCCTATGCATATATGTATACAGAAAAAAAAATTATAACCTATCACAGAATAACAAAGTACAATATGAATAATTAACTATTTGTAGCAATATTTAATACTGAAATGGACTACTGAAAAAAATCTGCGATAAAATAAATATATATTTATTGGAAAGTATTTCATACAAAAGTGAAAGGTTACATTTGAAACCCAAAATAATTATATAATTCCATGTATGAGTGTGAATGTACTTGTGAGCATGTGTGCAGTTGTTTTGCCTGTGTGTGTGTGTGTGTGTGTGCTGTTACATGACACAAGTCAGAGCTGTACAGTGAGAGTCTTGAACATTGAGCAATCCACCTCCTCTGGTGGAATTAATCGATTCAATTCAATTGTACGTTCAGTCGAGAAACAGGCATGAAGTCGCAGCTGCAATCAGAATGCAGCCACTTATATCACAAATTGTAACTTTTTTTCTGGTGAATTCCAGCCAGCAAGGGTATCAGACATGAGTTTCAGAGGACCTTTATGGTTTTCTTTTAATCAGCAGTCAATTTAGACCTTAGAAACATGGTGTGTGAACACTTCAACCAATCGATGGCTCAAAGGAAGCACTTGAGTGCAGAAACGCACTAAGAACCAGCAGAAACTGCGATTTTCTAAGACTGGACTCTGACTCCTCTGTTTATGACACAGAGGCTGGGGTTCAATCAATATTTTGTCCTAAACTTTTGAGAGTCAAAAGCAATTCATTTCTTCACAAACACAATTTGGTGGGTTTATCAATCACTAAAACAAACATGCAAGTTTAGTTGATGAAGAAAAGGTGTAAGGCTTGAGCCTGCTTGTAAATACAAGTTAAGGACATACAGTACATTTCCAAAAGTATGTGGACACCCCTTCTAATTAGTGGTTTTGGCTATTTCAGCCACACCAGTTACTAACGGGTGCATAAAATCAAGCATGCAGCCATGCAATCACCATTGACAAACATTGGCAGTAGAATGGGTTGTACTGAACAGCTCAGTGACTTTCAATGTGGCACTGTCATAGGATGTCACCTTTCCAATTCAGTTTGTCAAATGTCTGCCCTGCTAGACCTGCCCCAGTTAACTGTTAGTGCTGTAATTGTGAAGTGGAAACATATAGGAGCAACAATAGCTTAGGAGCAAAGCAGTAGGCCACACAAGCTCACATAACAGGACCGCTGAATGCTGAAGCATATAGCGCTTAAAAATCATCTGTCCTCGGTTGCAACATTCACTACAGAGTTCATAACTACCTCTAGAAACAACGTCAACACAAGAACGCATTCTCTGGCGTGATGAATCACACTTGAACTATCTGGAAGTCTGACGGACAAATTTGGGTTTGGCAGAATGCATAGTGCCAACTGTACTGGCTGGAATTGTGCCAACTGTAAAGTTTGGTGGAGGAGGAATCATTATCTGGGGCTGTTTTTCATGGTTTGGGCTAGGCCCCTTAGTTCCAGTGAAGGGAAATCTTAATGCTACAGCATACAACAACATTCTAGAGAATTGTGCACTTCCAACTTTGTGGCAACTGTTTGAGGAAGGCCCTTTTCTGTTTCAGCATGACAATGCCCCCCTGCACAAAGCAAGGTCCATAAGGAAATGGTTTTCTGAGTTTGGTGGGGGGGGGGTCTAACTCCATATTAATGACCATGGTTTTGGAATATAATGTTCAACACGTATATATCGGTGTGATGTTCAGTTGTCCACATACTTTTGGAAATATAGTGTATGTTGACTCAATACGGACCAGAACGTCAGGGTGTGGACTGTTGATATGGTGACGTCGCCTGGCCGCTGTAGTATATTCTTCACCACACGGTGGCAGCAGAGGTTCACATTGTGTTATTCCGGATTTTAGCGTTATGTCTCGGATTGAATTATACAGCTTGATCATTTTACTCACTATTTCGTGGTTTTTAATTCTGGATTTGTACTACTTCAGCTGAAAACATTAACTGAGCGAATGCTGCAGTTATGCTACATGAGTGGGCGTCATGCAGTTCTCTTTGCCTCCAGATGTGCTGTGGCAACAGCTCCCATACGGGGAATACCAGCATTTAAACAGCCTCTGAAGCACACATCCTAACGACTCTCTCCCAACATTCAAACCCGTCTCCCTACAGGAGAAGCTGAAACATTCTGATGTGATGAGTCTTCTCCGTGTTTTATTCACTAAGGGGCGTGGTCGGGTACAGTGCTGTGTCAGTGGACTCTGTACCGTGATATAGCATTGGAAACCGCTGCTAAGAACTTGGGACTTCATGTCGTTGAGAAGCAGGGAGGACAGAAGGAACGCGGGACTCGTGTGAGCGTGTGGTGGGAGAGCACAATCACAGTCTAGGCTGGCATCAGGCATTCCTCACACTGACGGCTGAACAGTTCTTAATCTCAGTGACATCATCCCTTGCCACGACCCATTATGACATCACATGGAGTCAAATGGAAAGATCTCTGCGGGTGTGCATCTGAGCCAATGGCAGGGTTAACAGGCGGTTAGCAGCAATCAGCACGGGAGAATACCTTGTCCAAATAAAATGGTACAAGGACAAATCATTGATTTTGTCATTATGTAATGACCTGAGAGGCTACATTCGGGACCTGGCAGTGATGTATAACCAGACCTCACTATTAAAGGGTGCCAGGAAGCTTTCTACAAGTGGCTCAATTTAAAATGATCACATGACATTATTTCTTATTATGGCTCGAAAGCAGTTTGATAATGTCCTGGTAGCCTTCCAGTGAGTATTAGGAAAATAAGCTACAGTCTCCTCGGTTGTGCCAAGTATTCACTGTGTCGGTGGCACTTGCAATGACTAATGCTCATCGTTTTTTAAACGTTACTGTGCTTTAAAAAGTACTTTGTGTGTGTGTGGGGGGGGGGGGGGGGGGGGGTGCATGCACGCTCCATAGACCCCCCCCCCCTCCCCACTCACACACCGCCACACCACACCCCAAGTGTGTCATTATTTATTTTGTTCCAGCTCTTCTGCTAAATCTGTACCCTTAGTTGGGTCGCAGAACCATCGGATTCTTGGGAATCCGTTCCTTGACTCGACGGGTTTGATTGAAAAAAAAACGCAACTCCTAAAGCGTAGCCCAATTCAACCTTACTGTTGCATTTGCCTTGCAGCAAATACATTAGTTGTTGGCAGGATATTCGTGTCCATACTACAGAGCAAGCAAGTACTGTGATTTAAAAAAAAAAAAAAAAAAAAAGGATTTAATTTAGTTTTAAATATCTATTTGTCTGCGTTTTTTTTTTTTTTTTTTGGGACATGCCATCAATTCCAAGTAGCAGCAATTTGCTTTCTGTTGAAAGTAATGTAGCTGCAACGCCTTACTGAGAATCGGGCACAAGTCGGTGCTATTTTCCTGCGGTATTACTACTACACAAAGGGGGACGCGGAAGCAGGTGTGATTGCAGCGCGGAGCGCTGGTCTGAAGGGAAGGGGAGGATCCAGCCACCGCATTCTTACGTCAAAATGTGTCACGGAAAGGCTGGGCGAGCCAGTCAACTGTTACTGCAGAGATGAACGAGACTAAGAAATAGAGGACATATGGTTCGAAATTGAAAGCAATACGCCGCGATTTCAGCTAAAGTTACCCATGGATCGTCACCGTGGTTCGTAGAAATGTAAGTGTATTTAAGTCTACGTCTTGCTGTAGTCGTTATTGCACCATGTCTGGATCTCAGAAGCAGACGGCTCATTATTATTAGGCAGCTAGCGTTGTTTACTGTAGCAGCTAGCCTGCGAATTATATCAGAAACCATTCAGATCTGGAATGGTATTGAACAACTGCAGTGCTGGTAGTGTTAGCTAGCGTTAAGTTTCTATCGAAAGAGAGATAGCCATGTTATAGCTAGTATTAATGCATATGGTTGATAGCGCGATTGAAGAACAGCTCCTCACAGATTGCTGTATACACGGTTGGGTACCAGTCTCAGTCATAACGGTCTATAGAGCTACTTCTTAACATATCTGAGATAGTCCCAGCGACGAAATGATGAAAGAAAACAGGACGTATTTTGTCCATCCTCTTTGGAGATGGACAAGGAAATGCACGTCTACAGACGTTTTATAGGAACACTATATTTTCTTAGTGATGTGGAATTGTAGTCGACCAGATGTTTATATAGATCTCGGGTAAGATGGCTAATAATGACAATGGCCAACTGGATGTCACTGGATATTCTAACACGAACGTTAACGGTTTCAACTGCTACCATTTGCTAGGAAGCTAACGCGTCTAAGAACTGTCCTGAATTCATATTTTGAGTTGTCAGTCATACTGTATATATTCACTGCGGTAACTATAAAATGTGACATTTAGGGGTCGGTAGGTGAATTCGAACTCAGTGGTGGCATCATTACAACATAAGCAAGTTTTACTTCCTATCTAATATTCACGCTTTTTTTTGCTGACGTCAACTTCAGTAATGTCCCCAGACTAAATCAGGCAACGTTGCTGACTCCGTGGAACAGTACATGCTGTAAGACGGCAGACTTGTTATCAAGCTTACATTATTTTTTAGTGTGTTCCTTTCAATATTTGCCGTCTGTTGGTGTCAGTGATTGACCCACAGTGTTGACATTGATGGCAGCAGGCCGAGTATTTCATGGGTACACCGATATCATTATAGTGTTTGGCAAATGATGCCGTTGATTGCACTGTCGTGGAAAAACAGACAGAAACGCTGTTCTAGTCTAGCTAGGCACAGCACGCTTCCTTGCATTTTACAGCTCATTGTCAGTGTACTGCATTGTAGAGGAACACAATAAATTGCAAGCAAATGTCAGTATGTAAACTGTTATGTAAACTTGTTTATAAAATTCTCTACGGTCTCAGCCAATATGCGAACGGACACTGCGACTGCTTGAGCTATCTTTATGATCATTGCCAGAACGTTGTAAAACCAAGTTCACTTATGTTTACTACTAATCATTGCACGAGGCCTATTCGTGTCTAGGCCATCAGCTGCCAAGCATGACTCTGTACTTAAGTGATGCTAAGAGAACCAGACAGACACTATAGCCTACTCCACCATCCAGCTTTTATGCCTGCGTTTTGTCAAGATGACATCAGCCGCTAGACTTGGCTCAGTGTAAACTCTTGACTCAATGTAAACTGTCTCTTTAATATTATTATTTGGAGAGCAGGACACTGGTCTGCTTCATCTTCAAGCTCAAGAGAGAGCCCATCATCGTGTCTGGGCCAGTCCTGTGAAAGGACTGTTATTGTCTCTGTCGAGAACAGAACCGGCCTCTGTTATTCCCCCCCCCCCCACCCCCACCCCCAGATGTGTGCCTTATCCTTTCCCTGGAACGACAGCAGCATTGTCTAGTGTAGAGGTGGGCAACGAGGGCTGTGTCCGTTTTTTGGTTTTCACGCCAACTTCTGGCCTTCATTACTTCATTAGCCCTAACATTTACGCCATCAGACATTTTCGCGACATTTCTTCGTAAGCGCCTGAGCGACTGGCCAAAGACTGACCGTTCTTGTGTCCCCAGACGAAACGTTTCACTGTGATCTAACCTATGGCTGACCCAGTGTTGGAGTGCACAGACATTTAGCGAGTGTAATTGGTGGAAACAAAAAACCTGCATATGCACCAGCCCTCCAGGACCGGGATTTGCCCACCCCTGGCCAGGTGCTTGTGATGCCGAGTCCTTGGCTTCCCCTCCAGCCTGTCAGAAGGACAGTGCTGGGAATGCCAGCCGGCTATAGGAGGATACTGGGTGATGAACTCACAGCGTAGGGATGAGGACAGGAGGGCACCAAGCGATCGCTGTTTCTTGGCACCTTAACACACTTCTCACAGTGCAGTTCATGGTCAGAGGGTTTTCACACCTAAGTTTCAGGCTGCGTGGAAATGATTTATAGTCATAACCAAACCACTGCCAGACACTGACAAAATGAATCATGGCATGTTTTAAAGGTCCTTGGGGTGGTTCAGTGGGGCACACACACACACACACACACACCCTGTGCATATGGCAACCAAGGAGACACTGGTCCCTGAAGATATCTCATTCTGTTAAATCAAACCACTGAACTGAATGAGTAATGTAAACAGTACGCTACCACTGCAAAACCAAGTAAGAGCCAGGTAATCACGTGGAACCATTCTGGCTCTTGGGTTGCTATCCCCAGCCTGGGGAAGCATGCAGTTCTGTAACAGTGCGTTACACTGGGGTAACATGGGAGATGTAGTTCGGTACATACCGGGTTTCTCAGTGGCTGGCTGTACTGTGCTGGGTCCAGTGTTCTGTGATCGCTCCAGCTGACGCCAGGCTCAGGTCCAGACTGCCAAATAGTACCAAACACAGCAACCACTTGAATTCCTGCATAGCTGCGATTCACTGGGGCCAGGAAAATTTGGACACGGGGGCTTCACGTCTTAGAGGGTTGCTGTAAGACATGCAGGAGGCTGAGTCGTGTTCTGCTAACTGCATAAATCTTTTTTTTTTTTTTTTTGGCTGTCTTTCACTTCATCAGCCTAGGCACTTAGTCATTGTGTTATTCTGACAGCAGCCACCGTCAAATCTCTATCACCCTGGACACAAATCCTAACCTGCTGCTCATGTATAGGTCTCTACAGTGCTTTTATCAGGTGTTGTGTCATTAATGTGCACTTAATGCGTTTCTCACCTGTGGCTCCAGTAATGTGTCTTGGTTTATTCGAGGCTTACAACAGGCCGCCTAGGGCCAGCGATGTGAGCTTGCAGTGCCGTTAAGCTAACCAATTAGGCAGCGCGGCACTGACTGACGGGGCTGGTAACTCCTCTTGATTTTCCCCGAGGCAGCGGTGTGATGTGTTTAGAGAGATAAAGAGCCGAATCGGGGGGTAACTGGCGTCGCCTGTTTCCCTCAGCAGTGGCTCAGATGGAAGAGCCGGCTGTTGCCCTGACAGTTTGTCAACGGGCCCTTTTTTTGTGCTTCCAAGAAAACTGTAATCATCTTGGCAGCTGTGTGACTAATTATGTTTTTTTTTTACGTTTAACGCACTGACGGGTTTCCATTCAGTCTCAGTGGATTTTTTGGGGTTTTTTTTTCAGCGGAACGCCTGCCGTTTATACTTTCGAGGCACAAAAGAAGAAGAACGCGGGCGTGGGTAAAAATCCAAAATGACAAAGCCTTTCCTTGAACCAGGGGTCTCAAAATGCACTCGCATGTCCAAAATCCTTGTTTCTGAGGCCAACGTTGGTGACGGACCGAAAGGAACCCTACAGAAACCCAGAGACACGGGGGGCCTTCCAGGACTGCAGTACGCGATCCTCCTGGAGATGTCAGGCTCTCTTAACTGTGCTAGTTCCCTAACACCGGAGTGGTTCCCGGAGCGTTAAATGGGGAAGTCGATGCCTGTAACATTGCAGGCATGTGATCATTCAGTAATTAAAACAGAAAGTCACTCACGCTGAAAAACACACAGGCTATGATGTGTGTGTGTGTGTGTGTAGACTCCCTCTCACCCACGCATTAGCCTACTAGCCTGTTAGCCAGCTCAGGCTCCTGAGCACGTAGCCGTGAAAAACAGTCCTGCAAATCCAGAGCTTGCTCGCACACATTTGAAACACTTTTCAAACGTCAAAAATTGCACGTTTTTCTTGATTGAGTTTGTTCAGAGGAGCCTCAGATCGAACGCAACCTCATAAAAAGATTTAGTGTCCTCTTCCCCGCCCCTTGTCTGCGATTCCTGCGGAAGAAATCCGGTGATCATGGCTGAACTGCCCCCCTCTGCATGCCCCACTGGATTGCGTAACTACGGTGAATTATGTATGATCAGCATGCAGGTGGTGAGCTCGGGAAGGGTGCAGCCCATGGCCGGGCTAGCAAGGAGCCCCTAAACGTAGGGTCTGTGGGTGGGCGGGACAGGACCCGGTCTCTGAAGACCGATCCACGCACGCGACCACTCCGTTCCACTCTGAACCTCAGTGAGGTTCCTCATAACTTCTCTTCCAGAAAGAGCAACAATGAGGGCCCTGTCTGGGTCAGGCGGTCATTCCCACTTCTGCTCTAAATGATTTATTAGTCATTTATTTTGAGCGAACTTTCACAGCAGACTCGTGAGCCGCACCTGCAGACTGCACGTGTAATCTTGGTGAAAAAATTTGACTGTGGTCTGGTATGAACCAGCACTGGTTGTTGAGCCAGAGAGTCCAGCGGTTGGAACAAAAAGCCTGTGGTTTACAGTCGTGAACCCCTGACTGGGCGGAGCCATCGCGTTGCTTGGTGACAGAATACGTGGATTCTTAACCAATCGTAGCGCTCTGCCGCGCTGAGCTGTGTCTTGACTGGTGGCGTGTGTGGCAGACGCGTGCTGTGGGTCTCTCAGGAAGTCTCTCAGTGGAAGAGCGTGTTCTGGGTCCCCCCTGATTAGGGGCTCTGTGGGACACTGGCTGTACGAACCGCAGTGGGTCCACGGGGAGGGGGTTCCTGTCTCAGCGGGTCAAATGTTATCATCTGAAGCCCGCTCTGGCTGAGCACCTGCGTGTACCGGCCTTAATGAGAGCCCTTCCACGCTGCGGAACAGGGTGCATGCTGGGAATCACGTGTGTGTGAAGGTACAGGGACGGGAGGCTGTCAGTCGGAGTGGGTAGATGTGTGTGTGGGGGGGGGGGGGGTCTGCTGTACACATATGACTCTGCATGGTGCTCTCCCAGCATCCTGCTGCTCTTCAAGCTCCAGAAGTACAGAGTTCCCTCTCTCCATCTCTCTCTCTCTCTACTCTCTCTACTCTCTGTACTCTCTCTACTCTCACTATCCGGTTCAGTTCAGTTTAATTGGCATGAATTACATGGCAGTGTTCACTGGCAGGAGCAGATGAAAGCAGTGCAGTACTATTCATGTTAATAGAAGCGAAAGCAGTTTGATGGCTGTTGTGACAGTATAATATTTCCCCTTTTGTTTGTGTGTAAAACATGAGCTGTGCATTTCACTTTCACTGGATAAAAGCATCTAAATGCAGGTGTGATGTAGGGGGAGAGACTGGTCTCAAATGTGAGTTTTCTGCTGATAGTAGAGCACACACACACACACACACACATGCACACACACTGCAGGCACAGAACTGTGCTTTGGGAGGGGCCAGCCAGTCCTGCCGCGCTGCTCGCCCAGGTCCCTCGATATCTCTGCTGGTCATGGAGCCTCGCTTTGGCGTGGGTGCTATGGTAACAGGACAGGGTGGGGGGGGGGGCGGCGAGGCGGTGGTGAGCGAGGATGTGGGGGTCGCCATGGTGATGGAGAGACGAGGCCGCGGTCCGGTCAGTAGAGAACAGGGAGAGGATGGGCGTGTTTTTGGACAACGCTGTGGAGTGAGGAACGTTTGGCAAGCGTTCAGATGAGGAAGGACTGCAGCTGGGATGTGAGCGACACACATTTACGACCATCGACGAGTTGCTGTCAGTTACCAGCTACCAGCTAGTCGTCTGTTTTAGGGCACAGCTAATAAAGACACACCAATACTCCAATCGGTGCAGATCACGAGATTAAAACTACATTAAAATTTTTAAAAAATAGTCATTGGGGTAATTTTTCCAGAATGATCGTATGCTTCTTCGCACACTGCACAGGTCTTCAATGAAGTGGCGAGTTACCTTCACGTGAGAGTGCCGTTGGCACACAGATGGTTGTCACAGCGTTGTCGGACTTGGCGAGAACGGTCGCCTGTGGAGAGAGGTGGCTGTTTCACTGCGTTCAAGTCGAGCTGTGACGGTTTTACGCTCAGCAGTAGCCTGTGTCGCACAGGCGTATATATAGGCGTATAAGAGGTACCGAAACCCTTCGCCCTCGACCCTGCTTATGGGAAGCGAGTCTTTGTTACCATTTTAAATCGGTCGTGGGCTCAGCTGGACAGCTGCTAGACTGACGAGGTCTCGCTACGAAGTTGGGTGCTTGTTTGCTGTGATCCTGTTGGTTCTTAGGTGGCTTGACGTCATACAGTGTGGTGAAAAGGTATTTGCCCCCTTCCTGGTGTGGGTGTTTGATAACTTTTTTCATTAAATACATGAAATATTACTTTTGTGTTTACTCTGGTTAGCCTTGTTCAATATTACACCGTGTCTAAAGATCTGAAACCATTCAGCGTGACGAATATGCAGTAATGAAGGCAAATACTTTTTCACAGCGAGGTACATGTCGACATGTTGCATGCGAATTTGGCAGGATATATTTAGCACTAAACAGTATTTTCGTTGAGCTATTCAATGTCGTTCCACACGACACACTTTTGCAAGCTGGCCATCTTTTCAACTGACAGTAAGCAAAGTGAATGATAACAAGTCCTGTCCACCCCCTCTATCACTCATTTAGAACAGTAACCTACTTAACATTAGCCAAACTTTTATTTTGAACGGTTTGAGAATTAAAAAAAGATTTTTGATGATTTCATTCAACATCTGTGCTTGCATCTGACAATCGCAAATCAACAGATTGTTCACATCCCTTCGACTGAACTGCACTATTGTTCACAGCCAGTGTCTGGTTCCTGTAATCTTGCCTTGTGAATTGCTCTGGAGTGGGGCCTCTGCCTATTGAATGTACAGTAACGTGATTATCCAGAATTCACGTGTGTAAGATCAGATCCAGGGCGGGTTTTCAGTACGAGAATTTTGTTCTGGTTGTGCTCTTCCTGGTCTGCCTATTAGAGAGACGTTGGTGCTGTCGTCTCCGCCAGTCCTGCAGGCTGAGGGGGGAGGGGACTGGGGGCGGTGTCCCACGGGCAGAGGGGCGGAGTCCTGCAGGCAGAGGGGCGGAGTTGTGCAGGCAGAGGGGCGGAGTCCTGCGGGCAGAGGGGCGGAGTTGTGCAGGCAGAGGGGCGGAGTCCTGCGGGCAGAGGGGCGGAGTTGTGCAGGCAGAGGGGCGGAGTCCTGCGGGCAGAGGGGCGGAGTTGTGCGGGCAGAGGGGCGGAGTCCTGCGGGCAGAGGGGCGGAGTCCTGCGGGCAGAGGGGCGGAGTTGTGCAGGCAGAGGGGCGGAGTCCTGCGGGCAGAGGGGCGGAGTCCTAAAGGCAGAAGGGCAGAGTCCTGCGGGCAGAGGGGCGGAGTCCTAAAGGCAGAAGGGCAGAGTCCTGTGGGCAGAGGGGCGGAGTTGTGCAGGCAGAGGGGCGGAGTTGTGCAGGCAGAGGGGCGGAGTCCTACGGACAGAGGGGCGGAGTCTTGCTGGCAGTGGGGTGGAGAGCGTGTTTCTTGTACAGTTGGTGAAGGAAGACTGCAGGTGTTCTCAATCAAATGGGAGATGACACCCAGTGAACCTCGAGCAGGAGCTCTGAGACGCTTGGATCTGAGCATCACGGCGTTTTCAGCGGAAGCAAGAGTGCTCTGATGCTCATTAACACTGCGGTAGAGAAGGCGTGAGTTCTGCTCGTTTGGCATTCTCTGCTCTTTTGCACTTTGTAGGCAGCATCGCTCTGTCTTCACAAAACACAATGTGAAACTCCCGTGGCCTTCTTCTTCTTCTTTTTTGTCTTTTTTTGGGCAACACCCTCAATTCATTTCCTCAGCGCTTGAGATTCACGATTCATTAGTCCTACATTACACAAGTGCCCAGGAGTCCTACACAGCACAGTCATAGCGCCATGAACATGTGTTTGAGACTTACTGATTTTGCAACCTTTTTCATTTCTCAACATTTACAGTGCAAGTCTGTAAGTATTTGGATAGTGACGCAATTTCGTTATTTTCGCATCTGTACTCCAGCACATTGGATCTGAAATGAAACGATACAGAATATGAACTTAAAGAGCAGGCCGTCAGCTTTAATTTGCATACATTTACATCCATATCAGGAGGAAACACGTAGAAATTGCAGCCCTCTGGTCGCAGATATAATCTGCCAAGATGCAGGACCAATAGATTTAAGTACTCATTTGTTTCCTGCTGCTGTTGGCCTTTTGAATAATATTACGTAATTCTGTGTTTTTTGTGTGAATTGTTTGTGTGTTGATTGTTGATGATGTTTGTATTTACTGCTGGCTGTGCAACGGATTGCCCCTCGGGGATAATACAAGATTACCTTTAACCTTTATATATAGTCCCACCACTTTTGGGGACCAAGAGTAATTGGGCACTTGGCAGCTCAGCTGTTCCGCGGCCAGGTGTGTGCTATTGCATCATTAGTTCTTGCACAAGAAAGGTAAAAAAAAAAAAAAAAAGAAAAGGTCTAGAGCTGATTTGAGGGAATTTGGAGTCGGTTGCTCTTGCCTGTCAGCATGAGGACCAAAGAAGTGTCGGTGGCAGTAAAGCAGGCAAAATAATTCAGAATAAATGGATCTATAAATTGGGTTTGTCAAAATCAACTGTTTGGCACATGGTTAAAAAGCACGAATGCACTGGTGAGCTCAGCATGAATGCACTGGTGAGCTCAGAAAAGGGAAAACCCTTTTCAGCTGTCAAATAGATCGGTCTCCAGGGTGTAGGCATAGATGTGTCAAAGACTGACATAACATAAAGGGAAGACTAATACACCAGCATAACCACAGAAGGTTCACTGCTAGACACAAACCGCTGGTAAGCCTCAAGAACAGAACGGCCATGTTGTGAGTTTCTGCTCAAACGAAGCTGAAAAACTGTAGTTCTGGAACAAACTCTTATGGGCAGGCAGCTTCGCTGTTCGTGTGCTGCTTCTTCTCTGCAAGCTAGCTGCAAACGCTCTGCTGAAACCTGATCCCACACACGACCCCTCCACCGCACCCAGGAACGTCCTGAAGACATCTTAAAAGAAGAAATACAGGTAGAAGGGGCACAGATTCGGCAAATGTGCACAAAGGCAGACATTGCCAGTGCATATATATATATATATATATATATGACTGAGCATGGTCATTTTATGAAAAAAAAATTCAAGGTAAAAATCCTGTATAGTACATCTTTGAGATGATGTTAATTTGTCCAATTACTTCTGGTCCCCAAAAATGGGAGGACTATATACATGTATAAAAAGGGCTGTATATCCCACATGGATTAATGAATATGGATGTAAATACCCTTGAATTAAAGCTGATGGTCTGCACTTTGACCTTATATTCGTCGTTTCATTTCAAATCCAGTGTGCTGGAGTACAGAGCCAAAATAACAAAAATAGTGTCACTGTCCAAATACTTACACGTTGCACTGTCACTCAACAAGATTTCCTCAACAAGTATCAAACTGAAACTAGGCAGTCCTGTCGCAAAAAACTTCAAGTTAGAGTTGTGTTATTTGCCGTGTTATAAGATGGCTGTTTAGACACGGGGTGAATGTCTTGCACAGTGATGCAGAGTGACAGTTGGGGCTGCTTTCAGCTGAGCTATCAGCTTCCTGTTTGCTCGGAGCGGATGCTTACGCTAGACCATCAGCCCGCTTCCGTTTTATGGCACAGTGCCCTCGCTGAGGAGGCTGGGGGAAGCCCCCGCTGCTCACTCCCACGCTGTGCTGCGCTGTGCTGCTCGCTCCGCTCTGTGCTGCTCGCACCACTCTGTGCTGCTCTGTGCTGCTCTGTGTTGCTCGCTCCGCTCTGTGCTGCTCGCACCACGCTGTGCTGCTCTGTGCTGCTCTGTGCTGCTCGCTCCACTCTGTGCTGCTCTGTGCTGCTAGCTCCGCTCTGTGATGCTCTGTGCTGCTCTGTGCTGCTCGGTCCGCTCTGTGCTGCTCTGTGCTGCTCGCTCCACTCCGTGCTGCTCTGTGCTGCTCGCTCCCACGGTGTGCTGCTCTGTGCTGCTCGCTCCGCTCTGTGCTGCTCTGTGCTGCTCGCTCTGTGCTGCTCGCTCCCGCTCTGTGCTGCTCTGTGCTGCTCGCTCCCGCTCTGTGCTGCTCTGTGCTGCACTCCCACGGTGTGCTCGCTCTGTGCTGCTCGCTGCCTGTACTGGTCCACTCTGTGCTGCTCTGTGCTGCTCGCTCCGCTCTGGGCTGCTCTGTGCTGCTCTGTGCTGCTCGCTCCCACGCTGTGCTGCTCTGTGCTGCTCGCTCCCACGGTGTGCTGCTCTGTGCTGCTCTGTGCTGCTCTGTGTTCCGTAACCGCTCCAGAACTGGCCTATGCTGCTGTACGGCTGCTAAACAGCACCGCGTGGCCTTTGGGTCGCTTTCACTTCCTGTTCACCCAGGAACCTGCTGACCTCCCTCCCGACTGATCCATGCATCGCTGCCACCAACGCACTTTGACCTTTGCCCTTGGATTAGAGGGCGCCAGACCCACAGAAACCTTTTACTGTGTGAATCTCCATTATGCTTCAAAGGGCTAGACCCTCCTGCAGTTGAATAATCAGTAGTGCTACTTACATAATAATAATCATCATCATCATCATCATTATCATCATTACCATTACCCTCATTGTAGTAGTGACTTTGTCCTAATTACCTGGTGTACCACAAAATACATCTACAAACTGTAGACTACTGTATTTTAACAAAGGTTAATGTTTTCACTAAGTTTTATGTTCATGAAAAGGGTGAGCTCAGCCAAAACTTAGATTTTTGTTGTTGCAAAATAATAATAAAAAAAAACAACGGAGCAGTTCATTAGTTCATACTTGTGCAACATGTTTTGTACTCATTTTGAGAGCAGGATCTCTGATGTGACGTCTGTCAGAGCCGGCTGCAGTACGGTTCCTGTGCCACAGCTGGTCCATTCGCTGATGTTCCGGAACGTTCTGTTGGATGGCGGCTTTACGTTTTTTTGCCACCTCGGCTGCTCTGTAAAAGTACTCCCTCTCGGTCGTTTGCCCCCCTTTTTGACGCTTCGAGGAGCGGGGTGCGCGAACCGTTCGGGGAATGGCGATGTTGCCATGGAAACCAGCCTCAACACTCCCTATTTTCAGTAGATGAGCGGGAAAAGAAATGTTGTGCGTTCAGAGAAGCGCGTCTCATTTAAAGGGCCGCCTCGTCTGTGGAGATTTTTAAGGAGATCTTTTCTGTTTGAGAAATGCATCAGTTTCATAATGCAGTCTGGCCTGTAGTTAACCATTGCCTTATCATCGTGAATCACCATCTTGTACTTGAATTGTCCTGTTTCACAATACAGTGCATGCATGCATGCACGCACGCAGACATAGACGCATACATATTGTACATGCGTATATAATTGGTGCCATTTAATGTAGTACATTATTAATGATGGTCTTCTGCACGATGAGACACATGCTCGGAAATGTGGAAGCCTCCTAAGCACGAACCACACAGGAAACTCTACCATATGGTCACATGGTTGGCTTTCTCCTCAGACCATGGTGCAGAGATCGGACTGTGTGTCTGTGTGTGCGCGCCCATCTGTGCGTGTGTCTGCGTGCTTGTTTGTCTCTATGCGTGTATGTGGGTGTGTCTGCGTGCTTGTTTGTGTGTGTGTGTGTGTGTGCGTGTCTGTGTCTGTGTCTGTGTGTGTGCGTGTCTGTGTCTGTGTGTGTGTGTGTGTCTCGTGTGGGAGGGCGGGGGCGGGGGCGGGAGCAGACATTGGGGGTTTCGCTCATTTTCATATGAAAGGGGTGCATCTGCTCTGGGAAATGAACCGCTCGTGTACAAATGAATATGGATGGCCCCCCTTTGCCGAAGGGGACATATTTCGGTGAAATAAACAATTGACCCCCTCATCCCCCCCCCTCCATCCCCCCCCCCCTCCCCCTCCCCCCCCCCCTCCCTCCCTCCCTCCCTCTCTCTCTGTATGAAAGGAGAGAGGGTGAAGTCCGCCGCTTCGCTGATCGGCTCCTCTGCGTTAGCCGCCATCTGGAGCGCCTCCGCGGCGGAGCGCCGCTTTAAATAGAACCGCGCGGCGGCACGGCGCTGCCGTGGAAACGGCGGGCGCGTCTTAAAGAGACAGGAAGCGAAAAGCCGCCCGCCGCCCGCCGCGCGCCTCCCTTCCTTCGCCTCTTCAGGGGCGTCGTTTCCGTTTTAAACAGAGTTCAGATGATATCCCCCCCCCCCCCCCCCCCCCCCCCCCCCCACCCCGGACAATAGCGGCCTTTGAAGTTAACGCCGCGTTTTCTGTTGCGCAAAAAAAAAAAAGCCCCCGAACTTGATGACGAGCACTCGGACAGCCATGATGGCTCCCACGCAGACAGAGCGACCCAGGAGAAAGAGAGAGAAAAAAAGGAAAAGAGGACGGCGTTGGGTCAGGGGCAGAGGCTGTGCTTCTGACGGTCACGTCGCCATCAGAACACCGCCGTTACACACAGAACGAATCGCTGATACGTATGCTGTGTACACACACCTCTGAAACACGTCTGCCACATCTGTCAGAGGAGCCGAAAGTGAGAAACTCGGCGTGATATATCTCTCTCATTTTCCATCTCTCTTTCTCAGTCACTTGCTAAGATGTTTCGAGTGTCCATAAGTGATTGTCTTCTGCACTGATAAAACCATACGTGGGCTCATTTAGAATTTGTCAATCCTGACACTAATTTTCTGCTTCCTTCAGTTTTTTTTTTTCAGTTTTTTTAATGAATCACGCAAAAGACCAAAATATGTGTTTTCATAGAGAGCAAAAGGCCTGTAGAAAACACAAACGTAACTGAAATGTTTGAATTTGAATATGTCGCCTATGGAGTTCATTAGCGGCTTTGCGGGTTTATTTAAAGCCAGGTGTGTGGGCTGGCGGCGTTGGTTTCGCGTGTGGAGGTGGCTGCAGGCTCTGGCGCTGGAGTGGAAGGGTGTTTATAGAGCCTGCGGTTTATGAGGGCCCAGTTTATGCCGGGAGACGGGCGGAGAAGGGCGGGCGATGGAAAAAGAGCACCTCGCGTCGTTAGCCTTCAGCCTTGGATTTCATTTCAGCTCTGAGAAATCAGCGTGTGTGTGTGTGTGTGTGAGTGTGTGTGTGTGAGAGTGAGTGTGTGTGTGCAAGAGTGTGTGTGTGTGTGTGTGTGTGTGAGAGAGAGTGTGTGTGTGTGTGTGTGTGTGTGAGAGTGTGTGTGTGTGTGTATGAGAGTGTGTGTGTGTGTGAGTGAGTGTGTGTGTGTGTGTGTGTGTGTGTGAGTGTGAGAGTGTGTATGTCTGTGTGTGTGTGTGTGTGTGTGTGTAAGAGTGTGTGTGTGTGTGTGCGCGAGAGTGTGTGAGAGTGAGTGTCTGTGTGTGTGTGCGTGTATACAGTATGTGTGTGCCTCTGGGTGTGTGTGTATGTATGTCTGTGCACATCTGTGTGCGTGTATGTCCATGTGTGCCTGCATTTGTGTGTGTACATCTGTGCACATCTGTGTGTGTGTCTGTGCATGTCTGTGTCTGCTTGTGTGTGAGAGCGGGTGTGTGTATATGTGTTTCTGTCTGTCTGTGTGTGTGAGAGAGTGTGTGTGTGTGTGTCTGCATGTCTGTGTCTGCTTGTGTGTGAAAGCGGGTGTGTGTGTGTGTGTTTCTGTCTGTCTGTGTGTGTGTGTGTGTGTGAGAGTGTGTATGTGTGTGTGTGTGTGTGTGTGAGGAGCAGCAGGGGTGTTTTGGAGTCTTTCGGTGTGGAACTGACGACCTGCCAAACATCAGCAGAAAAACCGTATTTGCCCTTTTACGGTCTGCGGTGTTAGAGGTTCGCCTCGCTGCAGGGGCCAGAGACCAGAGTGGAAACAGACAGAGAGACACGGAGCTTAGCTCACGCTCTGGGGCTGTGCCGATGGTCATTTAATCTGGTAATCACACTTATGTGAACTGAGGACAATTAATTTATATGATCATTTGATTCCATGACCTGTCTCATAGTTTCTGTTTTTTTTTTTGTTTTTTTTTAAATTACTTTTTTCCGTTTTTCTCTCAAAATTTCGAACGAGCCCAACTGTGTGTTTGTGTCTTCCATTGCTTTCGCTCCTCGGACAGATTTAGATCGGCGTGTTAATTAACGCTGCGCCTCTGTGAGAGCGGAGACATCGTTAACAGGAGCGTGTGCCGCGCACACACACACACACACACACACACACACACACACACACACACACCCTTTGGAATGTACTGACACACACGCACCCTTTGGAATGTACTGACACACACACAGCCTTGCTGTGGCAATAGGCATAGTCAAAAAACCAGATTGCAAAACCTCACACCGCTTCGCCCGTCTGGCCTCACTTTGGGTTTCCCGCCAAAATGGCGAGAGGAGGGCCCAGAAATCTAGAGGGAGGCAGCGTGCCGAGTTCGTCTGAAAAAGGCAGAGGTCAGTGAGGGTAAACGAATCCCAAGAAAACCACCTGAGAATCAACCGCGCCACCAAACCAGGCCAGATTCGCAGGACGGGGATAACCGCTGCCGCAGAGGCGTCCACCGGCTCGGGCGGCTTGGTGCTCTCTGTGGCTTTTCGGCCGTGTCGGTTTCCCCTTGCGAAAGAGATTTCGATCTCGGTGGGGGCATTTCCTTATTAAATGAAGGTCAATTACATTTTTAAAAATCACCATATACGGCCGAGACAGCAAAAAGTGTCTTGATATTACCAGATAAAATTTCATAATCAACACAGGCCTGTCAGACCCATGCCTCATCAAATCACCGATTCTCTTACGAAAAGAGGTTTGTTTGCTTAGTAAAGTGAAGGAAACCCATTCTTTGTGGGTCCTAAGAGCACTACAAGTGTTTGAGCTCTTAAGATTTCTAAATTTCATCTTCTCCCTCTCCAACTTAATCATCAAGTAGCATTGAGCCAAAATTAAATTATCCTTTCACCAAGGAAAACTCGTTAAAAGCTGTAATTAGCATGAGCTGCTTCCACTGAAATGCACTGTCTTAATTTTATGTCGGGCAGCAGCAGGGACACCCCTTTGGGTCCTCGTCTCCGCACCAAGATGAGCTCATTAATTGAAAGTTGACAGAACAAGAGACAGTGGACCTGTCAGCCAATGGCGTTGCTTTCCGAGGTTTGGCCAACTGATAACGTCCTCACAGGAGGTCTCTTCGTTCGCAATTCGTCTGAAACTAATGTTACCACCAACTTGTCTCTTAATTTTGCAGTTTTCTCAAAATCAGGATTAAAGGATCAGTGACTAAATGCCTGTCACATCACGTTGCTGGCAGTGTGGACCTGCAAAACATTCTCCAACAGAATAAGATCCAGGTGAAATAAGCACTCAAAATACATGAATAGGTCTATATTTGGTCCCAAACTTAGCATTTATGAAGAGTAAAGTATCACTGCCGGTGCGAACGAAACTGTGAACGAATAAATTTCAGATGGATGTAAGAGAAGAGGAACAGAGATGCTGTTAAGATGCTCATTAGGGCCTTTTTTGGTCACAGAGCTGGTTTTGCTCCACAGGTCTGGAGTCCCGCTCGTGCAGTACAGGCTGTAAAACGGGTTGCTGTGAGCCTGTACAGGCCGCAGGTTGTTTATGTGGTGTGCGCAGATGGAGGGCCTGTTTTAAACGGGTGACGTATGGACAGGGGGCCTCTCAGGCTGAGCTTGTGAGCGGGACGTCGCCGGGTGACGGGCATCGGTTGCGAGCTCCTTCAGCACTTCCTGCCCGCACCCTTGCGTTGGTGGCTCCTCGCCACGGCAACGGTAGTACGGCGAGATCAGAGCCCTGTCTAACAGTAGCGCTTCCGTCCGGCCCAAGGTGGGGGGGGGGCGAGCTGGGGGCAGCAGTTTAGTATAATGGGTAAGGAACTGGTCTTGTGACCACAGGTTTGATTTCTAGGTAGGACACTGCCGTGGTACCCTTGAGCAAGGTACTTAACCTGCATTTGCTTCAGCAAATATCCAGCTGTATAAATGGATGCAATATAGGCTAAATACTATGTAAAATGTTGTGTAAGTCACTCTAGATAAGAGCGTCTGCTAAATGCCTGTAATGTAATGTAATGCAAAGCTGCAGGATGTGATGGTGCAGAACCTCACACAGTTCCTGCTTGTGTTTATTCCCTTCGGGGGGGGGGGGGGCATCCCCTGTTTAAATAGAGGAGGCAGAACATCTTCTCTTCAAAAGCGCTGTTGCTCGCTCTCTCTTTCTCAACCCACTGCTGTTTACGTGTTTGTACTATGGGTTTTGTAGCGTGTGCTGATCGACCCGAATCTCGGGGGGTGGGGGGGGGGGGGGGGGGGGTCAGTGAAACGTAAGGGCCTCTGCACGGGGGGCTCTGTGTGAGCCAGAGGCGCAGTCTCTCAGTCCCTCTGACAGGTTTCTCCCTGCTAAGCTTGTCATTTCACTGCCACTGTTCCCCACTGGGTCCTCCCAGCCCTCCACATTGAGGACTACATTCTCTCTGCAACACAATTTAAGCAGTGGGTGAGCTCGGAACCGTGTGCAACGATGGCCCTCCTGAATGTATCAGTTTTTATGGTCATCCAAATGTGTTCTAATATCCAGGTACACTGTTCTTAAAATTGTCCATTTCCATTAAATTTCAGCACCAAAGCGAATGTTACGAACTGAACCGAGTATAAAAACGGACTCTCAGAAATGATCCTTTTTTTTAGTGTGAGCCTTGAGAGTTTCACCTTGGTGATCGATGCCCCTCCAAAGCCCAGCTGTTCCAAGTGTTCTGTCCGTCTACTGTGGACTTAGCCTGATGAGCACGCGCTTCTTGGTCGATGAATGGCTCTTATCCGTTGTCTTTTTACATTTCTGTTTTCATCCACGCAAGTGGTCTTCACTTATATAATGATTAATTCTATTTTGCTCAATGGCGGCAACTTTCGCTGGCCTGTCCTACCGTGTCTTACTGTTTTAGATGTGTGGGTGAGCTTCACAAAGTCAGCAGGATGGCATAACTCTGCGTTTTTCAGCTGATACCTCTCAGGCTATTTGCAAGAGAATGCTCTGCACAGTCAGTCATCTGTATTTTCACACTTTAGAAAGGTGTAATGTAAATCTGTCGTGTTTATTTTGTGGGGGGAATTATTAGTCATTCCAGCCACATGAAACATTATTCCGAGAATGCCTAAAGCATTTTTTAAGATAAACATAATATAACCACATTAGCTGTGGTTTCTCTAACTCTGATTCAGACCCTCTCACCCTCCAGTAATCCCCCTCCTGGGATTCGTAGTTCTGTGAGGAGGTAATCATCTTATTGAGGGAATTTCATCTCTGTATCAAAGCTGTAGTGATGGGGAGGCCATTATAATGTGATCTTTACAATGGCTATATTTAGGGCTGATGGTCATGGGGGAATGTCAGGTTTGGAGTGGGGGGGGGGGCGGACTGGTGGGGGGGGGGGGGGTGCTTCAGCTTCCATTAGCCAACATCATAACTCTGGAAATACCAGTTTTAGTCAAAGCCTTTTAAGCACAAATCTGAGCCGGTCTCCTTGCTGTGAAAGGGACTCCTACTTCAGTATTCAGATACTTATTTATTTTCAGTTATTTAAAGTGCTACTGGTGGTTTATCTTATCCCATACAGTTGATTCATGTACAATATTTTTTTTTAAAAACTCTAGTCCCGGAGAGATGTATTGTCTGGTGTTCCTTTCAATCATCAACTAATTTATCCCTTAGAAACAAGATGCATACAGTCTTTAACCTGTCTGTGATTTATATTAAGCATGTAAGTGTCAGAAACATAAAAAAAACAGCAGACACTGCAGCCCTCCAGGACTGGAGTCGGAGACCCCCGGTTTACATAAATAAGCCTACCCATAATCCTCTCTGTTTTACAGAAGGTGGAAGGTGGTGGCGAGCCTAAAAAAAGACCAGAGAGGAAGACCGAAGCGATCGATCGATCGACGTCAGCAGAAGCCAGCGGCTTGGAGGTATGGATAGCGGCCGAGCTCCTAGCGCTAGCCCTTTAACCTTTAACCTTTTAACCCTTACTGCCCCTCTCGCGTTTACCAGGAATCTTCCTGGGTCACACGGAGAATGATAACATTATTTTAGCCTTAGCTGCTCTGGAGCAAGGAGGTCTCCTGGCCAAACACTCAGAAACACATTGCCCTCTGGGCCTGGATCACCGCTGGTCGTTTGTAACCATTAAAATGTCACACTGACATTTTGTAGCATTTTAATGGTTAATGGGATAGTGGTGGGATAGTGTTTTAATTATAAACAGTGTGCCATCGCATAAGTATTCTGAATTAAACCAGGGAAACACTGGCTTAATTCAGAGCGCAAAGAATGATATTTTCAGACCTACATAATAATGTGTTACACTGTGGTTTTTGGACACTGACGTGACTGATGACTAAACTAACCTGTCACGTACAATGATTTGGAGGAAGACACTTTGCGTAAATATTCATGAAAATAGATTTTTCTTTTTCGTAATTTTATGTGACGCAGGTCTTGCCTCCCTCCTGCCATAAATAATCCAAGCTGTTCTTCCCCTCTCGTTCTTCCCCGGTCCGAATCCTGAATTCCGCGCACTTTAAAGGTAATCTGCTGTTCAGAAGCGGGGCGTTAATAACGAAGAGCGATGAACAGTGCCGGAAAACGTCTCGTTTATGGGCGAGTGTTCCAGCCTCCCGCGCGCTTCTATTTATCGCCGCTCGCTGTCGTCACGGTAACCGCCGCTATCAAAACGGAGATCGCAGACAGGCGCGCGTGCTCTCCACCGGAGACTGTGATGTCAGCCGCCGCCGCCGCCGCCGCCGCTTCTGATCGCGACGCAGTTTTGTGGATTGAGAAGACGCAGTCTTGCGCGCCCGTTCGGACGAGCCGTGTTTACACGGGGGATGTAAGCGCTGACGAGGGCATGACCACAGACCCGGGGCGGGTTCTGTTTCGTTCCGTCTGCAGTGGTGCCTGCGGGTCCCTTTTGAAGGCAGCATAAACAGAGTCGTCGTTTTTTTTTTTTTTTTTTTTTTCCCCTCCTGTCAAACTCAGCGCCAAGATCGCGGTACATCCTGCCAGGCCCCCGATCGAGTGTTCACAGCGGTCAGGACACGGCGTGCTGGACGTCTCAGTGACGCAGAGCGATAAATAATTCAAGTTCAGCTTCCTTAAAAAAAAAATCTTTTTCTTTTTTAAACGGAAGCCTAGAACCACAACTTCTGAACTGAAATAAATCAAAGTGCCCCCCCCCCGCCTCCCCCTCATCAGGCTTCAGTCACTTTCACTTCCTGTGGCACGAAGCCCCCCCCCCCCCCCCCGTGCTGAGGATGAGTCATGCGGGTGTCAGGGGGATTTCAGGGGCAGAAGAAAGGGCTGTGCTGCTGTGCGTGATTCCCTTTCCAAAAACTGGGGCGATGCCCCCGGGGAACCGCCATCGCTGCAACGCCCTCCCAGGGCACGTCTGCTGCTCCCCCGCAACCGAAACGCGAAATGCGATCGCAGGAACGCATGCAATGCGAGAGGTGCAGAGGGAGGAAGAGAGAGAGAGAGAGAGAGAGAGAGAGAGAGGGGGGGGGCAAACCGGACAGTGAGAGAAATGAAACTGCGATGGGGAGCGTTAATCTACAGGAGATTAATGCTGGTGTACATGTGTCACAGTGGGGTGTTTGTATGAGAGTGATGCTGGGGTCTCCTCACGGGGACGTAGTCTCACAGTGAATGGGAAAGCCGTCGTACTGATGAGCTGTCCTCTGACATCTTCTGTGGACACCAGCCCGACTTCTCACATCTCTCCTCCATCTCTCTGTCCCTTCCAGACCCCCCCCCCCCCCCCCCCCCCACGTCCCCATCACAGGTGAGCGGGGGCTTGTGAGGACAGAACGCAGCTGCCAAAACCCCGAGAGAGAGAGAGAGAGAGAGAGAGAGAGAGAGGAGGAAGAGGCCAAAGGGAAAAGGGGCGCAAAGACGTCAACTGAAACTCCGCCCCCTCGCCCCCGGCCCCGCCCCCACCCCCCGCCATGTCTGCCCGCGAGCGTGGCAGCCCGCGGAACCGGCCGTGGTCGGTGTACCGCGCCAACACCTTCGACCTCTCCTCCGAGATGCTGGGCCTCAGCCTCGCAGGTGAGCGGGCGGTTGCCATGGCGATGTGGGGGGGGGGGGGGGGGGGGGGGATCTGTTCCAGGGTTGGGGGTGGGGGGAGTTTGGGGGCTGTGAGTGATGCTTCCTGTGTTTCTGCTCTTCTGCAGGAAACAGCCAGGATCCAGACGAACCCGTTCTGGAGTTCAGCCTAGGTAGGTGGGGGAGTGGGCTGCAATGCCTTCTGGGAGATGCATGGACTAGGCTGTTTTAGGTAATTTCTTTTGCATGTTTTAATTTGGAAGGGCCTTGTCTTTTTCATATTTCAAGTTCATATCCGGACTTTGAATTGGTTTGGTTAAACCGAGATATTGGAACAGTGTGGGATCCAGTTTGCTCTAACGCAGCACATTCCCATCAGCCTGTGAGCCTGTGAGCCTGTGCGCCTGTGAGCCTGTGGGCCTGTGAGCCTGTGAGCCTGTGAGCCTGTGAACCTGTGGGCCTGTGAACCTGTGGGTGAACCTGTGAGCCTGTGTCTAAACAGGGGGCTGTAAAAATACTCGTCTTTTTGTATTCCCTGCTCCAGGCTCACGTCGCTGATCACATCGTCTTTGCGCGAGGGAGGGAGGGAGGGAGGGAGGGAGGGAGGGGAGTCAGCCATGAGACCAATGCAGCCCATCAGGACCGTTCCTTTGGGTAACGCAGAAACGTTTCAGGAATGTGAGAGCGTGCTGACACGGGCCGTCTCACAGTCTGGCAGTGCCGGCGGGCGTGGAATCGGCGTTTGGGGACCGGGGCTGTGATCCATACGCTGCCGGTTCAGACCCCCGATCGCACGCCGCGCGTGTGCACTGGAGAGAGGTTTTCAGAGTGAATCCGCGGATCCTGGATCCTCTGTATTTCCCCTCCAAACATTGGATGTCGTAACAGCCAGTTTCATAAAACTGAAACTGAAAATGCATTCAAATGCCTCTGATTTCTCTGTAAACCAGTTTTGACTGTATTCACTGTGACCTTCCTTACCACTGGGAAGCTCTTCGATCCCCTGAGGGAGGTAACCGGCTGTGCCTCCCAGCATGATCAGTCAGACAGGAGGTTCTCTTACTGAAGGAACAGCCACAGTGAAGGAACAGCCACAGGGAAGGAACAGCCATAGGGAAGATACAACCATAGGGAAGGAACAGCCACAGGGAGGGAACAGCCATAGGGAATGAACAGCCAAATGGAATGAACAGCCACAGGGAAGGAACAGCCATGGGGAAGGAACAGCCACAGGGAAGGAACAGCCACGGGGAAGGAACAGCCGTAGGGTGCTGCATTAGTTACCTATTAGCAGAACAGCTGGACTGTTTGGCCAGTTCTGCACATGCTGCTACATTAGCACGCTGCTACCCATAAACACCCAGAGCTGTCTTGGAAGGCCCTTATTCGCAGAAGGCTGATTCATGCCAACGATTAATTAAGAGCTGGCCAGACTCTGCAGAATTGCATCTTCAAGGCTGGACGAAAGCCCAGCGTAGGCCGTATGTCCCCAGCACCCCCTCCACCCCCCCCATGGTGGCTCTACTGCTGATGTTAATTACAGAACGTGCAGTCAGTCAAAGCTTTTCACTGAACATATAAACGAAATGTGTGAAGAGTCATCACTGAACGCTCGAGCCCGTCCTCAGCCGGTCTCTGGCTTTGGCGCAGGGAGGGACTGGCTCTCGTCCAGACCTCTCATGTTAGATTAAACGCGGTATAGATCCCAAAACTGTCTTTGTAAAAACACAACGCTGTTGTAAACGTACTGTCACACATAAGTGCCTACAGAAGGGGAGCACAGTGCAGCAGTATTGGGTGTAAATGTAAATAGCAGTGTGTGGGACGAACTCTTTGTTCTGAGGCCAGGTCCTTATGGGCCACTGTGCTGTGGTAATTAATCACTGGGATTGATCTCCTAATTGCCTGTGGTGCCCCCCCCCCCCCCCCCCCCCCACAGCCTGCAGCGAGCTCACCACCCCGGCACTGGACCGCAAGCCCAACAGTTTTGTTTCTGTCAGCTGCACCACTCCTCCCCAGGCCTTCTGGACCAAGCATGCCCAGACGGAGATCATAGAGGTACCCCCCCCCCCCCCACCCCCAACCCAGCAACTCCTTCCCCTCCGCCCTCCCCTGCAGGGCAATGGTAACCCACTCCATTAACCCTAACCCCTCCCCCAGAGAGCACCAGTAACCCCCCCTCCACCCCTCTCCCCCACAGGGCACCAGTAACCCCCGCTCCCCCCCTCTTCCCCACAGGGCACCAGTAACCCCCCTCCCCCCCCTCTTCCCCACAGGGCACCAGTAACCCCCCTCCCCCCCTCTCCCCCACAGGGCACCAGTAACCCCATCTTCCTGAGCAGCATCGCCTTCTTCCAGGACTCGCTCATCACCCAGCAGACGCAGGTCAAGCTCTCTGTGTACGACGTCAAAGACCGCTCCCAGGGCACAGTGAGTTACAATTACAGACCGCTCTCAGTCACAATTACAGGCCATGGTCAGTCAGAATTACAGACCGCTCTCTGGGCAGAATTACAGACCACTCTCAGTCAGAATTACAGACCGCTCTCAGTTGGAATTACAGACCACTCTCAGGGCACAGTCAGTCAGAATAACAGACTACTCTCAGTCAGAATTACAGACTGCTCAGTCAGAATTACAGACTGCTCTCAGGGCAGAATTACAGACCACTCTCAGTCAGAATTACAGACCGCTCTCAGTCGGAATTACAGACCACTCTCAGGGCACAGTCAGTCAGAATAACAGACTACTCTCAGTCAGAATTACAGACTGCTCAGTCAGAATTACAGACTGCTCTCAGGGCAGAATTAGAATTTTTGTGAACAATGCCCTGAAGTCTTTAAAGGCACACTATACCTTGCAATTTTCACAACTAGGCATTTTCCTGTTTCCACACAAGCATTTAATTTCTCCAAAGACACTCTCAGTTAGGGCTCAGTGACTAACTGTGTGTGTCTCTTTGGTAGATGTACTTGCTGGGCTCGGCCATGTTCCCTGTTAAGGAGCTACTGCAAGACAAGCACCACAGGTTGCACCTGGCACTCAGGTAAGAGGACCAATCCCCCCGCCAGGGACCTCTCTTCCACTGTGGGCAGTTTATCCACAGATTCAGCAAGACACAGTTGCTGTGCCCCTTTTCAACCAGTGACTCTTAACTATAGAGAGATTCCATCTGGTAAGGTCTGGTGCAGTATTACAGTGCTGAACATCCTATTTCAAAAGATGCATTGGACTGGAATTGGACTTCAGCTACAGGGAGACAGAACTTTGTTTTTATGCTTTTAGAACACAGAACTGAGCACCTTGAAGATGGGCAGAGACAGGAAATGTAATTGGCCAGTTCATGGATAGAGCTCACGCAGCTGGTTTTGAGGCGGTGTAAAGGCTAAAGACCCCTCTGGTATTTCGCTGTCTCTGTCCAGCTGTTTCCATGGCTTAAGTGTGCAGTGCGCCACCTAGTGGCTGCTCTGGGTAAGCGACATCTCGTGTCGTGCAGGTCTGCGGAGCAGGAGCGCGTGGGCAACGTCACCATCATCGCCTGGCAGGTGGAGGAGAAGAGGGACCAGCGGGCCTCTGGGGCCCGGCTGCCAGACACCATCAACGGCAGGGTGAGGTGCCCGCGGGGGCCGACCCCTGACCCCACGTCTTCCTGTCCCTTGACCCCTCATCTTCCCTGACCTTTGACCCCTCATCTTCCCCGACCTTTGACCGACAGCTTCTCTGAACTCTGACCCCATGTCTTCCTGACCTGACCCCCGATCCCCGACCCTTGACCCCATCTTTCCTTTGACAGCCTCTGACCCTGATCACGTCTTCTTCTGACCCACAATCTTCCCAGCCCTTGACCCCTCATCTTCCTCGAACTTTGACGCCACATCTTCCTGACCCTTGACCCCTCATCTTCCCTGACCTCAGACCACACATCTTCCCCTATCTCTGATCCCCCTTTTTTCTTTTTTCCTTTTTATAATTTACAAAGAAATTCACATACATAGGCTATATGTTTTAAATCTACAAGGCAGCACACATAGCTCTGCAAGGAATTCGTTTCCAGGATTTAAATGTGACATTTGACTAATTTTTACTGATTGATTTCATGACATAATCAGCTGTGAAGCTAAGGTTGGACCAGCCACAATTCAGAAGAAAACATGTAAACATGTGAAATAAGTCAATGGGGTTAAAATAAAGATGGGGTTAGATCCTGCGTCTATGGACTGAAAACCAGTGGGCCATTTCCATTTTAGTGCAAATAGGTATTTTTATGACATCATCAGAAAAATGTTAAATTTGTTTTTGGGGGCCAAATCAAGGTTCTGAAGGTCTAGCGCTGGAGGGCCGATGGGTTTTTGTGGGTTCCTTTCACGCAGTGATCAGTTTAGGCCTACGCAAGCTGTGAACTCGATTGAGAGACTGAAATGGAGCACTTGTGCTGGAACACAGAGAGAAGCATCACAGGCCACAGTCCGAAGGGCTGGAGTCTGAGAGACACTGTACAGCCGTGTTATTGGCTGTTTCATGCAGCGTGTGGGGTCGGTCATGTGACCTGTTCTGCTGTCCCCCGCCTCAGATGGTCCTCCCTGTGGACGAGAGCCTGACGGAATCGCTGGGGATCCGGGGGAAGCACGCGTCCCTGTGCAAGGACACCTTACTGAAATCAGGTACGGCCGAAACACACGTCTCCACGCGACCTACACAACACAACTCACACAACTTTTTACATAGCACGTTTACAACGGCTGTGTCCCAGCGGGGAGTCGAACCTGCAAACTTTAGGCTACAAGACCAGCTCCTTACCCATTATACTACACTGCCACCCTTGAAAGGCTGAAGCACAGGTATGGCTGAAGCACACATCTTTATGCAAGGACACGTTACTGAAAACAGGTCAAGTCGAGCGTGTGATTTTACCAGTCCTCTCATGTCCTTACTGCCTGCCATGCCAATGCATCATTAAGCAGATGCTCTAACTCAGCATGCTGTGACAGATGCTATATAAGTGACAGATTACATTACATTACATTACAGGCATTTAGCAGATGCTCATGCCCAGAGCGACTTACACAACTATTACTTAGCATTTACATTGCATCCAATTATACGGGCGGATATATACTGAAGCAATGCAGGTTAAGTACCTTGCTCAAGGGTACAAACGGCAGTGTCTGAACCTGTGACCATTACGTTGTAAGACCAGCTCCTTCCCCATTACACTACACTACCACCACACAGATCCTCTACGCAACAGATCGATCGTGACTGTGTCGATAATGCTATGGGCCACACCAGTCAGCAGTGAGCAGCAGTGCTAACGTAGAGGTATTGATTGATGTCAGCAGAAAAACAGACTAAAACAGCCGTGTGAGGTGGTGAGAAACCGTGCCGGAGGTAAAACCCTGCGGCCTGTCAGTTAGGAGTGACCAGAGGCTCTGAAGGGCTGACAGCTCTTATAACACAAACAACAGGAGGATCTCCATTTGGTTTGGGAGTGTGATACATGAGGGTACCAGCGTTATTCTGGGAGGAGATAAACTCGGAGATGCCGATTTCGCTGGATTCATATAAATTGGGGGTTTGTGAGGCCCGCTCGGTGGCTCCAGGGACGTGTGCACGCTGGGTTTAACACCGACTCCTAACCGGAGATCAGAAGCTCGCTTCCAGAAACACAGATCAGATCTGTGTGCTGAATAAATATTTTACCTGTTAAGAGAACGACCTCATAAAACGCCTTTAAACTCTGAGGCCTGGAATTCAGCCCGCCGAGCCCATAGGTCATGTGACATCTCAGCCCTGGACAGATAGCCATTCAAACTCCCATGAGACTGACCTCATGAGACTGATCTCATAAGACTGACCTCATGATGCTGGCTTCAGCGCTTCACCTCAGCTTAAATTACATATCGATCTGCCTTCAGAAGCATTAATTAACACAGCCCTGATCTTCCAGACATCCAGCACGGGGGGGGGGATAATGTGTCAAATAATGTCAAATTGGACAAACAGCAACACTGTGAGTAACTATGACTTCACACACGGTATATTTAGTACAGACTACAGATCCTACAATGTGTGTAACTTCACACAGTATATTTAGTACAGACTACAGGTCTTACACTGTGTATAACTCCACACAGTATATTTACTACACAGTACAGTATAACACTCTGAAATTCCACACAGTATGTTCAGTACACAGTGCATGTTCACGCAGATGGAAATTCTCTTTAAAACGAAAGCCGATTCTGTACTATTCGTGGCCTGTTTAATTAATGGTTCTCGTGGTATTGGGCATTTCTGACAAAGCTGGAGTGATTGACAGTACAGACTGACTGACAACACTAGAGACCATCGCGGTTTAAGCATGCATCATATGCGCTCTACAGTGCTGTAGCCCAGGCTAACAGCAGACCACAGGAAGTGTAGACGCAGCGTTGAGACGCACGTAGACGCGAGTGAGGTGTGTCGGATGCGTGTCGGATGCGTGTCGGATGCGTGTCGGATGCGTGTCGGATGCGTGTCGGATGCGTGTCGGATGCGTGTCGGATGCGTGTCGGATGCGTGTGGATGCGTGTTGGATGCGTGTTGGATGCGTGTTGGATGCGTGTCGTATGCGTGTCGTATGCGTGTCGTATGCGTGTCGGATGCGTGTCGGATGCGTGTCGGATGCGTGTCGGATGCGTGTTGGATGCGTGTCGTATGCGTGTCGGATGCGTGTTGGATGCGTGTTGGATGCGCGTTGGATGCGTGTAGCGTGACCGAGAGTTACACGCGTGTGCCCCCCCCGCAGTGTTCGGCGGCACCATGTCCCGGATGTACCGCTTCCCCACCACGGACGGGAACCACCTGCGTGTGCTGGAGCAGATGGCCGAGAGCGTGCTGTCCCTCAACGTCCCGCGACAGTTCGTCAAGCTGCTGCTGGAGGAGGACGCCGCCAGGTGAGTCCTTAACGTGTCACACACAGACGCACACACACACACACACACACACACACACACACGTCTACATGTGCACATACACACACACGTCTACATGTGCACATACACACACGCGCACACGCGTGCACCCACACGCATCTGCACACGCATCTACACACACGCACACAGGCACACACACACACACACACACGTCTACATGTGCACATACACACACACGCACACACAGGCACACACACACACACACACACACACGTCTACATGTGCACTTACACACGCGCGCACATGCGTGCACCCACACGCATCTGCACACGCATCTACACACAGGCACACACACACACACACACACGTCTACCTGTGCACATACACACGCGCGCACACGCGTGCACCCACACGCATCTGCACACGCATCTACACACAGGCACAGGCACACACACACACACACACACACACACACACACACACACACACACACGTCTACCTGTGCACATACACACGCGCGCACATGCGTGCACCCACACGCATCTACACACACGCGCACACGCAGACAGACACACACACACACACGCACACACACACACACACACACAACACGTCTACATGTGCACATACACACTCGCACACACACGTGCACCCACACGCATCTGCACACAGGCACATACACACACACGCACACGCAGACAGACACACACACGCACACACACACACACACACACACTGCGTATTCAGGCTGTGTATTAACGGTATGACTGGCTGTTTAGGGTGTGTGAGCTGGAGGAGCTGGGCGAGCTCTCTCCCTGCTGGGAGAATCTTCGGCGCCAGATCGTCACTCAGTACCAGACCATCATCCTCACCTACCAGGAAACCCTGACAGACCTCCACGAGTACAAGGGTCAGTACTGCTGTCGCTCTGTCCTGTACAAGTGTCTGTGTCAGTACTGCTGTCGCTCTGACCTCCACGAGTACAAGGGTCAGTACTGCTATCGCTCTGTCCTGTACAAGTGCCTGTGTCAGTACTGCTATCGCTCTGACCTCCACGAGTACAAGGGTCAGTACTGCTGTCGCTCTGTCCTGTACAAGTGCCTGTGTCAGTACTGCTGTCGCTCTGTCCTGTACAAGTGCCTGTGTCAGTACTGCTGACCTCCACTGCTGTCGCTCTGTCCTGTACAAGCCTGGTCAGTACTGCTGTCGCTCTGTCCTGTACAAGTGCCTGTGTCAGTACTGCTATCGCTCTGACCTCCACGAGTACAAGGGTCAGTACTGCTGTCGCTCTGTCCTGTACAAGTGCCTGTGTCAGTACGGCTATCGCTCTGACCTCCACGAGTACAAGGGTCAGTACTGCTGTCGCTCTGTCCTGTACAAGTGCCTGTGTCAGTACTGCTGTCGCTCTGTCCTGTACAAGTGCCTGTGTCAGTACTGCTGTCGCTCTGTCCTGTACAAGTGCCTGTGTCAGTACTGCTGTCGCTCTGACCTCCACGAGTACAAGGGTCAGTACTGCTGTCGCTCTGTCCTGTACAAGTGCCTGTGTCAGTACTGCTATTGCTCTGTTCTTTACAAGCACATGTGTCAGTACTGCTATCACTCTCTGATCTGTACAAGTGCCTGTGTCAGTACTGCTATCGCTCTGACCTGTACAACAAGTGCATATGTCAGTACTGCTATTGCTCTGTTCTTTACAAGCTCATGTGTCAGTACTACTATCACTCTCTGATCTGTACAAGTGCCTGTGTCAGTACTGCTATCCACGAGTACAAGGGTCAGTACTGCTGTCGCTCTGTCCTGTGCCTGTGTCAGTACTAGTGCCTGTGTCAGTATCGCTCTGCTCAGTACGCTCTGACCTGTACAAGTATCGCTCTGTGTCAGTACTGCTATCACTCTCTGATCTGTACAAGTGCTATACTCTCTCTCTGCCTGTACAAGTACCTGTGTCAGTACAAGTGCCTTTGTCTGTAATGCTATCACTCTCTGACCTGTAAAATCACTGTGTAGTTTCTCACTGACCTCACTGAGGACAATTACCATCTCGCCTGACTCCGCCCCTAAATCTGTGCTGACCATCTGCCAGCTGAAAAGGTCAAATGGGTGGATTCTGACACTTGACCATATTGTGTGGATAATTATGCGGGAAGGAAAAGGCAATATTCACCACATAATTATAATAATTCATCATCATGACTATGTACTTAAGTTTCCCTGGTTATTGCTTTTTTCTAAAGTACTGTTTAAACCCAGGTCGCTCTCTCTCTCCCGCCCTCTCTCCCTTTCTCTCTCTGCCCCTCTCTCCCTCTCTTCTCTCCCTCTTTCTCTCTCTCTCTCTCTCCCTCTCCTCTCTCTCTCTCTCTCCCTCTCTCTCCCTCCCTCAGGTCCCTCCTTCAAGGCCAGTAATTTGAAAGCAGAGAGGAAGGTGGAGTTCATGCCGACCAACCTGCACGTGCAGCGGATGAGAGTGCAGGACGAGACGGGCTCCGGTAAATCCCGGCTCCGCCCCATTAACCCAGGCCCCGCCCAGTTAACCCGGCCCCGCCCCATTAACCCCGGCCCCGCCCCAGTTAACCCCGGCCCCGCCCAGTTAACCCCGGCTCCGCCCATTAACCCTGGCCCCGCCCCCTTAACCCCGGCTCCGCCCCATTAACCCCAGCCCCGCCCAGTTAACCCTAGCTCTGTCCCCTTAACCCCGGCTCCGCCCAGTTAACCACGGCCCCGCCCCCTTAACCCTGGCCCCACCCAGTTAACACTGGCCCCGTCCCCTTAACCTCAGCTCCGCCCAGTTAACCCTGGCCCCGCCCCCTTAACCCTGGCTCTGCCCAGTTAACCCCGCTCGGTTCACACAGACCCCGCTGAGCTTGTTCAGCCATCCCTCTTTAGGCAGGAGCATTAGCTGCCTCTCCTCCAATTTACCCTCTGATCAGTAGACTGGTGTCATCCCCAAATCCCCAATACGCATGAACGCACATATACACACACACACACACACACACACACACACAAATAAATCCCCAATACACACAAACATACGTATACACACACACAAATCCCCAATACACGCGAACATGTGCACACACAAACACACACACAAATCCCCAATACACGCGAATGTGTGCACACACACACACAAATTCCCAATACACAGGCAAGAATTACACACCCCTAAAAACTATGAAAATATTTAGTGAGGAGGACTGTACAGTAATAGAGAGGGAGAGTTGGGTGGGGTGGGGGGGGTATATTCTGCCCATATATGGACAGGTTGGAAACTCTGGTGCTTTTCCAGCACAAAAGAAAGAGCACATTTATTTCTGGCTGAACAAACACAGAGCACTGCTTAATTTGGACAGTAAACGGCTCTCTGTTGACTTTAGTAGTAACAGAGAGAAACGTTCAGGTGAATCTGGCTCTAGTTTAGCAACACCGCAAGCACCAGGCACCTAGATCAGAAGATTCTGAGCACTCAAAAGCAATTATTTTTGAAAGTAACTGTGAAAGGTCAAGTACAAGGTCGGAGATGTTTTTTTACTCATCAGAGATGTGCAGATGAGGTTGCAGATCCATCAGGCTGTCACCAGAAGTAAAATATATATATATATATATATATATATATATGTATATTTCAGGTATCTCCACAGTTGTGTAGCCAGCATTGTCATACTGTAGAGTAACTAAAGAGGGCAAAGTTGTGGGACGAATATGTTAAAATGACGTTTACCACAAACGATGATCACAAACATGCCAGACGTGTCCATGTGGCAGCTTGGCTGGTAGTTTGGCAGTCTCTGTTACACGCTTTGTATTTCCCAGATCAACACAAGCCCTCTGTCTCCTCTCCTGTAACCCCGCCCCCCGACTCCCCCCCCCTCCCCCAGATCACACGTATGACGAGGTGACCATCGGCGCTCCTGCCGCCCACTGCCAGGGGTTCAAGAGCAGTGGCCTGCGCAAGCTGATCCACAAGTTCGAGGAGGCCAAGAAACAGTGAGTGAGGCATCAGGGTGGAGGGGTGCGGGGGGGGGGGGGGGGGTACAGGGGCGCGGGGATTATTCGGAGTGCGGACGAGTATAACACTGAGGGGTGGGCAGATGGGACGTGGGGTGGGGGGGGGGGGGGGGCAGGGCTGCTGTCAGCTTTTCAGTGACGTTCTCTGCATCCTCCTGCCCCCCCCCCCATCTCTGTGACCCACTCTGCTCTTTCCCTTCATTCATTTCTCATTTCTCATTTGCAGTTTTCAGAGCCTCATGATTTTGCTTTTCTACGGATCACTTCAGAAGGCACTCAGATCCTCTCTAGGGGGTTGTGAATGACGTGCATAAATGATCAAATAGACACAGAAACTGAAATGAATCAAAACTCAAATTAATTACACAGAATCAAACGGCACCGGAGTGCTGTTTAAAACATGATCGATTTAACCTGCTCCCGGTTTTAAGGAAAGATGAAAGACTAAATTCTCACTCTGAAGGGCTATGATGAGCCTCTGTCTGTTCCTTTTTTTACATATTTAATTTTGACATTTTTTATGGGAGAGGGATATTGAATTTATTGGTTACAATTGAACTCCAACTGTTAAGATGGTCACAACTTTAGCTTGTTAAAAGGGCTGTAATTAATTGTTAAGACATTCAAAACCATTAAGACCAGGGGCCTTATTCAGCCAAAATCTGCCCTGAACCTTGGCAATCTGTTTTAAGCCAACTTTAACTGAATTTTTTGACAGTATTTCTTGTTCATATTAGCAACCCTCAGATTCGGTTTTTGTGGAAGCAGCAGTGATCTCTGTGATTACTACCTGTGATGTAATTGTGATGTGAGGTCAGTTTGAATCAGGAGATCTACGGACACCTCCTGTCCTGGAGAGGTGTTGTGTTTGAGGGTTTTTGGAGAAGGTGTGTGTTCCTGCTACAGAAACTCAGGGCATTAAGATTGAGCTTTGCTGAACTCTTTGCTCCACTGAACCAGCAATTCATCTGAGGACTGAATTAATATCTGGGGCCAGAGCTGTCTTTGCTGTACGTAGAAACAAAGTTCTAAATATTTGCATTGGGTTTTCCAGCATTCATTTTCTTTGTATAACAGGGCAAAAATAATTATATGCTGAAATAATGCTGCAAATCACGTTTTTATTTTTCTTTCCTATATTAATGCAGTCATTATATTTGCTCATATTTCTCATTTGTTTCATCAACTGGCTTAGTACCTTACTAATTGTTGACTAATTATAGTCAATAACAATACCAAAATTCATCTTCATAATGATGATATTTATGTAATAACAAGTTACTAAGTGCATTTGCAGAAGTCTTTCCATACATTTGAAACTGACTGGTATTTGTTTTCATATTTTGCCAATGAAGCATGCACAAAACATTGCTTTATTCATAAATATTATTTATTATACATCATTTGCTTTGTTAATGTTCTGACTGTGGCACTGTTGCCATGGCGTCTGCTTTCCCATCTTTTTTGCGGGGTTGTTTCTGAAGCGCCAGCATTTTTTTTTTTTAAAACGGATGGCGTACGTACGAGTCTGATTGCTTTTTAATGGCTTTTTTTCTTTGTTTTCTAATCAGCGTTTATGAGGAGGAGTGGTGAGTTCTCTGTGTTTAAATTCTATTTTCACCTGGGGCCACCCAGCCAATGGGAGCCTGCTGTTCACCTGCATCCCTCTGCATGAAAGGGTGTGTTCAGCCTCCCTGTGTCTTATGGTCCGTTTGCTTTTCCATTCGTGTGTTGGACTCAAAGCGGCATTGCGTGTTGGTTGACAAGTACACATATGTGCAGAAGTGGAGGTCGTGTGTGTGTGTGTGTGTTTCAGTATGTGCATGCGTGAGTCTGTTTGTGTACTTGTGTACTTGAGTTCCATTTCAATTCAAGAAATGAATTTAATCGTGGGAATTTTAAAGCAAATTTCAGTTCATTTCCTGACTGAACTGAAATGGAATCGACCCCAGAGCTCATATGATTGTGGTTCTGTGTATTTGAGCGTTTGTCTGTGTGTGTGTGTGTGTGTGTGTGTGTGTGCTTGTGTGTGCATGCATGTGTGTGTCTGTGTGTGTCCAGGTGCAAAATGTGACATCTGAAGACTTGCATTCTGGGAATGTGCTTCCAGCCATGGTGCTGCTTGTTGTACGGACACCCGTTTTCAGCTTATAGACTGAAACTGAAACCTCACACCATCTGTCACACCATCTGTCACACACAGACAGACAGACAGACAGACACACACACACACACACACACACACACAAGCGCACACACACACACACACACACACACAAGCGCACACACACACACACACACACACACCACACACTGTACCCTGCCCTTTTCTAGCTTGTTTCTGTCTCTAACGTGCTGAGCAGCTGAGCTGGATTGCACACAGAGCAGCGCTGGCGTGACCCTGACTCAGTAGCAGAGCGTGGGGCCTGTCCCTGCAGCAGAACACTGCCTTACCGGGACAGCCCGGTGGGACGGGGCTTGAGAATAACAGAGTGTGTTTCTCTGAGGTTATGGGCCTATCAGAGGGAGGGAGGCTTTATCGCCAAGGGCCCTGGGATGCTGCCAGTGTTGCCGGGGAGATAAACTACTTCCTGAGAATGCCTGCGTCTGGTCTGTAGCCTGGCAACTGCCACCGTCTCACGAAGCAACAATTTAGAGTCGCTTTGACATTTCAAATATCAAGCAATCATAGATCAAGCACCCCCCTAGCCTGACCCCCCCCCCCCCCCCCGGCTACAGTGCAGCAGGAAACAGGAAATTGCACGCTGTGTGCAGCAGAATGGAATATACAGGCTGTTCAGCAGCAGGGCAGAGACGTGATGATCAGTCAGAGTCGGTCGGATCGTCACCACTGAGCTAAAAATGCGATGAAAAGCTCATCTGTGGCTCCTGCATTCAATCTCAGTCTCGCAGTTCATTTGTGAAGATCGTTATGACTGGAATTTGTGTTTTCGCGGGGTCTGCATACCCTGTGGGTGGCAGTACTTCAGCAGTATTATTGAGCGTTTAGTAGGGTCTAGATACAGAGTGTGTAGCAGTACTCTGATAGTATTGTTGAGCATTTAGTAGGGTCTCGATACCATGTGTATAGAGGTACTTCAGCAATATTTCTGAGCATTTAGTAGGGACTAGATACAGAGTGTGCAGCAGTACTTCAGCAGTATTACTGAGTGTTTAGTAGCATCTGGATACCTTGTACGAAGCAGAACTTTAGTAGTATTGTTGAGGGAACCTTGGACATTCAACCTGAAACCTGTCTGCCAGAGATCAGACAGGGACCCCCCCCCCCCCTCCCCTCTGTCTGCAGCTTATTTCCCCTCTCTACCCCCTTTCTCTCCCCTTTCTGAATCTCATCCTTTATCTTTGCTTCACTTTGGCTTCTCCTCACCCTCCAAAATCAGCAAATCATCCTTCAGTCTGACCAGCGAAAGTGACAGATGCGTTCAGATCTCACACCTGATCCACCAAGTCAGACTCCAGACATATGACCCTCATAAATACGAGCTGTAGCCGTGACCTCTGACCCCGTGACCTCAGCAGGCCTCGGTCACTGTCCGAGTGTACAGTCTGGGCAGAAACAGCAGCAGGCATCACCATGATCAGAGGAGCAGGAGAGATCTGCACGCAGCCGGCCTGGTCTGGTTAACCTCAGTGCAGTTCTGTCTGACTTTGCCCCATTGCACCATGGGAAAACTCTACAGCTCAACTGCATGCTTACCAAGACCGTGTGCTCTGTGTTCTAGGATTTCAGCGCCTCCCAGGGCATTTTGTGCAGGTGATGAAAAGGGGTTGGGGTGGGAGGAAGCTCTTTCTCCTGTGTCTTTGTGACTGGTGAATATTGGAGGGTGGGGGATTTCTCCCTGGTCTTTGTGAGGGTGAGTGTTGGGGGTGAGGTGGGGTTTGCGGGGGTGCGGTTTGGTACGGGCTCATATGATAGTGATGTCACTACTGAGCTCCCCTCAGTCTGCTCGCATGTCCCAGTCTTGGGTCAGGTACAGATTTGAAGAACCTGAAATCTTTAGAGGCTGATAAAATTTTAACTTACTTCCAGATAACTGAGATCTGGTAAAGAAAAATATTCTGAGTAACAATGACATTTTTACCAAAGGGATAAAGAGTTTCAAATAGAGTTTTTTTACCCAAGTCATGCGTGTGTCCGGGTGCCTCCCTTGCTAACCCCCAACCCCTCACTCCCCCCCTCCCCCCCAAACTGTAGCAGCGCCGTCTCCAGCTCCCAGTCCATCGTCTACGTCCCTCAGGACATCGTCCGCGCCAAGGAGATCATCGCGCACATCAACACGCTGAAGACGCAGATCAGCTACTACGCCGAGCGGCTGTCCCGCGCCGCCAAGGAGCGCTCCGCCAACGGGCTGGAGAGGACCCTCGCCATCCTGACCGAGAAGGTGAGGGGCGGGGCGGGGCGGGGCGGGGCGGGGTGGGGCGGGGGCCGTACCCCTGGGGTTCTAGAAGGTGAGGGGCGGGGCGGGGCGGGGGCCGTACCCCTGGGGTTCGAGAAGGTGAGGGGCGGGGCGGGGCGGGGCGGGGCGGGGGGCCGTACCCCTGGGGTTCGAGAAGGTGAGGGGCGGGGCGGGGCGGGGGCCGTACCCCTGGGGTTCGAGAAGGTGAGGGGCGGGGCGGGGCGGGGCCGTACCCCTGGGGTTCGAGAAGGTGAGGGGCGGGGCGGGGCAGGGGCCGTACCCCTGGGGGTTCGAGAAGGTGAGGGGCGGGGCGGGGCAGGGGCCGTACCCCTCGGGGGTTCGAGAAGGTGAGGGGCGGGGCGGGGCGGGGCAGGGGCCGTACCCCTGGGGTTCGAGAAGGTGAGGGGCGGGGCGGGGCGGGGCGGGGCAGGGGCCGTACCCCTGGGGTTTGAGAAGGTGAGGGGCGGGGCGGGGCAGGGGCCGTACCCCTGGGGTTCTAGAAGGTGAGGGGCAGGGCGGGGCGGGGCCGTACCCCTGGGGTTCGAGAAGGTGAGGGGCGGGGCCGTACCCCTGGGGTGCACGCTCAACCGGGACACTCGCTGGCCTTTTCCGGAAACACTGAGCCCACTTCTGGCTCCACGTAGATACGCTACGTATTCTGTAGACCAGGGATGCCCAAATCTGGCCCTTGAGACCAGCAGTGCTGCTGGTTTTCATTCTTCCACTCTAAATCAAGACTGATTCAAATCTGGGAGACCAGATGAGTTAAATCTCTGGCCAGTCAGTGGCATTAATCGACCAATTAACTATCAGACAGTAAAGAAAGCTGGGAGTGCTACTGGCCTCCAGGGCCAGATTTGAGTATCGCTGCTGTAGACCAGACAATTACTCAGTCTGACGGGACCGAATCGGAAGTTCTGCGGTACCACTGTTAAAGCCGAAACATTTTCATTTGATGCATCTTGTCAAAATTAAGAGAGGTGTGTGGCCAAGTAGAAGAGTGTGTGAAAGGTATCTATACTGTAAAATAGCACAAGACGCTCCCGCTTCCAGCCATTGCCTGTTGTAGTTAAGCAAAGATCACGGAAGGAGTGCTGGTGATAGCGCAGATGCGGAATCAGCGCACATGCTAAGTGCTAGCCTGGGAAGTCCCGGTGCTTTGCGCTCTCTCAGAACGAAAAATGTACTCGAGCAAACCTTTGATACTTTCTTCTCAGAACTTTTGTACGTGGGTGTAGTGCTGGCAGCAGGACCTTCTAATCTGCTTATCTTAGTAACCGATACCTCTTCAAACTTCCCCGTAATGTGCTGGGGTGGAGGTGGAGGACTGCAGAGGTTGAAGGTGAGGCAGGAGGTGGAGGACTGCAGAGGTTGAAGGTGAGGCAGGAGGTGAAGGACTGGAGAGGTTAAGGGTTAGGCAGGAGGTGGAAGGACTGGACAGGTGGTTCATTTGATGTGGGAGGTTGGTAAGCGCTCGCTGCTGTAGGAAGTCCACTCCCCCACCAGGGGGCGCTGTGACGCTGTCTCAGGGGCCGTGCCCTGTGTGTGTTGTGTGTTGCGCTGCAGACGCGGCAGCTGGTGATGGTGTGCGACTGCAAGCTGCTGGTGTCGGCCATCCAGGCGCTGGGCGCGGCCCGGCCCGAGTACGTGGCCTCCAGGGCGTCGCCCTGCGCCCCCGAGGCCGACCAGGTGGTCCTGCGCAACGACCAGGACACGCTGCTCGCCAAGTGGGCCGGCCGCAACAGCCGCGCCTCCCTGCACCTCCCCTGGCAGGAGGAGGAGTGGGTAAGACTGCCGGGGTCAGGGTTGAGTGAGGAGGTGACGGCACTCTCAGGGTCTGATGTGAGTGCGTTGGAGTGTGTGTGTGTGTGAGTGTATGTCTGGGTGTGTGCGTGTGTGTGTGCGCGCGTGCGTGCGTGTGTGTGTGTACACGTGTGCTGATGCTCCTGCTGAAGTCGGGCCTGGCCCCTCTCCCATGATGCCTCAGGAAAGGTGTGGCTGAACGTGGATAAGAGCCTGGAGTGCATCGTGCAGCGTGTGGACAAGCTGCTGCAGCGCGACCGGCTCCACAGCGACAGCAGCGAGGACGTCTTCCTCACTGACCAGCAGGGCGGCGCCAGCAAGAAAGGTAACCGGAGGACCCGCGCCTTCTGGATCAACCCGGAGAGCATGGACGAGCCCGCCCCGACCACCCCACCTCCGCCGCGGTCATCCTCACTGTTTCCCTCATCACCATCATCATCATCACCATCATCATCATCGCCATCAACCTCCCTGCCTGCCCCGACCCCTGCATGCCAGCACTCGTCTCACAGAAACTCCTGTAGGTCTTCATTTCCCTTTTTCTTTTTTTAATTCACACTTTTCTTTGCTCATTTTTCTCCATTTCCCTATTTGTGTGGTTCAGGAAGGCTAGTTTCAGTCGTCTGCAGAAAGAAGTGCGTTTCAAGACGTACTTTTGTTTCACCGGTTCAGGATTCTAAACTGAAACCAAAGACGAGTTGTACCGTTTTATCAGGGACGGCACGCGATACGCTTGCACAAAAAAAAAAAACATTAGTTAATGTTTCCAGTTTATATCAAATCAGCGGTTACTCAACTTCCGAAATATGTCAGGAAAACAAGCCTTTCGTTTTATTTATACATTCAGAGATAAAAATGAGTCTTTGTGCCAAGTGTTACTTAAAAAAAAGAAAGTGCACTCAGCCCTCTGAGATGAGGGGGTCTGAAATGTAAACTAATGTAGCCGAGAAGGTGAAACTCGCTTGTGGCCCTGGCTCAAAAAATATCACAGGGAGGCTGATCTCATCGCTGAAACCTTTCACAACTGAAAACACGCTCCATTATGTTACTCGTGAACTGTGCACTATTTGGGCTTGGTTGAACAATGGAGTGGCCTGTCCCCCCCGTTTTAGTCAGAATGAAAGGCACTTCCTCCGGAACCTTTCAGGGGTGGGACCACGCCCCCCTGCCTGTCAGACTCAGAGCGCGACCTGAGGAACGCTGCAGTGCTTTAACATCAGCTCTCTGTTCCCTGCTGAACTCTGGGCAGCCGGTACCCCCACGCTCATCCTTTAAAACACGCATGTTCATCCCTTCTCTCATTTTTCCCCTCCTCCCCTCTGGTCTGCATGTATCTGGGCACCTCTCTGTCGGTGGTGGTTTCCTGCAGTGCTTTTCCTGTGTAGTAAATCTTTTACAGTCCCACCACACACATCGTGGACTTCATATGCTGAGATAACAATGTTCTAGAGAGCTGTATTTAGAGAGCTGTATTTTTAATGAAAAGTATGTATGTGTTTAGAATAGGCGAATCGATGAAACAGCGTTTTTCCGAGACATTTCAGGTTATGCATAGCAACTGACTCTGAAAATGGGTGTTATTGCCATTTTGTTTTCAGCATTTTAAATGTTTCTTAATCAGTGCTTGTGCACGTTCTGTCCAAGGCCAGCAGCTCTTACTGTGGCTTTGCAGTGTTTTACAGCTCTGCTCCCCCCCGCTGCTGGGCCACCTAGTGGTTTAACTGTTACACTGCGCTCCCATTAGACCCTGCCACTGTGTGTGTGTGTGCGCGTGTGTGCATGCGCTCTGTGCTCTGATGGTGTGTGTGTGTGTGTGTGTGTGTGCGCGCGCGCTCTGCTCTGATGGTGTGTGCACGTGTGTGTATATGCGTGTGCTCGGTATTCTGATGGTGTGCAGGTGTGTGTGCGCTCTGCTCTGATGGTGTGTGCGCGTGTGTGAGCGCTCTGTGCTCTGATGGTGTGTGTGTGTCTGTGTGTGTGCGCGCTTTGTGCTCTGATGGTGTGTGTGTGTGTGTGTGCGTGTGCTCTGATGGTGTGTGTGTGCGTGCGCTCTGTGCTCTGATGGTGTGTGCGCTTGCTGTGGCAGCCGTTGGCTGCTTCCTAACTCTGCATGTTGCACCTCCCCCCCTGTCTAGATGACAGCGCCAGTGCCGAGGATGTCTCCCCAGGTAAGAGCTCTGTGCATCTGCCCTGTTTCAACCCCGCCCCCTCCCCTGTCCCCACCCCCTCCCCTTTAATAGCTCCGCCCCTCCCCTCCCCTGTCCCCACCCCCTCCTCTGTAATAGCCCCGCCCCTCCCCTCCCCTCCCCTGTAATGTCCCCACCCCCTCCTCTGTAATAGCCCCACCCCTCCCCTGTCCCCACCCCCTCCTCTGTAATAGCCCCGCCCCTCCCCTGTCCCCACCCCCTCCCCCTTCCTTGTAATAGCCCCGTCCCCCTCCCCCCCTGAAATAGCTCCGCCCCTCCCCTGTCCCTGCCCCCTTCGCAGCTACAGCAGTGCTTCTCTAACTTTGGCTAATCCCCCCCCCCCCCCAGCAGGCTGCAGCGCTGGCTGCCTCTGGCTCAGTCGCCCTCTCAGTGATGTTTGTATTTACTATCTGCCCTCCTGCCCAGCTCTGGTGTGTAATTATATTTTTAACAGATCAGCTCAGTTAATATGAGAGTAGCGGTTGTGCCCTAGTTAAGGGGGCGATTTTTATGGAGTCACTGAAGTGGCATTTCTTGATTGGAGCACGGATGTTGGTTCACATCGGAGTGTATTATAGGGTGTGTGTGAGTGTGTGTTGGTTGCATGCGTGAGATATTCTTTAGTTTGTGTGTGCATATGTGCATTGCGTGTTTGTGTATGTGCATAATGTGTGTGTGTGAGACTGCAGACATATTGTGTGTGTGTGTGTGTGTATTTGTATGTGTTGGTGTGTTGTGTGTGTGTGTGTTGGTGTGTAGTGTGTGTGTGTGTGTGTGTGTGCGCTGTGTTGGTGTGTGTGTGTATATATGTGTGTGTTTGTCATGTCAATGTGTGTTGGTGTGTGTGATTGTGTGCGTGCTGTGTTGGTGAGTGTGTGTATATATATATATATGTGTGTGTTTGTCATGTCAGTGTGTGTGCGTGTGCGCTGTGTTGTTGCGTGTGTGTGTGTATATATATGTGTGTTTGTCGTGTCAGTGTGTGTGTGTGTGTTGGTGTGTGTGTGTGTATATATATGTGTGTGTTTGTCGTGTCAGTGTGTGCATGTGTGTGTGTGTGTGTGCGCGTGTGTGTGTGTGTTGGTGTGTGTGTAACCCCTCCGCTGTCCTCCAGGTGAGTGGAGTGAGGCTCTGTACCCCCTGCTCACCACGCTCACCGAGTGTGTGGCCATGATGAGCGACAAGGCCAAGAAGTCCATGGTGTTCCTGCTCATGCAGGACAGCGCCCCCACCATCGCCATGTACCTCACCCTGCAGTACCGCCGAGACGTGGTCTTCTGCCAGACGGTCAGTACGCCGACCGACCGACCGCACGCGCACCGCACCGCACCTCACACGTTAGCGTCATGAGCAAAGCTGTGTGTCGTTAGTGATGTGTTATAGTGAACATGGGTTATATTGACCGCACTGGGCCTCACACGTTATGGGTAGTGATGAGTTACAAAGGTGTGATGTGTTACAGTGAATATGGGTTATAGTGATGTGCTATAGTGAATATGGGTTTTATAGTGATGTGTTACAGTAAATATGGGTCATAGTGATGTGTTACAGTGAATATGGGTTATAGTGGTGTTACAGTGAATATGGGTTATAGTGATGTGTTATAGTGAATATGGGTTATAGTGATGTGTTACAGTAAATATGGGTCATAGTGATGTGTTACAGTGAATATGGGTTATAGTGATGTGTTACAGTGAATATGGGTTATAGTGATGTGTTACAGTAAATATGGGTTATAGTGATGTGTTACAGTAAATATGGGTCATAGTGATGTGTTACAGTGAATATGGGTTATAGTGATGTGTTATAGTGGTTATGTGTTATTGTGTTATTATATAGTGATGAGTACAGGTGAGTGATGTGTTAGTGATTAGTGATGTGTCATAGTGATGAGTGATGTGTTATAGTAATGAGTGAGGTGTTGTCATAGTGATGAGTGAGGTGTTGTCATAGTGATGAGTGTGGTGTTGTCATAGTGATGATTGTGGTGTTGTTATAGTGATGACTGAGGTGTTGTCATAGTGATGAGTTAGGTGTTGTTATAGTGATGACTGAGGTGTTGTCATAGTGATGAGTTAGGTGTTGTCATAGTGATGAGTTAGGTGTTGTCATAGTGATGACTGAGGTGTTGTCATAGTGATGAGTTAGGTGTTGTCATAGTGATATGTAAAAATGAGTGATGCTTTTGGTCTCCCTCAGCTGACAGCTCTGATCTGTGGTTTCATCATCAAACTGAGGAACTGTCTCCATGACAACGGATTTCTGAGACAGCTCTATACCATCGGCCTTCTGGCACAGTTTGAGAGTCTGCTGAGCACCTACGGTAAACACCCACTGCTGCCCAGAGACATCAGTGGAGCTGTGTGTGTGTGTACACATGTCTGTGTGTTTGTGTGCGTGTGTGTACTCATTGCTGTGTTTGTGTGTGTGTGTGTGTGTGTGCATGCTTGTAAGTGTGGGTACACATCGCTGTGTGTGTGTGTGTGTACGCGCATACTCATTAGTGTGTGTGCGCGTGTGCACGTGCCTGAATGTGCGTGCGTGCATGCGTTCTTATGGCTGTGTGTGTGTTTACTCATTGGTGTGTGAGTGTATGTCCGTACTCATGGCTGTGTGTGTGTACTCATTGATTGATTGGTGGGTGGGTGGGTGGGTGGGTGGGGGTGTGTGCATGCGTTCTCATGGCTGTGTGTGTATACTCATGATTGTGTGCCCTGCAGGAGAGGAGCTGTCCATGCTGGAGGACATGAGCGTGGGCGTCATGGACCTGAGGAACGTGACCTTCAAAGTGACGCAGGCCACCTCCAGCTCCGCCCCCGACATGCTGCCCGTCATCACCGGCAACCGGGACGGCTTCAACGTGCGCGTCCCGTTGCCGGGCAACATGTTCGACGCGTTGCCGCGGGAGATCCAGAACGGCATGCTGCTGCGCGTGCAGCCCGTGCTCTTCAGCGTCGGCATCAACGAGCAGCAGACGCTGGCCGAGAAGTACGAGCGACCAGAGAGCGGTCGAGTTGACTATCTTGCGTTGAACACCATCTTGTGGCCACTTCGTTTCTTTAGGGCTTCGGAGCCCGTGCTGATTTCATTCCCCGCAGCTCACGAACTGCACAGGAAAGCGGAAAGTGTCCACCCCCGCTCTCTCCACCCCCACAAATCTTCACACCAAGGTTCGCCTCTGATCCATATCTCACTGTCCCAGAGAGAGCCAGACCGCTGTGCTCAAGGAAAGTAGCACTCTTCACACCAGGGTGTGAAAAAAAAAAACGGTTTTCAGCCGTGAAAAATTGCTGAAATCGCATGCTGCTGATCCTCATTTGAATCCAAACAACGGCACACATTTACCACAGACAACTCACAACAGGCTGAAGATAACCAGCCCATTAAAATGCAGATAGGGCGTCGGAAGAACAGACGATCTGAGATTTCAATTAGCCAGCCTGGCTAAAACAAGCTAAAAGAGATTAGCCCAAGCTCAAGCGTATTTTTAACTCAAACATGCCACAACTCACTAGGAAATACGAGATGCACAGAACGCGACTACAACTTCAGTTCAACAGATAATCACAGAAACAAAACTATTTATCGGGCAACCAGAGTCGAGTTAACACTGCCGTAGGTCTTAATCGTCTGATAAATGCAGCAGCTAACGTGAGCAGTTTTGCAACACGTGCGAACAGGCTTCAAACGCACTGACCAGTAGCAGCGAAAACTAAACTTTAATCAAACGTGCTTTCCTGCCGCATCAACAGGCCTTGCCTTTCATCAGTGCACTTGAGCTGCTGAATTTGGGTTTCAAAATGACACTCAGCCAATCAGATTTGACCAATGTCTTGTTGACACACAGGTAGATGTGGGTGCTTTCAAAACGTAGGCTGCCTTACGTCAATATTGTTGGATGCATGTGAGGAAGGAAATATTTTAACCGCCTGTCCTACCATCACTTTCAAATTATTGAGGGCGATATAATGTGTGTAGTATAATGTTACATTGACAGAAGTATAGATTGCATTGTCCTTAATATTGGGGATGCAGTGACCCTATCCCAGCAAATGTAATTATGACTTCACCCTCGTGGCCTGCCTATGTTGTGTTTAATCTTTTGTTTTTCTTTTCCGTTGAAGGTTTGGAGACACGTCATTGCAGGAGGTTGTGAACATGGAGAGCTTGGCTCGGCTGAACTCGTACTTCGAGCAGTTCAAGGAAGTCCTGCCCGAAGACTGTGAGTCGCGCTCGAAATTTTCATTTATTTGGCTGGAAACCTGTCTGGGAACAGCGAGCTGATCTCGGCCCGGGGGCCCGGTGCTGCACTTCTTAGCATACGGCTGAAAATAAGCACTGAACAGCATCGCCCAGTTTAATCTGTCTTCGGTCTGGGTGCGGCTCCATAAGATGCCCCCTGTTCCTAACCTTAAAGTTCAGCCCTGGTCTTTATGCAATGAGACATGATGCTTTTCATCAGTTCTCCACAAACAACCAAATGTATGTATTCCCAATATTGTTGTGCCATTTGCAAGGATGAGATACGAGGATGGAGAAATTGAGGCAACAAGTATTAGGAATGCCCTTGCAGCATGGAACGTCCTTGCTTAGTGAAGCGTCAGTTTGAAGTGACGTCAACAGGCGTGAAGATGTGGAGAGGTGGATCCACAGGTGGATCGTTTGTGCGTCACACATTACGACAAGACTTCCGCAAAGGCTGCGCTTTGTGTATCCTCACTGAAGCATCCTCCAGGTGCCTCCTCGCTCCTCCAAGGAGCACTGAACGGATTTGAACATCCTTTAAAAATGGCGGACCTCAGTCGATTTTCTGGTCACGCGAGAACTGGAAGAGAAGAGGATGTATGAAATGAGCGACTGAACGCTGTGTGTCTCTCTGCCTCCCCAGGCCTCCCCCGGACCCGCAGTCAGACCTGCCTGCCGGAGCTGCTCAAGTTCCTGGGGCAGAACGTCCACGCCCGCAAGAACAAGAACGTGGACATCCTGTGGCAGGCGGCGGAGGTGAGGGCGAATCCCGCCCCCCTCTCCCCGTACGGGACTGCACCACACCTGGGCCACTTTAGATCCCCTCCTGGGGAGTCCAAAGAGGAAGCGAGCTGGATATTACCTCATCGGCGTGAAGGGAAATTTAAATGCCATGAATCCTGCTTTGGACAGTGTGCCCGTGTCCCTGTGAGCAGTGCACAGTTTAGGAAACATAAGTAATGAATGTAAAGGCTGTTAACTCAAAATAAAATTATATGCCAATCGAAGCTATACACACCATAATTTTACACTAAAAATACAAATTCAAGCTATCAAGGCCCAATAATTTGACACATTTAAGTCTGAAGAAGACTTTGCTGCACTAAAATGTGCAAGCCGTCTCTGTTTTTGGTGGCGGTTTCTATAGGCTATTTGGTATTCAGATATACGCACGTGCTCTTAATGTAAATAGGGCATGAACCAACTGCTCAGGGGCCACAGGTTACCCAACACTGCCGTGAGGTTTGTACCAACCAGGGTGCCAGTTTTACATGACATGTTCTTATTTTTTAGCTGCACTACAATGTCAATTTAAGGTCACTGGGAGGCACGTAGGTCGCATCAGGTCGCTGCTGTGATGTCACGTAAAAACCCGGCTTGCCGATTGGTCCAAACCGCGGTCTCTCTCTCTCTCTCTCGCTCCGGGTCTTCAGGTCTGCCGGCGGCTGAACGGGGTGCGGTTCACCAGCTGCAAGAGCGCCAAGGACCGCACGGCCATGTCGGTGACGCTGGAGCAGAGCCAGATCCTGCAGAACGAGCACGGCATGGCACCGCAGGTCTTCTCCCAGGCCCTCGACTGCATGCGCAGGTAGGCGTCCCCGCCGCTGCCCGTCCAGAATTCTAAAAGGGGGGGGGGGGGGGGGGGGGGGGGGGGGGGGGGGGGGGGCGATTGCTAAGGCGGGCAAGAGCGCGCGCGGCGACTGTGCGTGTGATGTGATTTTCGTACTCATCAGGAGCTGAACACGTCCGTCAGAGCGTGGGACTGTTGGGACTGTGCTATTCAACTCTTGCCAGTGTATTCCAATGTAGAGGGCTCCACAATTTCAAGTAGGCGTGAGAAACAGTGCTGGCACGTACAATAACAGGAGCCATTTGGAAAGCGTCTTGTCAAGCTAGGTTTTCTGAGCGTTCATATCGTGTGCAGAAGTTTTTTGGTTTGCGGTGGTGGTTTATTTTAAAAATCCGCCTCCCACAATGTACGCTATCAGGACGGTAATGACGAGATGGTACGTTCCCTTAAAGGCTCAGATTGAGGTCTCTGGGATACGGGTCAGTGTCGTTGTGATTCTACGGGCAAGCTGAGATCTATTGTGGCGCCGTGCCTGATGCATGCTGGGAAGATATGGCTAGAGACTAACCCCCACTCTCCTGTACTCCCTCGTCTGTCAAACATGAAGCGCAATCGCACGGCTAATAGTTCTATGGTTTTTGGGTATATTGTTATCTATGCGATTTTTGGCAGTCGGAGGGTCGTCGGTTGTGGGCGTGTCGAAGTGTTAACCCCTAAACTCTGGCGAATGAGAGGCATCAATTGTAAAGCGCTTTGGATAAAAGCGCTATATAAATGCAGTCCATTTACCATTTATTGTCTTTTAACAACGGCTGTTTTTGCTCTGTCCCGTTTTCTTTTTTTCGCGATCGCACCCTCCGCGTTCCCGCCACCCCGCTGCCCTGGCCACCCCCAGCGAGGGATGCCGGCGGGAGAACACCATGAAGAACGTGGGATGCCGCAAGTACGCCTTCAACTCCCTGCAGCTGAAGGCCTTCCCCAGACATTACAGGCCCCCGGAAGGGACTTACGGCAAAGTGGAGACCTGATTGGACAGTCAGCCTCCGGACCCAACCAATAGTGGCAGGAGGGGAATAAAAGAAAAAAGAAAAAAACAACTCGATAAAAGGAAACAAAATGCCCCAGTGCAAAAGCACCCTTAATATGATAGAAGTGACAGGTTCTGTGATAGATATGCATCCTTAATTCTAACATCCATGCAGACTCTTGAAAATGTGTATATATATATATATATATATATGAAATACAAACACGCCAGTAACATTAGTTCAAACCAAAGGAATATCTGCTTCAGATCCCCCCCCCCCCCCCCCCCCCCCCCCCCATCGTCACTACTTAACTGCAGATAGAGCATGCTTCTCTCTCACGCACAGGCACAGGCACAGAGGAACAACAGTCAAACGTTTGGCCAGACTCACGTGTACATCGATGGCAGGTATCACACATTCACTGCTGTACGTCCTGCTCTGAGCTGGACGGCTAACCCTACTGGTGCAGTGGAGGAGGGAAACGAGAGACACGCAAATGGGTATCGCTACGGCGACTGTTCCACTGCCGCGGAAAGGGGGCGGCTGGTTTGCCCGCCTCTCCCGATTCTGCTTTGACGGTTGCCGCGGTTGCGACAGCTCAGACAGACACAGCAGTGTTGACAGCTGTGTTGCGGGCACCAGGGTTGTTGTTTTTTCTGCTGCTGTGGAGGGTCCTTGAGACTCTGAGCCAACCAGTGTGGCCACGGGCACAGCCTGGCCGCTCAGGCGGTGAGCCAATCAGAAGAGTGAATGAGGTCGAGCCACAGATTAGACGCAAAACAGGTGTTCGGCCCCAACGTTCCTTCCATCAACTGTAAGTCCTCACTCTTGGTGGTTCCAACGCTATCTGCACTGCAATAGTAGATACCAATATTCTGTCTTAAGTCACACCCTTTTATGAATATTGACCAAGAGCCACTAAATCATAATGTTTCGAGCTTCAGTGGTGGCAAGAGGCACAACTGTCAATGTTATTAATACGGAACTGACCATCTGGTGAAGATAAGTATCTGTGGTTGAACTCTGAATGACCCTGCATTAGCACTCTGAATGACCCTGCATACAGGGTACAGATTTGAGCTGCAAGTATGGGTATGGTAACTGCAAATTAACCTTAAAATATCCAGTAGGACAGATCTTCTGTAGACTCTTATAATACCATGCTGTCCATTCTCCAAGTAGGAAATCTCCGTTCAGTGCTCCCAGTGGTCAGTTTAAATCGTGACCACTGGTATTGGCGGTCTGGTAAAGGTGATAACGACTGAACACTTGAGAAGCCCCAGTGGTGAAGTGGGTGCAGGTGGCACAGGCCCCGGTCCTGGCCCAGGAAGTCTTCAAGGCATCTCCACAGGGGACAAGCTGACCCAGGAACAGTCCGGTGCGGTTATCGTACGCTGCCCTTGAAATTAATATCTGGCCTGTGATGTCAGTCAATAGTGATACTGCGTATATACTGCACACGTCTCCACAGTATCTACTGAAATCCTCTTTCTGGTTTTGGTGTCCTGGCTTGACTCCCAGATGCCAGAATTATGTCTCGACACAGACTGCATATTTGCATTTTTTTGGTTTTCAGAGATCATTTCTCCAAAAAAAAAAGATTTTTTTAATTAAAAAAACACGTCCCCCTTGGCTTGCTGAGCTGGAGGTAGCGCCATGGCCTTGTGCCAGTTGAAATGTTCAGCTCAGGGCAAATTGGCTGAGTGGGTCCCAGCCCGTTGGGCTCAGTGTGCCCTGGCCAAGTGCTGTACTCTTGGGTTGAGTCACAGCACACCTCTTATGCCCTATTTCCCCCCCCCATCATGCACTGCTGCTGCTACTGGTTTAGCCTATCTGAACCACCGCAGGATCCGGCAGCTTCTGGAACCAAACGGCTGCAACTTCCATTCTAAAGGCCGGCCGACCAATCGGGTCTCTTCCAGCATCTGTCACTCTGGACGACGCCAACATCCTGTTTGTGGCCCTTTGCAGAGTCCAGAGGACTGCCAGAAACAGGAGGGTGCTCAGGTGGGTTAGCCCTCCATTCGTCCCATTGGCTCACCCTGCTGCTCGTTAACCTGAGCTGTAAGCACACTGGTAAATCCTACCCAGAGTATACTGCACCCCCCCCCCCCCCCCCAAATGTGTCCAAATATTTCATCTCTGGCAAAAAAAAAAAACCCGTGAAGTACACCCAAATTGATAGCAGTCTGCACACAGGTTCAAACACATTCTGATCAGGCTAAACAAATGCAATTCAGGTGACACTGTAGAATGGATACGTGTGCATGTTTTTTATTTTACATAGAAAGAGCAAGGGGGGGGGGGAGGGGAAGGGATCTATCAGGCTTGGAACATATTGTGAGCATGTTGTCTTTCCAAAATCACCAGCGTGGTCGAGGGTGAGACATATAAGGCCATCGGAATCCAGTCTCATATCATACAAAAATCCATATGGTCCTGAGTATCAGACCCTCAAACTAAGATAAGAGCGTCTTGCGTAAATATGCCTTAAGCGTATCCTCGTCAGTCTGCAGCCACGTAGGCAAGCCTGCGTTTAATACACAGCCCTCAGTCGTGCCGCAGTAATCCCTGTTTGGGAAGCGGCAGGACGTGTGACCCTTCATTCTATTCTTATTTGTCTAGAAGGGAACAGAGCCCCCCAAATAAAGCCAGTGTGAAACCGCTCCGATTGCGCTCTGTTTTTAAGCTCGTTTAGCATTCCAGACACACTGACTACACCGTTGCCACGAGATACTTCTACAGGGCTTGCTTTCAGGCAGGAACACACACTGCTCAGAAATGGCCACATACAGTACTGGACTCCCAGGTCAAAGGAAGGTCGCGGTCAGCCTACTAAATGTTGCAAGGGGAAAGATAGCAGCATTGTTTGTTCCAACAGAAGACAACTGTGGCAGCTGTTTGGGATATTCGTGTTATGTTAGTTTTAGAAACGTAAAAGTACACAGTCCCCTGGCTGTGGACTGTTTTAATAACATCGTAAAATAGTTTAAAAGGACACCACCTCGGTTCATTTTTACAAAAGAGAAGGAATAACAAGGCTGCCGCTTTGAATACAATGTAAATTACATTGAGACTTCGGTAAAATATCCACAACGGAAGGTTATTTTCATTTTGTGTAAGCCTATCAAAACCACCGTTGTGTATCCTAGCTAAGTACTGCCCAAATGTATCTGTTCCCTCAGAATGCACATCCAGGTTTACACAGCTGTGGCACAGTCATCCCACCAAATTAATTTGTGCTCAAAGTTAACTTTTAGAAAGTAAAATTAAATTTACTATTCTAAATGTGAAAAGGAGCAGTGTTTTTGCTGAGTAGGAATGGCTTTTTTTTCTTCCTGTCTTTAATAGAGTCGACTCAAGTCTATTAAAAAAAATATGACTACTGCTCCATCAGACTGAACCGGCATTTAGAATTATATTATTGATATGGGAATCTCAAGACTATGATGTAATGGGGTCATAACCTATAGCAGGCAATGCTCTGAAATACTCAGACGATGATCAGGTGATAATTATGTATTTATTCTCAATGGGACATTAAAAAGTGTCTTAACTTTAAATGCATGTAGCACAGCTTCACGTATAAGTACTTTTATACAGGGGTACCAATGCACTGCATAAAGCGGATCCTATCAGTGACTGCAACATGGAATGCAGTCTGTGTGGTATCACTGTCTGCCATTTCCTTTCATATTTGTTTTTTGTAAATAATTGAAAGCATATTTTTTTTGTCATTTTAGATCACATGAATTTATTTTTTTGTTTGTTTTTGCTTTTTATGTTTTTTATACATGTGCACTGTTTTAATTTAATAAATATGACGTCACATATCTGACGCGGTATATGCACTGTATGCTATGTATTTATTTGTTCTGTGGATGGTTGTACTCACGACAGGATAGGATATCTCCCCTCATGCTCCCGTTTATAACCAAGCTATTAAAAACATTCTGAGAGTTCCCGTTTCCTTGTTTTTCTTTTTTTTCCTTTTACTTTTTCGCACGATTGTTTTTGTCGCGAAATATGAAAAAAGCATCAGCCGTTGAAATCACCAGAGGTGATGTAACAAAATGAACTCTGAAGTTATTTTGTTGTGATGTCGTGGCTTCCCCTCCATGGAAGGCGAAGAATGCAAACAGCAAACTTGAGTGCACAAGAAGGGGGGGGGGGGGGGGGGGTCGGGGGGGTTATTTGAACGGCTTATTTGGAATGCAGTAGGGCCAGTGTGCAAACGGACACACTGTCACAGGGCGAAAACATATTTTTCCCCAACGAAAAATCTCAGTCTAAATTCACGCTACAAATATGCTGTCTCCGTCAACAGCTACACCAAGATAAGTCTTTTCAGTCCTTATAAATGCAGTGTGAAGAGAAGAAAGAAGATCCACAAGTAGAGGTTTTCACAGCATTGGAATTGTTTAGAAAAATTGTCTAACGCAGCTGAACGTGGATGTCGCTACACGACTCGTCTCCATACCTGCGGCCAGGAGCATTTAGTTTGGATATTGAGGGGGTGCATAGACCCCAAGAACCGCAATCATAGGGCGGGCATGCCCCACCAGAAAATGTTTTTTTTTTTTTTTTTTTTTTTTTTTTTTTAAAAACACTGAAATGATCATTTCTCGGTCATTCTTCAGAGAAAGTACTTTAAGACAACTGACTCAATCCCAATCACAACATGAAATACCTATTTTTATTATATGAAATTATTTTTTTCATTGTCATATTATATTATGGGGGAGGGGGGTGTTTGGCCTGTTTTGTATAAATGGGGCCGGGGGGGGGGGGGGGGGGGGGGGGGGGAGGGTGTATTTTTATGTGTATTTCTATATCCATTCAAATTGTGCCGTTGCCTGGAGGGAAAGTTAATTTCAGGTCAGTAGGGAAAGTTCATTTCAGGTCAGTGGGGAAAAGGGGAGGGTAGGGGGGTTGGGAGAACAGAATAACTTGAGTGCTTTTTTCAAGGACAGACTGATCATTCTGATCTAGCACAAATGTTATGTGACAGGCTACAATAAATGTATGAGGGGAGGACCACAGCATGTAAAAATCATGTTCACAAGCACTGAGACAATTAATGAATGGGCACAAAGCCTATAATTCACACCACATGAACTTCGTAATGCACGCCCATGGTAAGAGGTTATTAAAAGTCCATTACCAAAGTAATGAGTGATTACAGACTTCAATAGTCAAGATTCCTTCAGAATTTGTAATATCTGTGCGCAATGATGGGTCGCTTTATTGTGCACGGATAACCAGTTCTCATATTGCTCACAAAGATTCATTTAGACCTCACTCCCGTGTCCTTTCTTCCACCTTTTATTGCAGTTTGTAGCCCGAGTCTTCACGTGAACTGTAATAAGATTCCTCGCAAGCATCTGAAACATTTTAACGACTTAAAGGGCAGAAGAGGGTATGCAGGAGATAGGGCCTACATTGAAGCAGAACTGGAGTATAAAAATCAACATTCGGACAGCAACGCTTCGTTCTCGTCCTGGGTTGTAGGCGCTTATGTTGAATGGCATGTGTAATGGCTCTAAGATACTACGGAACGCGACTGTGGACGCCAATGCAATCTCACTTCCCGCAAAGGTCCCGCAGGTAAGCACAAAAAAACTCCACAGTGAATTATGCATTTAAGAAATGGTAGGATATGCTTGGTTTTATTCAGTGATTTTTGAATTCCGTGACTCTCTACTGTAAAATTCGTGGATTTTTTTATTCCTAGAAAGCTACAGGCTACAACTCATAGCTACTACTACCGTACCCTATTTGAGCCCACATCTAATGTCTGCACGCCGAGACACGAGCTAAACCAAAGATATTAGAGAGGGGACGCTGGCTATCTTTGTCTGCAATTTAAGCCTTTCCCAAAATGCGTCTTAAATCCGAATATAAACTATATCTAGGATTAGGCTACCGAGGAGCTTCTAGACACATGCAGGTATGATTCAAATTGCGTTGTGTAGGCTGATTTGCTGAGACAGCTGAATGGATGAGGGGGGAAAAAACTCCCAGAACACAACTGAACACGAGTGAGCTCGGCTAATTTTTAATTCGGAGATTGTGTAACGAGCTGTAAACTGATTTAGCTGACTACTGATAAATGATTGAATGCCCTCTCGAAAGATTTACAGCTATGCAGCTCATAGGTCTTTAAAGTTTCACATTCAGATTTGCCCACTAGGCTAGGCTACAGTAAAGTTTTGTTTCGGCTATCGGGTCGTGTTGACAGCAACACGCAAAAGGGTTCACATTGGCTGCTCACAGCATACATCATACATCGACTTTCGCTGCGAATGACACACGCAATGGTTAGTCCGTGTGCTGAACCCAATGTACAGGTTCAGTCAGTATTAAAATTAAAAGCCATTGACATAACATTTCTTTTTATTGATCCTGACTCCTCCCCTTGCCCTACGACCGCCTTAAAGGTTTGCGACAGCGTGCAACAGTTCACTGACAGCCGGAAATCAAAGGATCTACGCCGGTTTACCTAGCAGCCGAACTCAATCTTACTCTACTCCAGGTAAGTTACGTTTTCATTATCGAGAAAGGGTGTGTCACAACTTCATTCAGAATAATGCAAGACGGGTCTGTCTTGGGCGTCGGATTTCAAATTTCAAAAACACTAGGTTTAAAACGCGGACTATCGGCGCCATTCCGTCATTTCAATAGTAATGTCCATAAGTTTGAAGCCGAAGTTCACTCTTGCTGATACGCCTGCATAGATAGCCTAATGTCTGTAGTGTCCCAGAGAGAACACGTGACCCGCTACGCTTCTTCGGTTACTGAAGTACACTATTGCTTCTGTAAATCAGGTTCTTCTTTTCAACTGTTGCAAGTTTCTATAGCAAAATGAACATTAAGAAGCTGGGTTAAACTCGTGGTGGACTGTGTATAGGGGTGTCTGATGTTACTGAAAAGGGCTTTTGATTTAGTCCAGCGCCAATACACTTCGACCTTGATTAACTGCATTAAGTTAGATTACATTACAGGCATTTCGCAGACTCTCTTATCCTGAGCGACTTGTAAATGCAATGTAAAACAAGTGCATTATACTGAATAAATATATACTGAAGGTTAAGTACCTTACTCAAGGGTACAACGGCAGTGTCCCACACAGAAAACCAACCTGTGATCATATAGTTACAAGACCAGTTCCTTGCCCATTATACTACACTGCCGTCCATTAGCACTGAGCTAGAAGCCAAAGAATGGACGCACGATGTTGTTTTCGGTTGCCATAACGTGCGTGCATTCGCCCGGCCCTTTACCCCCTCGCAGCCAGGGCAGGGACCGGGATCGCCATGGTGAAGAGGCTGCTGGTGGATGTGGACTGTGGGGTGGACGACGCCCAGGCCATCATGATGGCGCTGGCCGCCCCCGACGTGCAGGTGCTGGGCATCACCTGTGTCAGCGGAAACACCACCGTGGACAACGTCTGCAGGAACGCGCTGCGCGTGCTCAAAGCCTGCGAGCGACTGGAGGTACGGGGGCCAACCCGAAGCGATGCTCCTCGCGGTTGGTTCGTAGCCTGGCTGCAAACGAAGCCTTGTTTTAGTTCTCTAAAGATGCAATATGCACGACTGCTCACATCTTCACAGTTAAAAAAAATAATAATTGTTTAAGTGGGAATGTGCCCGGTGTACTGTGGACGCAGCAGATCATACTGTACAAGCGCGTCAGTCATTTGTATCCTTCTGACCGCAAAAGCCAGCTATTCAGAAATTCTGTTACTTCCCTGTTTACATGTTAACCGTCTAACAATGGTGTGAATGGAGTAAGTACATGCGCTGTTCATTTTGAACATGAAGGACAACCTGGAAAATAAGTCTGCGCAAATAAGAAGAGGCCCAGGTGTTTGCCCGTTTTATTTTTTGTGCCGTGTTTTTCTAAAACTTGTTTTTACGGTTAGTGTGTGGAATCACATTTTCTAAAGGAGTCAGACAATTCCAGTGACTCCGTTTTGTGTTTGCTGCCCAGTGGAAGCATGTGATATGTGATTGCAGGGTCTTACTTTGGTAAGCAGAATAAATCACATGACAAACAGAATACGAAGGTTTTTAACCAGCTGTTTCTCGTGTTCGATGGGAGTGTAAAGGGAAAACATTATCCTGCTCATAACTGTTTTCGAGATCTCTCCATTCAGAGGGTGTGGGGGGGGGGGGGGGGGGGATTAGGGACAAATCTGATCAGGTTCTGTTCATGTATAAATGTTGGGACCCCAGGCAGTCTATCCTGGCTTCAGATCCAGTGGATCTAGTGCTGTTCATTTTCTTGCTTTTACACGTCCTGGTATTTTGTGTGACATTCCTTATCCACAATGTGTGAAATTAATTTTTTTCCTCATCATATTTTTTTTTTCTTTTTGAATGCAGCCACATTCCTCTTTTGTAGCCAAGCAACCGTTTCTTTGCAATGTGATCAAGTGGCTTAGTGAATCTTCTGTTCTGTCATTCATTCATAAAGTTCTGTCCTGTAAGTCAGTTTTCTATTCACATGACCCCCCACACCCAAACTCCACCCCCCCACCTTCCCCTCCTCCAGGCAGAACGGGGTTCTAATATCTCCGGGGTTCCATATTCCAGATTCCAGTGTTCCGGGGAGCCTCCAAACCAATGTTGGGGAACACCCTGAGCGCGGGACACTTCCACGGGCAGGACGGGCTAGGAGACGCCCCAGACTCCCACGCTCCCAGCTCAGAGATGATCAGGAGGAGGGGGCGGTGGCGGCCATGATCCGGATCGCCAGGGAGCACGCTGGGGAGGTGGGCGACCGGCAGTACTCGAGCACTCGAATCTACACTAATTAGTTTCCGCTAGCCAAGGGATTCTGCTCAGAATCTCTCCCTGCATGCATGCATGCATGCAGGTCATGTGACATACCAGGCTATTCATTGTTACTCATGTGTTAGTATATTGCCCATGGTGACCAATGTGCTGTGCATGAGTCAAGAGAATCTCGCTTTAAGCTAGTAACTTAAACGAGGACGTTGCATGTTTCCCTGTCTGGACAACAGGTTTCCCTGGTGGCCACTGGCCCTCTGACAAATCTGGCCCTGGCGGTGAGGCTAGACCCCACATTCCCAGAGCTGCTCAAGGGCCTGTACATCATGGGGGGCAACACTGACTGTGAGATCTCCATCCTTCCTTCATCCTTTTCTCTGTACTTCTGTGGTGCTGAATGGTGATTGGCTGTCACAGGACAAATGGTGTTAAAGTGCTATTGTCCTGTCTTATTTTGAGGTATTTGCAACGCTGGACTCCTGGACCATTATTATTATTTTTTTATTCTCCTAGCTGCAAGGGCAGAAATATGAAGTCACACCTCCTTGAAAATGTGAACAAGGACACGCATAACCCTGTTAGAGATGCCAAGAAGCTGAACGTAGCAGAAGTCGGTCAGATCGAGAATCATGTTGGCGGTTTGGCCAACTATAGCAACTGTTAGGCTACCACAATCAGTGTGATCGTAAACATACATTTCCAAAGTGGGAAAAAAGAAACAATGAGGAAAAACACAATGCAATCAAAAGACCAAATTCTTCTTGGATCAAGAATTAAGATTGGAATTCATCTTGCCTCATCCTATTGCTAGTCATTATTACTCTTGATATCGCTAATTACTTCATGATCCACAAATAAATGCAGCTGATCCACAAATAAATTTAGCCGATTCATATGTGTGCATCGCCTGTCGCTTGCATTTATTTGTCTAGTCCAGCCAATCACAATTTAAGACATCCTTTTGCCAAGGCCCACATTACTCCGATCAATCACAGCACATAGGCCTATACAGTTCAGGATCATGTTCAGCTGTGATAAGACAACTGCTCGGCTGAGAAGATGCAATGGCTCTCTCTTTGACAAACGAATGAAGCATTCAAACCTTGAACCAAAGTGAAAGCACGGAATCGTTCCTTAAACTAAACTGCTTCAGATCTCTGGAAAACATTGCCAAGTCCCTATCAAATAAACATTAAATAAATAAATAAATAAATAAGTCTAAGACGTTGAAGCGGCCACAGACAACGACCTCAGGCAAGAAGGCAGACAAAACAGTATCAGTCGGGCAAGATGCTCACTGACCACTAGATGCTCACTGCCAAAGAGCTACTGAATAATAGTGAGACATATAGCCTACAAAATATTAAATCATTGTTCTTCTATACTTACAAATTAACACAGCCTACGTACATATGCCCCCGTACTAAAAAAGTAGTCAGTGTTACTTTTGACTCCAAATAATTAGTCTAGAGTAAGAGCACTATATGAAAACCATAACAGTTAAACAACATCACACACAGCTGTTTTTCCAACTACCATTTACACGAGAAAAACGGTTTGGTGTTAGTCTATCCGTTAGTGTAATAAATTATACGTTTTTTGTTTTTGACAGTTGTATATATCGCTGTAAATATCTTTGTTGTTGTTGTTATTGTTGCTGTTCTCGTTAGTAATTCCCATAAGTTATTCCAGTACTTTCTTTAAATATCTTTGCTGGCTAGCAGTAGCTCCGACCACCTTGAAAAGCCGACAGGCTAGCAGTGACGTAAATAAAGTTAGCAGCAGTGTTACCTTGTTGTGTTAGCAAAATAATTTTATCGGTTGCAAAGTGGCATTGGAATTCAGTGGACCCAGTGCCGTTTAAGAGAGAAATGTGTCCGGATAAAAACGTCGAAGATTTATACGCCAGTTTAAATCACAGACTGTAACAGGGACAGTTATGTGAAACTCTCATTCATTTTCTCCAAAGATACATTATGCTTTGATCCGGAAATCCATATATGGGTACGGGTTTTGCTCTGCGTTACGTCAGACTTCTGAGACCCATACAAATGTGTTTGGCAATGTCTCAGCACTGCTCCCGATAGGTTTTTTCCCCCCATTGCGGTCAGTTGAAGTGGCAAGGCCTTTTCTGTGAGCGGTATTACTGTCTTTGTGCTCATAATAAACGCAAATACTACAACCATTTAACCCACAAAACACAATGACCATTCAGAAACAGCGTCAACAGTTATCAATATGAGCAACAATACATCAATTAGCTAGGTGATTGGACTAGCACGGCTACAATGGTGATCAAAACCATGTAGGCCTAAACTAGTTCTAAAGGAAGAGTTCAGTGAAGTAAAACGGACACAATGCGAAAAAAAACACGCGCTATAAAGTACTCTGACTGGGGGGGGGGGGGGGGGAAAATAGCTTCAGCTGCATTGATGACGTGTAACCGCTAACATTAGCTAGTAGCATCATAGCTGTGTGTCGGCTCTGCGGTCACTCACCAAAAGCGGTCCAACTTGCCAGAAGTTCTCAGACCACATCTCAATCTTCTGCTCCTCCTTATCTGTTCCCGGTACACACAGTATGCTCAGTCAGAATCTCAAGGTTGTGGTCCTTCTTTTTTTTAAATAATTCTTTGTATATTCTTCCTCGCCCCTCTCCGCTTATGGATTGATTAATCGTTTCAAACTCAAGCACGTTTTTGAAGTGGGCGTGGCTAATGACGTTCAAAATTGAGTCCAGCTGTAATTGTAATATATTGGTCCATTTAAAATTCATGAAATCAAATACCTACGTAATTTTCCGACACATGATTTCACTGGGAGCTAACCTAAAAGTTGCATTTCATATGCTGTGCACCAGTTAGTTTACATGGTTTTTCGTCATAATTTCTATTAGCCAATTTGTTGGTCCTTGCGTATTTTGTGTTTGCGTACATGCTAATACACATTGATAATTAGTAATGCGTCAGGAGCTATAATGTTGTCACAGACTTGGAGATTTGAATCAAAGTTTGGTACTAGTTGTCTTCTTATTGGTACAAGCCCGTCCGTATCTGACAGCACATGGCAACTCCTTGAATCGTGTTCCGCTCTCCCATTAGTCTTGCCAGTTCTTTGTCACGGTGATGGTTTTGCATGGCTGATTTACAGATAATGCACGTTTGTGTCTGTGTGTGTGTGTGTACAGCTCGAGGAAACACCACAGTCTGTGCCGAGTTCAACTTTGCGGCTGACCCAGAAGCCGCGTACGTTGTGCTTAATGAGTTCCTGTGTCCCACCTACATTGCGACCTGGGAGTTCACCTGTCGCAGCAAACTGCCCTGGGTGAGTGGAAGTACCAGAGGGCTAACTTTACAACTTTACTCCTCCCCTTCTTCTCTCCATCTCCTCCCTGTCTTCTCTCCCTCCCCGCTCCTCACCGCCTCCTCCCTGTCTCCTCCCTGTCTTCTCTCCCTCCCCGCTCCTCACCGCCTCCTCCCCGCTCACCATCTCCTCCCCACTCCTCCCTGTCTTCTCTCCCTCCCCACTCCTCCCTCTCCTCCCCGCTCACCATCTCCTCCCCGTCTCCTCCCCACTCCTCCCTCTCTCCTCCCTGTCTCCTCTGCCTCCCCGCTCCTCCCCACTCCTCCCTCTCTCCTCCCCACTCCTCCTCCTCCCTGTCTCCTCTCCTCCCCGCTCCTCACTCCTCCCTCTCGCCTCCCGTCTCCTCCCCATCTCCTCCCTGTCTCCTCTGCCTCCCCGCTCCTCCCCACTCCTCCCTCTCTCCTCCCCGCTCACCATCTCCTCCCCGTCTCCTCCCCGCTCCTCCTCGACTCCTCCCCGCTCCTCATCCTCTCCTCTCCATCTCCTCCCTGTCTCCTCCCCTCAGGAATTCTGTGACAAGTGGCTGGCCCAGGGCACGGAGAAGGCACGCTTCATGAAGAAGATCTTCCGCCACAGCATGGAGGTGTCCTGCGGCGGCCACTTCGATAACGAGTTGGTGGCCGGCCAGGGCTTCGTGTCCTGCGACTCCTACGCCATGGCAGCCGCCATCGACGACGCGTTCGTGAAGGCGTGCAAGCAGGTGGCGGTTACCGTGGAGCTGACAGGCACTCACACGCGCGGCATGATGGTGCTGGACAATCTGGAACTGCTCAAGAAGAAACACAAGGCCTTCATCTTGGAGGAGGTCAACCTGGAGAGGTTCAAGGCCTTAATGATGGCCGCTTTGAAATAAGGCCGTGTGGAAGGAAGCCAGGATAGTGACACCTTGATTGAACAAGGCCGGTTGAATTACAGTTGATCTGGACTGTCGCTTGTTAGCCAAGATGCGTGTTGCATGGATCGTTGGTGAGGTACCCTTGTATGTTTTCCATAAATTTTCCATTTCATCCTTGATTTTAATTAGATGTGTGTCTAAACCAGTTCAATGCGCACAACCAAATAACTAACGTATGTTTAGCATTTTTTAAAAAAAATTTTTTTTTTTTTTTTCTAATGTGTACGGTACCCATCACTGATATAACTCTTTACAGCAGCTTAATAACCATGGACTTTAGCATTCCAAGAATGACAGAAGTTTCAGAATATTGAAGAACTGAGCCAAGACTAAAATGTTTTTGATTTCTGTAAGACGCACATCATGATACGTGATTTTCTCCAGACCACGGCTTTGGTTTTTCAGAGCAGTAATATAACATGGAGATCAACAAATATATGAAGATTGTTTTTTAGGCCAAGGACATGTGTGTCTTCAACAACACTGTGTCAGTGAATTGCTAAATGTAGGCTTTTTCATTGAATGCATTTCTAAAATTGTGAAAATGTTTTACACCGAATAAAGATTAATCTTAGTCTGAAGGTTTCTCCTCCTTTCAGTGCTTTATTTTAAAAAGGATACTACAGAGCAGTAACCAGAAGAACAGGAACACCTTCATTACTCTGAACTGAAATATTTCACACCTGAACATAGCTGTACGAGCACCTGAACTATAGCCATAATCACAGAACACCCCAGTTTATTGTGCAACCGAGGCCCCCTGGTACTTTGGATTCAAGAAAACCCCACGACAACAATAAAATCAGAACACTCTGAATGTAGCATTCTCAGTACTGCTGGGCTCAGGGCAGGAGCAGCTCCCCCTTGTGGCATTCTGAGGAATTTCCAGTCGCTAGTGGAATTCTCCACAGCTGAAACGTCTACAGGCACAGAAGTAGGCCATCTATTCATGCCGAAGGCATGCACGCATAGGCCATCACATGAACTGTTTCCCATTATGCAGGTTTTGTAGTCAAGAGGAGCATTTTACAGAAAATAAAAAGCTGTAGCTCGACTCATTTTCTGCAGTGTACTGCTGCACAATTCTCAGCTGTGCCTTATTTTTAACTAGGAGCTGTGCTCAACATCCCTCACATCAAAAAGAAAGTTATAAACTTGTGGAAAAATAAAAGAAAACGCTTGTTTTTTTAAAATCTCTCACTGCGGGGATCATTGCCTAGTTGGCACAAAATGAACTTCGCTTCGAGTCATACAATTATTTACAATGAAATCAGGTCAGTGCCGGTATTGGTCAATATCCTTTTCGTCCTCGAAATCGTGATCTGGTATCGAGCTGAAAAAACAAAAAATAAGAATACAGAATGTTCATTTAAAGGCCTAAAAAAATCTAAAAAGTTTAAGAATGTATGCTGTCAGCTACATCTTACGAATGACAAAGTAATCTGAAATACTGGATCGATATGGGATCTAGTCCTTGATCTCATACAGATCTCAGCTGCACTGCAGTGTACTGTAAAAGTCATTTCCTAACAGTGCGCCCAGTCGAAGCATTCCACATCTTTTGAGGTACTCAAGTCATGTGTTATCCACAGAAGCTCTTAATTTCTACCAGGGCTACTCGACTCCAGGTCCTGCCGGCCACAGTGTCTGCAGGTATTTGCTTCAGCCGTGCACAACACCCGATTTCGCTAATGAACTTAGGCAAGGAGGCGAAATAATTAGTCAAAATCAGGTGGTGCAGTGCACGGTTGGCACGAATACCTGCTGGACACTGCGGCTCGCAGATGAAGAATTAAACAGCGCTGATTTATGCAAACAAACCTTTACAGGACAAATGGAGATAACATCGTTTGTCAAGACGGTACAAAAGCAGTTTGAGACACAACAAAACCTCATAAGGCACAGACAGAAATTTGGCTGGGTGGGTTTCGGGGGATTTGAAATTTTGAACTAAACTGACCACTTCGGATTGGACAAAATGATCAACCGGTGGGTTTCCAAATATTATGTAGCCCAGTGCGCCATTATGCCAATTTTACTGTAAATACAAGTTGATAGACTACAGTAAATTAAAGTTTATATTTATACGTTTAAAATGGTATGGGTGATCTGTACACAGGATTTAAATAATGTATTTTTTCGCTCTTCTTGACATAGATCCTTTGTCGCCCTCATGTGGCAAAAATAATTCCCACAGGCGTGCACTTACCATTGACCTTTTGCACTCAAAAAATGACAATTGCAAAGCTTTGCAGTGGCCTTCCTTCAGACATTCACTTGGTGATTTCCCCTCCTGGGAACGGACATCACAAGAGAATAAAATAACATAACTAAATAAGTCATTCATATTATGATCTAAGAAGCATGAACTTCAGTAAATATGCAAATACGTCAGCTTCAGCGCCCCTTGCACTGGTTGGTTGTAAGAATTACACTATATTAAATACAATATTTAGCATACTAACAACTACAAATAGAACTATATCATGGTTTACCTTCAAAACACAATCGTGTTGAAGGAGACACGATTTGAAGTCCTCTCTTATTCCAGAACATGCTCTGTTATCTTCTTCCTTTTCCTCGTAATACTTGGGCATTTTTCATAAACGACCAAATGTCACTTTATCTAATGTATTTGAATATGACAATAACCTTAAACCTACTGTAAAGGAACTAACCCATCAGTTTGTTTCTAGCTTTCCAACGAAACAGCTAGCAAAAAGCTTGTTACGAAAAATACAGCCATGTAATCTAACTGTTCTCAAAGCATCATGGGATCGAGGAAGTGCGTGTGCACCCTAAAGGTTCCGGGCATAGACATATATATGGTTCCGCGTATATTCCCCCCTCCCAATTGTTAGTAGGATCTTGATTAATTCAAATCTTTATAACGCCATATGAAAAATATGAAAACGGTCATGAATTGGTTCCTTTGGTCAGGATTTTTCAGAAACAATATACATTTCGTATTTTAAAAGCACTTTTATTTTCTTCCTGCACTAAAATCCAAACCACAGTTCCCAGCATGCAGAGTGTCGACGCTGACATCACTGCCGACGTGTTCGGTTAGTGACAGGAACACAGAAGCAAGAAGAGACAGGGCTGGAGTTTTCCCTATTAAAAAGCGATCTAGGAAGTTCTGTGGTTCTGCTATATTTGCAGGTAAGTTTCAAATCGACAGTTATGGGTTATTATTCATAACAAGAGTATTATATGCTAGCTGGCCAGTGGAACAGCAGCGAGGCAGTCGTATTATAATGTATGGTTGTGTAGCCAGTAAAGCTAACTTGTAATAACGCTGGCTAGTAGGGTAGAAAAATAATGGTGGGGGTTCAGAAATAAGTTGTTAGTGAGCGTAAACTGGACTGTTGACGAGCTAGATGCTGTTGTTAGTTGTGTCGTAGCACGTCAGTTATTGCTGGTAGCACAGAACGTCAACGTGATTTGGTCCCGAGCGCCGGTTCTATCACATAATCGCAAAATGGACTAAACCTAAATGGAGTTTGTATGCTAGCTAGCCACTATATAATGGCAATGCTAGCTGAATACAGTAGTCAGCTAGCTTGCATTGCTGTATATAGAAAAATGAAGTTAGAAGGGAATTTCGCCCGGCACTTACAACATTACGTCATCTATGTATTCTCTCTCTACTAGGGCGGACTTAAAACACACTCGTTGCAGATTCTGTTAATAATAATTATAAATACAAGTCTGCAGACTAACTGTACAAATGTGCCAAAGGCTACGCGATGCGTAGCCCCCCTAAACTTAAGGGAATCGCCTTCACGTCTCTGAGCTATGTCCTGTGCATCGTACGTTTGTTACAGGCAAAATAAGACCGGGACTGGTGTCAGACAAGAGCCAATTCGTAAAATGTAAAAATGTCGGCATCTGTTTAATGCTGCAAAGGAAATGTATTCACAAAAGAGCATTAATCCAACATCGCGTAAACTACAACACTAACTTTGTCTCCCTGTGTCATTCTCCGTTGTAGCACAATGTTGCCGACCACCACCTACTCGCCCCTACACCAGGACAACGGCAGTCTGAACACCCGGGACGCCGCGCGCCACACGGCGGGCGCTAAGCGCTATAAGTACCTGCGGCGTCTGTTCCGCTTCCGGCAGATGGATTTCGAGTTCGCCGGCTGGCAGATGCTCTACCTGTTCACCTCCCCGCAGAGGGTCTACCGAAACTTCCACTACAGGAAACAGACCAAGGACCAGTGGGCCCGCGACGACCCCGCCTTCCTGGTTCTTCTCAGCATATGGCTGTGCGGTGAGTGCCACCCCCTCCTTTCCTGTGTTGGTGTGGCTTGATTTCTTAAGCCAGTCCTACTGTGTATCCACACTTGCACCCCCTCCTCATGTCAAATGGTTTATCTCAGAGTATCTCTCAGAGATTAGGTCCGACCACATCTGGGGGCGCAAATGCAACATTGCTCACGTCAGTGAGACAGGCTGTGGGTGTGACATCACTAGGGGCGTGCACCAGCATTGTGATGGTCTGCACAATGTCATGCAATCTCGGTTCCTCCTCCCCCTCCTCGTGTCGTTCCTCAGTGAACCAAAGGTGGATGTGCACAGGGACTCATTCAGCGTGAGGGGAACAGAGTGTCTCAGTGAAAAGCACAGGCTAAGCTCTGGACCATAAGGGTTTAATCCCAAAATCGCTTATTGTCATTCCTCGCACGTCTTCTTTAAGTACTGTTCTCGTTCCTTAGCTCCACTCAACCAGGGGCGCGAGGAAAGGATGCAAGGATGAGATATGAGGATGGAGAAATCGAGGCAACCTGTATTGGGAATGTCCTTGCTCAGCCAAGCGTCAGTTTGAAGTGACGTCAACAGACGTGGCAGATGTAGAGAGGTGGATCCACACATGGATCTTTTACACGTCACGTTTTCGAAGAAGAGACTTCTGCAAAGGATGCGCTTGTGTATCCTTGCTCAAGCATCCTCTGGGAGCTGGCCATCTTTAAGGGCGGATTGTGATGTCCTTAAAGATGGCGGACCTCTGTGGATTTCCGGGTGACACGATGGCCGAGGAGACGAGGAAGGACAAAGTAAGCGACTGGAATGAACCTCAGGTCTCACTGCTTGGAGTCCAGAAAGTTAAGAGGAACTTTATTTGTATGCCACTTTCCAACAGTACAGCACAAAGTGCTTCACAAAATAAAAAAAACAGCACGAGAGACATTAAAATAACGGTGAGAAGAATTTAAGAGACTTCTATGATCGGAATCATACAAGAGGGTAAAATGAACAGCTGAAAAAGCAGATGGAAGCAGTTCGAAATGAGACTACTGAACGTACAACACATTTCATGACTAAAATCAAATCCCAAAGAGTGTCATTCTGAAGGCATTTGAAACCAAAGCAGCCTTTCTAATATTTGCTGGATGGCCGATGATGGTGTCACGGTTAATTTAATCCCCCAGACCAAATTCTCTTCTTAGATGGTTCCCTTTCACCCATTAGCTATTCCTTGTTGAATGAAAGGTGAAACTGCAGTGTTTCTCCATCCGTGCAGCTCATGGTTTTATAAAACAGAGCGTGATGAAAGCGGTGTTGCTTCCCCCCCCCCCACCCCCGTAGTGTCCACCGTGGGCTTCGGCTTCGTGCTGGACATGGGCTTCCTGGAGACGCTGAAGCTGCTGCTCTGGGTGGTGTTCATCGACTGCGTCGGCGTGGGGCTGCTCATCTCCACCCTCATGTGGTGAGGCAGTGCACTGCGTTCATGTTTTTATATCCCAGCTGCGTAATTACTCGTATTCATCCATACGTGTATGTTAACGTGTGAACTGCGCATGTGCAAATTTCACACAGGTGTAAACAAGTAAATTGCACGCAGGTGTAAATATGTAAGTCTCACACAGGTTTAAATATGTAAATTAAGTTGTGAAAGTCACTCTGGATAAGAGCGTCTGCCTGTAATGTAATGTAAATTACACAGGTGTAAATATGATGTAAATTACACACACAGTGCAATGTGTCTCTCTTCACTCGGGAGTGCTCTGTGAAATGGCTGCTGTGTCTGTTGTACAGAGGTGATAGTGAAGCTTTTGTACGGCATGTCTATAAAGTCTTTACTCTAAACCCCCCCCCCCCCCCCCCCCCCGTCCCGTCTTTAGGGTGGTAACGAATAAATACCTGATGAAGCACCCGACTAAGGACTACGACGTGGAGTGGGGCTACGCCTTTGATGTGCACCTCAACGCCTTCTACCCCCTGCTGGTCATCCTGCACTTTCTGCAGCTCTTCTTCATCAACCGTTAGTCCAACACTGCAGCACCAACACCACATTACCAACACCGCAGCACCAACACCACATTACCAACATCGCAGCACCAACACTGCATTACCAACACCGCATTATCAACACTGCAGCACCAACACAACAGCAACGACACCACATTACCAACACCGCAATACTAATGCGGCAGCACCAACACTTCAGGACCAACCGTGCACACTCCCATTATGTACACCAGACTGCAGTTAAAGGCCTCCGCGCTGTTTTTATGGCTTTTCTGTGCGCGTACTCAGCCTGCCTGCTGGAACACGTTTAATGTCCCCGTAAAGCACATTGGGCAGAAAACACAAACACACTCACACACTTGCTGTGTTAATGACTGCAGTCACAAGTGCTGAGATGTTTAATCAGTGTGTCAGGAGAGCACTAAAATACACACAGTTGTGAACATACACACAGTTGTGCTCACTAAAACGCACCCAAACACACACACACACACACACACACACACAGTTACACTAACTAAAACGTGCGCGCACACACACACAACACACAGACGGACACACAGGCATGTGTAGTGACTTACGGACGTTTCCTTGGCCTGTGCTTGCGCTGACTCCAGTCTCTTCCGGTGTCGTAGACATAGTGGCCATAAACTCTGACTGGTTCCTGGGCTACTTTGTGGGGAACACAATATGGCTGATTGCCATCGGCTACTACGTCTACATCACCTTCCTGGGCTACAGTGGTGAGTACTAACCCGTGTTACCATGGAGAATAAACTACCATCTGCTCAATGAACATCCACCCGTTACCATGGAGAAGTAGATACCCATCTGCTGAATGAAACACCAACCCGTTACCATGGAGAATAAAACTACCATCTGTTCTATGAATAATGATTACACGCTCTATTGGCGACTCACTGTACATACTGACATATATTAGCATAAAAACTGCTTTTTAAGAGAAGTGTTAAAATGGTAGAAATGCCTGGGGTCTGTACAGTTCGCAATGTCGGATGAAATGAGACATATGAGATGTATATTTAACCTAACACAAGACTACAAGTCCCATCAGCTCTGTTGAGAAACCGTTTGCAGGCCTGTGCTGATGCGTTGGGAAAGTGAATCTTCAGCAGCCTTAGTCATTAATGAGGAAGGATTGTTCTTTTAATTACTACATAGGAACTGGATGATTAAAAAATAATAATAGTTTAGCCATTTCACTTTTATTAAAGAACTGGGTGAAAGTGTTTTTTCTTAGTAACTGCCACGCAAACAACCCCAGAGTACCTGTTGATTGGTGTGAAACAAGGGTGACCCTCTCTGACTGACCCCCTCCCCCCCCCAGCACTGCCCTTCCTGAAGAACACAGTGGTGCTCTTGTACCCGTTCGCCCTGCTGGCTCTGCTCTACGTCCTCTCGCTCTGCCTGGGCTGGAATTTCACACGCGGCCTCTGCTGGTTCTACAAGTACCGCGTGCAGTAGAGGACCGGACCGGACACCGCGTGCAGTAGAGGGACCGTCGCCCACAGACCGGACCGGACCGGACCCTTCCGCAGAACTGTGGCACTGAGGTCCGCTGGACCGTGCCTGCTGTGTGTTTTTGGAGAGCTGGGGTTGGTTTGTTTTTTTTTGTTTTCTTTTTTTCCCTTTTGTACATACATGCTTGTACATAACAGTCTCACTGTAGATATCAAAGCTTTGGATTGCTCGAAAGGTGTATTGATTGAAACCCCCCCCCCCCCCTTTGGTTTTTCATGTTTTTTGATATGAGCGAGGCTCGGAATTCCTGCGTTTGAGAGGGAGGGGTAAGGACTGGGGGGGGGCTGAGGTGGAGGTGTCTTGGCGCAGTGCAGGAGATCCTCTCTCTGTGTGTACATTCCTGATTCTGTCAGAGCACCTTCAATAAAGAGCCTTTTATTTTACCGGATCGCCCCAGAGGTGACTGCACTTGGGGGGGGATTTTAAAATGACAGCTCTGACAGATTGGCAGTTGCGTGCGATTATGTAGTCTGTGGAAGATAACTTTCGTGTTATTGCAGTATCTGTGAAACTACACTGATGTTACAGGATCTTCAACAGACCAGTGTGAGTACCAGGTCTGTGAAATCCAAAATGAGCTTTTTATAGGACCTGTGAAGGACAGGGGAACACAGTTCCTGATTGAGAGAACCTGTGACACAGTACCTGTGATATAAATCATCTCTCTTAAGTTTTACGTTTTCCTGTGTTTTAACCCCAAAACCTTTTTTTTTTTTTGCTCCTGATGCCTGATATCTGTTCTAAGCCCTTGGGTTGTTGTCATACACATATGAACCACTAGGGGTCACTAAGAGCTTAACACTGCAGACCCATAGCAAGGGAGCCGCCTAACTTGCTTGACGCCAGAGGAAAAAAGAAGACTAAGATTGTCAGCTGAACACCTCTGCTATTGGCTGGAAAAGGCCATGGTCCGCATGGGGGGTGTGCAGGGGTGGAAAGTGATGCAAAACTCACTCAAATTGCAAATTAAAATGACAGGTTTTTACAAGGGCAGTAAAACCTGTGCTCACTGTAGTTTTAAGCACAGAGCCCAACAGACATGCATCATTTTTACTTTAAAAAAAATGCTGTGCTTACATACGAAATGCAAAACTTAAATTTCCATCTGACGTTAGAACGGTGTTCAAATGTTTGTGATCATGCCTGGGTCCAACCAATCATGACACAGCTGCACAAAAAAGACAAAAAGTGGTTTCAGAACCTGTCTGGCAGTTTGTTAAAATGAAGCTGGCATTGGAAAGAGAAATCAGGGGTTATGATCAAGGCTGCGATGGAGATAGAAGATGTACCGTTGTATGTAGGAGGAGCCGGGCCGCAGTGGTTGACCACGCGTGTGACCAAGAGAAGTCTCGCACTGAAGCAGCTCGAGGCATCGTCCAATCAGACACAAGCTCTGGACAGGATACTGTGGAGAAATGAAATCCCTAGAACACATCCATCACTGTACTGGAGCTGATAACGTCTGTGGCAGGGATCAGCAACTCACGGTCCTCGAGGGCCGGGAACTGCTGGTTTTCCACCCTCCCTTTGCCTGGGAGTCAGGTGTGAAGACAGTCTGGCCAATCGGTGGCACTAATTACCCCGGGAGAAAAGAAAACCAGGGCTGGATTCGGATTCGTGGGCCAGAGTTGATGATCCCTGGTCTATGGGGAGTGGCTGCAGTCAGCCGAACAGCATTTGGGCCTCAGTGCAGGACGGCAGCACTGGGGTGAATACACGGTGAATAAAGTCGTTTTGCATGTGCACACGTACAGTCAGCGAAGCACGTCGAGTGTGTTGCAAGAGGAGCCCGTTTCCGCAGTAACGCACACACCAACCGTCTCAGACTCCGAGCTCAAAACGAAGCAAGTCGCGCGCTCGTCAAACCTCCGCGCTGCGGATACAAACCTGATTGGTCAGCTGCTGTGCCAGGGCAGCGACCCGCCACCACTTCGGCAAGCAGAGCCGTGGCCTCGAGGCCCTCTGCTGGAGCCATAGAGTACTGCAAGTTTACTGAACTTTCCCTAATTCCGCGGCACAGCTCTCCTGCAACCAGATGCTTTGCAAATGAGGACATTGGGATGCAGAGCTGTTAAAGAAAATCTGTGGTAGAATGCAGCCAAGGCAAAGCACTAAATGATCACTGTCATGCGTATGTCTTTCATTACACTGCAATGTTTACTTACTGTAACATGTAATAATACAATCAGTAAGTTATTTTTGTGCATACATAAATGAGAAAATTACTCATACTTTACTAAAGTATGTTTTGATTGAGAAGATTTTGATCGACATTACTGTGTTGCTGACAAATTTTTCTGTATTTATGGGAAATAATCCTCAATTAAATCATCTAATGTTTCAGTGCTATGATTTATTTTTGCATGATGCTGTGCCTCATTTGCATTCCATAATGAATTATAAGCCAAAAAATTGTCTCCAGAGGATTTATTTCACCAAGTATAATATATAGGATTTGATCCAGAAGTCCAACTAGACATATCTGATAATGCATAATATCACAGAATGCTTGAACCAAATTTAAAATTCATTCTACTGTATTGATTAGAGTTCTCTTGCGCATTCAAATTTGCATAATATAAATTTCAGCAAATGATACTTTCACACTCTGCTTTTAAAATAATTATTTTGTGTTTGACAGAATTATTTAATGAGTTTCATTTTCAAATGCAGCAATGCTTACGCTTCATTACATGAAGATATATAGTACCTATAAACGTTTTGCCACTGCGATCAACCTTCATATGGTATTTCTCATTTGAAATTTATTTTAAAATGGGGTGTAGCAATGCGGCATCACAAGCTTTGAATTTTCATACCGTGTTTTAAAATACTGACAGACACACTGAAGGTGGCAAAGCTCATAGACGAGGCCACACATTATGAACTACAACAACAGCAAGGGCAATGATGACAAGATAATGATAAACTTATTGTTAATTTTGCAGATTATTATTAAGGGAGAGTTACCGGGCATGATTAAAGTCTCCTGTCTTAAGAACTGCAGACAGATCAGGGTTTTTAATCACAGTAAAAAAAAAAAAAAATTTTAAATGAAGAGAAGCTCAGGGTGGCGAGATTCATCCAGATTTATTCTCTTTATTTAAACCATGTCCATGTCCAATCCCAGTTACACAGACACACAGATAAAGGCACATGACCTACTGTGGGCAGGACCAGGCCCCACAGGTGTGTGTGCCTGACGTGAAGTGGGGTGGGTGTGGCGCTCCCACAGGTGTTCACCTGGTGGAGTGAAGGGGCGAGGCTGAGCTTTCAGTTACCTGCTGCCTGATCTAAGAGATAGTGGTGTGTGTGTGTGTGTGTGTGTAAACAGATCCAGATTAAAAACATATTTGAAATACATACATTTTAAGACACCAGTAAACTCTTGCAGATTACTTACAATTTAAAAGCAAATATGTACTGCCACACATGTTCAGAAATTTTCCCCTATGGCTGTCCAAATTGGTTAGCAATGTGCTTTACTAAAAATTCTCAGGGGTCTAGTTTAAAATTTTGCTGACATCTACAGTTGAAATATTTGTACCCTGGTCTAGTGTGTACAATGATTTGTGTGGGTGTACAAATAGAAGGCCTGTGTGTGTGTACGTGTACAAACAGCAATTGTGTGTGTGTGTGTGTGTCTGTCTGTCCGTCTGCCTGTCACTCAAAACAGGCTCGCCTCTTCAGAACCATCCCCTCCACATCAAGCACACAGATGCCATGTTACACTTACTCTACAATCTCTTTCCAAAATGTCAGTAATCAATGAGGAAAAAATGCTTCTTAATTAGGCATCCAGGGTATCTGGAATTCAAATACATTTTCAGTCATGTATTACAGGAAAACATTCACAATCAACAGGAATGCCCGTTTAACTAAATTTTTAGTGACAGAAAGATAGTATTCTTCATAGAAGTAGCAATGAAACCTTGTTTCCCTGTCAAACCCATTCTTTCACTGTCCCGAGGAGGACGAAAATTACTGACCGATTACTTTAGGAACAAAACTAAAAGCAACACGCTCGTTAGGCCCGGGCAGCTAACAAAACCACCGCTGTGGAAATGACATCACGTGACTGATGAACGGAGAATTTCAAATTTACAAAATGATCAAGTTTTTTTTTTTCCTTTAAGCGACAAAGAACAAAAGGAATTAAAATAGATATTGCCGAGGATTCTGGCGCAGAACGAAGCACCTCCTTTCACTCATTTATTTATTTTTGTTTACTTCCTGAATGGAAAGAGTCCAGTGCCAAAACCGTGCCGTTACGAGTCAAAGAGAATCAGCGGAAAACCGAGCGTAATGGAGCCGTTGCCACGAGATAGATTTCAAAAGCGGGATGAAAATGAGAGAATATCCGCATGACCAGAGAGCTCCAGCCCTGTGTGGACCGCAGCCCCGTTGCACGATTCCGCACCGATAAACGCTCCTTTCCGCGGTCCCTGCGCACTCCAGGCCTGGGAAGTTTAAGGCACACGTGTCGATACGCCTTCCTCGCGCCACGCCGGACAGCGCCCGCGAGGCGACCAAAGGGAACTTCCCTTCCGTTTAAGACACCAACACAATTAAATACGTAGAACTGTTTTTTTTTTTACGGAATAAAACATAGAACATATCACTACTCATACAAATTATTTTCTAATAAATTAAGATTTCCTTCATGGAACCCCAGGAGAATAATATTTACCTTCCGCTTAATGGAAAGAACAAAAAGGGCGAGTTTTTTTATTTCAATTGATCATAAAACAGCAGATGTCCCGATAAAATTTGTGCGTTTGGCAATGCCGTTAATCTGAAAAGAGAAATGTAAGGTCTCTGGTCAGACGCAGCATTGAACACAAAAGACTGAAGCGAATGTTTGTGCACGTCATCTCTGATGCGCAGCTGCACTTCCCCGAGCCGCAGAGCTGCGCAGTCGGACAGAACAGCGTCCATCGCTTCGCTCGTAAGAAGCACTTTGGCAAAAAGGGCGATTGAAGATAAACGGAGCTGCAGAAGCTGGGCTCGTTTTTTTCAGGTTCGGAGCCATAATTTGGTTTGCCTGCAGCTGTTCATTCCTGAAGTTTTTTTGTTCTTGTTACATAACACTTTAGTGTTACGGGGGGGCAAAAAAAAAAAACTCTCCCAGTGGGTCCAGTTTCAAAATTTCACAATCAAGCGCATTAACTATACCCAAGGACTCCTCCCCATCTTCCCTGCCGTTCCAGTGTAAAGCCGCTGCTCCACCAATCAGCAGGGAGGTCAGGGGTCAGCAGGCACGTGCAGTGCCTTTCTCACGATGACCTCACGCACTGCGCGAGTTAGCGTCCCACCCGTGTCACATGTCCGTTCGCACGCGTTATAATTCAGGGGGCAATTCTTTTCATGATTCTACCTGGATTCCCCCCCAACCTCATAAATGACTCTTTTTTTTTTCAGTAGTTTCCACATTCCGGTGAGGTAGAAGGAGGAGGTGACGGACGAATGCCGGGATCCATCTTGGTCACTGTTGCCCGTGGGGGGGGGGGGGTCGGGGGAAGGCGCAGAGAGAGAGAGAGAGAGAGAGAGGCCACTCACTGGACAGGCCTCACTGGAGCATGCTAACCTGCAACCTTCTTAATGTGGATCTGGAGAGAGAGAGAGAGAGAGAGAGAGAGAGGGGGCAGACAGAAAGAGAGAGAGGGAGAGGGGGGGAGCAGAGAGAAAGAGGGCGGTAGGAAATGTAATTTGATAATGGTCGGGCACAGACAGAACTCTCGCAAGCCGCAGCAGAGTTCTGATAAAGAACCCTGTGTTCCAGATAAGGAGCAGTGTGACCCTGGAGAGTCAGTGTGTGTGTGTGCGTGTGTGTGCATGTGCGTGCGTGTGTGTGCGTGCGTGCGTGCGTGCGTGCGTGTGTGTGTGCGTGGGCATGTGTGCGCGTGTGTGGGTGCATGTGAGTGTGTGTGTGCATATGCGTGTGTGTGTGTGTGTGTGTGCATGTGTGTGTGCGTGTGTGTGTGCGTGCGTGCGTGCGTGTGTGTGCGTGGGCATGTGTGTGTGTGTGTGTGCGTGTGTGTGTGCGTGCGTGTGTGTGCGTGCGTGGGCATGTGTGTGTGTGTGTGTGCATGTGTGTGTGTGTGTGTGCGCGTGTGTGCGTGCATGTGAGTGTGTGTGTGCATGTGCGTGTGTGTGTGTGTGTGTGCATGTGTGTGTGGGATTTTTGCTGGAATACTTAAGTAATGTTTTCATTACAGTTGACGGGGGTTAGTAAATTTGCCTCAAACTACATAATGCTCAGCCCCTCCGACACCATCTCGCTTACGTAAGGAAATTACCAACAAAAAGCAAACTGCAATCAGAACGTGCCTTTCAAATATATATATGTATATATGATTTATATATATTTGCTTTATTCTGTTTGTATTATATCAAGAAATATCCTCTAATTTAATGTGTTTCTCCTTTTATTTACATACTGTATGATAAATTAATGGAGTAAACGTCTAAAACGTAGTTGTACAAACATAGCCTTTATGAAATTTTTTTTTAAAAATTAGAGTCGGCACGTAATCCAGCAAGTAATCGATCAATACATTACTTGTGCCCGAGCCAGCACCGTACCCATTTCACAAGGAAGGGTACGAACACACTGCATTAAAATGCTCCATAAAAACAGATTTTTTAAAAATAATATTAATAGGGGGGTTAGGACCCCTTTAACAGCTGCCAAAATGTTTTTTATTCACTGAAATAAGCCAGAACACCACAGCTGGACTGCACCACTGACTGGTTCCCAGGTAATGAGCTCACAGAGGTCACCCTGACAGGAGGGAGGGGGCATTTTCAGCTGCCCCCCCCCCCCCCCCCCCCACCCCCACCCTCCCCGGCCTGTGGGCTGCCTGAGTCACCCATGCATGCAGGGACTGCCCTGATCAGCTAAGGGATGGGAGGGGGGAGAGCAGCGGCTCAAAAAAAAGATCTAATCTGCCCCCCCCCCTCCCGATGGGACAGAAGATGCTGCACCAGTGCGGTGGAGCTGTCAGTTTTACTGCCCACACAAACGGGAGAGAGAGAGAGAAAACTAATGACGGAGGATAAAAAAAGAACAGGCAGCCTCTTATACACTCAGGGACCCTGAACCAGCACTGTGGAGAGACACAGGCTCACACAGAGGGACTGCATGTCACCAAGGAGATGGATGATGACACGCGCAAGCCGACGTGCGATTGGACGGCGACGCGTGCAACAAGCCCGTGATTGGCCACGGCGATGCTGACCTCACTGATGATGGCCCACACGGCGGAGTCCTTGAGCAAGGTGAGGCGCAGCGCCACCACAGGGTTAAAGACAGGATCCACCGCTGCCTCGGCCACGCCCTTCTCAAACTGACCTGCAGCGACACGACAGAGCTGTCAGAAACAGTCATACAGATACAGACACACACACACACACACACACACACACTCACACACACACACACACACACACACACACACACACACACACTCATACACACACACTCATACACTCATACACACACACACACACACACACACACACACTCATACACACACACACACACACACTCATACACACACTCATACACTCACACACACACACACACACACACACACACACACACTCATACACACACACACTCACACACACACACACACACACACACACACACACACACACACACGCTCATGCCCCCCCCCACACACACACACACACACCTCATCATACACACACACACACACACACACACACACTCATCATACACACACACACACACACACTCATACACATACACACACACACACACACACACACACACACACACACACACACACACACACACACACACGGTACCTTATTTAACTCCACTCAGTGACAGAGTACACTGTGCTGTAGCAGCCTAAAAGAGCAGGGCCCTCCCACGTTTAATCTGGATTAATTTTGCGCAAAAAAGACAGAAATCCAGGAGAGTTCGGTCCTCCACTCACCGATTCTGTAGTAGTGATCCTCCGTCTGCTTGTATTTATCTGTGTTCTTCAGGCCAGGATCCTGTGAGAGAGAGAGAGAGGGATAGAGAGAGAGAGAGAGAGAGAAAGAGAGGGAGAGGAGAGCGAGAGAGAGATAGAGAGAGGGGGAGAGAGACAGAAAGAGAGGGAGAGGAAGCAAGAGGGGGAGAGAGAGATTGAGTGGGGGGGGGGCTAAGCTCAAATGGACCAGACCCAAAATCAAAACCCATTAACACAGCAGTGGACCTGGGACCACATTCACAGAACGTCCCAGGGCAGGAGGGCTGATCTAGGATCAGTTTAGCCCATTAGCTCACCGTGGATAAGCCTAGGATACAGCCAGAGGAAGCCTGATCTTGGGTCAGCACTCCTCCACTGAGAGGCTTAATGAGAACAGGGCCAGGTGTGCTCAGGGTAAAATTCAACAGCCGGTCTCCAGGGGGACATTAAACAGGCAGCGGATTGGCTGGGGGGCCCTGGGGAGGCCACGCCTACTGATGGGGGTCTTCCCTCCCCTTTTTTTCTCTGGCCATCTCCCCAGCAACAGGCTTCACTCGGCGAAAAATAGGCGGGGCCACAGGTCACCAGTCACTCAACGGTCTAGACGAATCACTGCACGGCACTGGAGACTAGTCCCCGCCCCTTCGGGGACTCTGAGAGCCCAGCTCTCCCATCATATCCCCCCCCCCGCCCCCCCCCCTTGGGAGCCATTTGTCCACCCAAACAAATCTGAACAATACACAATGAGTCTACACGCTTCACCTCAAACTGGATTATCCGGATCTTTCTGCGTCCTACAAACAAATCAGACCAAACTAGACCATCCAAATGTATTCTCCATCCAGTAAAAATGACTTTCTTGTAATTGCATCCCTGTGGGGATTAAAACGTGAACAGGCATTCGTGTCTTTAAAGGGTTTATCCTCTCTGTATGAAATACATTTTTAATACCGCTGTTGTATGTGATTAGTTACTGTTAATGCTCTTTCTGTTCTGCCCCATATTAGGACTGTGTTCTGTGGCCCGGCTGGTTTCTAGTCTGTCAATGAATAACATCTGACACACACACTATTCACTACACCCTGCCTGCAAATACGCACGCACTATACACTGTCTGTAGATACTCACACACTAATCACTACACCCTGTCTGCAAATACTCACATACTATACACTGTCTGTAGATACTCACACACTACTCACTACACCTTGTCTGCAAATACTAACACACTATACACTGTCTGTAGATACTCACACACTACTCACTACACCTTGTCTGCACATACTCACACACTATACACTGTCTGTAGATACTCACACACTACTCACTACACCTTGTCTGCACATACTCACACACTATACACTGTCTGTAGATACTCACACACTACTCACTACACCTTGTCTGCACATACTCACACACTATACACTGTCTGTAGATACTCACAGTACTCACTACACCTTGTCTGCAAATACTCACACACTATACACTGTCTGTGGATACTCACACACTACTCACTACACCTTGTCTGCAAATACTCACACACTATACACTGTCTGTAGATATCACACACTACTCACTACACCTTGTCTGCAAATACTCACACACTATACACTGTCTGTAGATACTCACACAGTACTCACTATACCTTGTCTGCAAATACTCACACACTATACACTGTCTGTAGATACTCACACACTACTCACTACACCCTGTCTGCACATACTCACACACTATACACTGTCTGTAAATACTCACACACTACTCACTACACCGTCTGCACATACTCACACACTATACACTGTCTGTAAATACTCACACACTACTCACTACACCGTCTGCACATACTCACACCCCAATCACTACACCCTGTCTGCTCATATTCACACACTACAACCTTTTTGCAGCTACTCACACACTACTCAGAGATGCAGCTCAGGGAGTATGCTAGGGAAGCTCTTTCCCGCTGTCAGAACGATAACTGAATGTGGCCAGAAGTGTGTAGCGTACGCCAGAGCCGCTGCAGTGAGCCAGCAGCAGTCAGATCAGGTTAGGGATCTGCTCAGGGAACAGGACTCCCAGGAGAGTCCCTGTCACTGCACCCCTGAGCAAGGTTCTGAAGCTGAGCTGCTTCAGTAAACATGCAGCTGAACAAGGGGCCGTGTGCAAAAGTCACCTGAGACGTGTAGGTGTGTAGATGGCCCCTCTGGATTAACAGTGCTGCTAAAAGCTAAAACCTAACATCATGTAAATGGAGACTGCGACAGCTGCACAGTCGAGATGTTACGTGAACGTTGCCAGAGCGTTGCGGCCGCGTCGTTTCCCCTCACCGACAGGGGCAGGACCTCCACGGTGGTGTTGTCCAGCTTGTCGCCGGGGTGCTCCTGGTTCCCGCTGCGGAACAGGTACCTGTCAATCACACACACACACACACACACACACACACACAGGCGCTGTATGAGTGTCACACCCACGGGTCACATGGTCCCTGGCCCAGGCGTGCAGACACCCGCGGGGTGACTCAGACTCGCACAGGAGGAGCAATGAGCCGTGCGCGGTTAGCGGTTAGCGGCGAAGCGCGAAGCCTTCCTGTTTCCTTCCTGCGCAAGCAGGCATCATAATCGCCGGAATAACAGCCAGAGCGCTGGCATCACGGCCATTTTGGCATTATCTGGAGTCTGACGCAGTGGCTTTATTTTTATCTGTGGCTGACTCACTCGTGTTTGTGCTTCGGCAGTGTGGACCGACTGTACGCCCTGCCGACAGCGCTTTCAGAATAGAACTGAAGAGACTAACGTTGCTAATACGGTAACCACGGCAACAGGTAGGAGTGCCCACGGAGCCATTTTCTCTTTCTGCTCTGAGAGACGGCAGACTTCACAATGACCCCCCCTCCTACCTTCTTCCTTTCACAGCTCTCTCTCTCTCCCTCCCTTTCTCCCTCCCTCTCCCTCTCTCTGTCTCTCACACTCTCTCTCTCTCCCTTTCTCCCTCCCTCTCCCTCTCTCTCTCTCTGTCTCTCACACTCTCTCTCTCTCTCCCTTTCTCCCTCCCTCTCCCTCTCTCTGTCTCTGTCTCTCACACACTCTCTCTCTCTCTCTCCCTCTCCTTCCCCCTCCCTTTCTCTCCCTTTCTCTCTGCACCTGGGGGAGGCCTCCTGCAGATTCCCCACAATTCCCCTGGGCTGGCTGGTTGTTCTCAGGCAGCAGTGATTCTCCCCACAGCTCCGTGCCAGGAACCACACCTCAACGCTGCAAGACACCTGAAGTCCGTCCGTGCGTGTGTGCGTGCGAAGCCCTGTGCTGCTCCCTCTCCCAGAATTCTCCCAGAATTCCATGCGTCCCAGCTCTCGCTCACCTCTGGATGCTGACGGGCCGGTCGAACTTGAAGAGGATGTAGTCCCCGGCTGTGGGCGTTATGGCCCAGAAGAAGTCCTCGCCCAGGTAGGTCTTCTCCAGCGTGTGGCCCTGGTACACCTTGAGCGTGGTGGACACCTCCGCCGGGGGGTTCACGTGGATCTTGTGCAGCAGAGGCTTCAGGAAGTCCTTGTCCTGAGCAGAGCAGGGAGAGGCAGTGAACACGGCGGAAAGACTCCCTTTCTCAGGTGCACACAGGTGAGCTCACCTACGCATCAGAATGCATCAGGAACAGAGAGACACACACAAGCATTTCCCCCCAGCTCAGTCCATAGCCATGCCTGACTTACATCAGGGGTGCACTCAACTACAACTCCCATGATGCACTGCGGAAATGCTACAGCCCTCAAGCAGCAGTGTGTGGGTGATGCAGGGTTCCGGAATGGTCTCTGCACCAAGCAACGGATGCAGGAACATCAAAGCCGACGCTAAGTCTACCCACAATGGGAGACGAGAAGAGCTGGCACTGATCCAGGGCTAATGCTCGAGCACAGGATGGGGAAGGGGGTGGGGCTCCTTACCGTGAGCTTCTGGATCTTTCCGGCGAGGGAGGAGTGCAGCCCCACATGCTGAAAGAGAGAGGGCCTGAAGCGCACACGCAGACCGGATTTCTGCCTCTCACAGTGCTTCTGTACAGAGGAAGGGGGGGGGGGGGGGGGGGGGGGGGGGGGGAGGAGAGGGGGGGAGAGAGGGGGGGTGAGAGAGAGAGAGGGGGGGGATGAGAGAGAGAGAGAGGGAGGGCGGAGGGAGTGAAGAGAGAGAGAGAGAGGGAGGTGAGAGAGGGGGAAGGAGGGGGGAGTGACAGATAAAGAGAGGGAGAGGGGGGTGGGGGGAGAAAGAGAAGACAAGAGGTGGGAGAGAGAGGCAAATGTGTTCAGCACCCGTATACACTCAAACACACACGCATAGACTCTTACAAAACATGCATACACATACCCACCTGCACACACACACACACACACACACACACCACACACACACACACTCTTAGAAACCTACATTCATTATCACCCATCCATCCACACACACTAACTCTATCACAAACACACACACATACATGTATGCACACACTCTCTCTCTCACACACACATACACACATACGTACAAGTATACACTTACACACATACACACACACACGCACACACACACGCACACGCACTCTCTCTCTCACACACACATACGTACAAGTATACACTTACACTTACACACACACACACACACACACACACACATACGTACAAGCATACACTTACACACACACACATGCACATACCGCATCTTTCTCAGGGTTGCAGACTTTAACCCAGAGGATGTGGTCCAATAGCCAGTCTATGGGCTTCTCCTTGTAGAACATCAAGATGAACTCCACGATCAGGTTCAGATCTGGAGCCTGGAACATCTTTCCTGGGGAGGGACAGAGAAGAGACACTTCTCAACCACTAACACCTGCCCCCCAACCCTCAAAAGACAGAGGTGCACTTTAAACTACGGTGGCTCTGAAGTGCAAAACACAAATACAAAAAGAAAATGCGAAAACAAAACTTTCAGCCCTGAAGTGCAAAACACAAATACAAAAAGAAAATGCGAAAACAAAACTTTCAGCCCTGAAGTGCAAAACACAAATACAAAAAGAAAATGCAAAAATAGAACTTTCAGCCCTGAAGTGCAAAACACAAATACAAAAAGAAAATGCAAAAACAAAAAGGAGCAGCCCTGAGGTGTAAAACACAAATACAAAAAGAAAATGCAAAAACAAAAACGTGCAGCCCTGAGGTGCAGATGCAACAAACAAAAACAAAAACTAGTAGCCCCGAAGTGCAACAGTTTTTGTTTTGTATGTTGCATCTGCACCTCGGGGCTGCTTGTTGTTGTATGTTTCTGTTTTGCACTTTGGGGCACCATCTGGGGCTGCTAGTTTTTGTATGTTTGTGTTTTGCACCTCAGGGCTGCTCCTTTTTGTTTTTGCATTTTCTTTTTGTATTTGTGTTTTCCACCTCAGGGCTGCACCCTTTTTGTTTTTGCATTTTCTTTTTGTATTTGTGTTTTGCACTTCAGAGCCACCTCACTTTCGTTTTTAATATCAGTAAATCTCTCACTTGCTTTCTCTGCTTTCTCTGACCCACTGGAGTTTGAGGGCCAAGTAGAGAGATCGGCTCCGGACTCGTAAGCGGACTCCTAGGCCGACTCTTTAGTTGAATTGTAAGCCGACTCGTTAGCTGAATCGTTAGCCAACTCTTTAACAGACTTGTTAGCTAATTCTTTAACAGACTCTTTTGCGGACTGGTTAGTCGACTCGTTAGCTGACTTGTTAGCCGACTCATTAGCCGAATCGTTATCCGACTCGTTAGCCGAATCGTAAGCCGAATCGTTAGCCGACTTGTTAGCCGACTTGTTAGCCGAATCATTATCCGACTCGTTAGCCGAATCGTAAGCTGAATCGTTAGCCGACTCGTTAGCCGACTCGTTAGCCGAATCGTTAGCAGACTCGTTAGCAGACTCGTTAGCCGAATCGTAGGTCGAATCGTTAGACGACTCATTAGCCGACTCGTAAGCCGACTCGTTAGCCGAATCGTTAGCAGACTCGTTAGCAGACTCGTAAGCCGACTCGTTAGCCGAATCGTTAGCCAACTCTTTAACAGACTCGTTAGCTAATTCTTTAACAGACTCTTTCGCCGACTCGTTAGCAGACTCATTAGCCGACTCCTAAGCGGACTCGTTAGCCGAATGTTAGCACCCCTTACCGATGAAGCCGAGCTGGGAGAACTCCAGGATCATCCAGTCCTCGGAGGACAGCTGCAGGGCAAAGTTCTTCATGGTGGCAAAGTAGTTGGGTTTGGCCACGATGTCGTCCTCCAGCTGTGGAGGAGATGGATGGGGGGGAAGGGGGCGGAGTCAGGTAACAGCCGAGGGACAGGTGGAGGCCAATGTGTTCTCTCACAGTCTCTGCTCTCTCCACTGCACGCGCTCCGTACGTACGAATAAGTGTCCTTTAAGTCCAGCCGCTGCCATCAGAGCCAAGAGCTGAGAAATGTTGCCACCGTATTTTTCCCTCAGTTAAAAAAAAAAACTACTTTCTCCCTCTCAAAGAAATAAAATATGATGAAGTGGCTGTTTTTACTGAGGAGGAAAACAACCCAGCAGGAAACTAAACTTCAAAATGAATAGACAAGCAGCATTATTTTAGCACGGCAGCCAAAATATTACTCTCCCTATCCTTCTCAGGAGGGTCTCTCCTCCCCCCCCCCCCCACCTCCCCCCCTTCCTCTCCCTCCCTCTCAGAACACAGTCATAAAAACTAAAAAACATAACTAAAGCTGAACCTCCAGGCTCTCTGAACCAGTGAAAGACACACATACACACACACACACACACACACACACACATCTCTATGGCAACAAGGACAATTTTGCAGGAGGATATAAAACACTGTCTTCTGCAGGATGAATATATTTTAATAAGTTAAACATATTTAAGTTAAACATATTTCAGTATTGGGTTAAATCCGTTATTAAGGTAATGCACTACCAGCAAGTAGCAATCTGGGGTATGGCAAAGTGTGTGTGCGTGTGTGTGTGTGCGTTTGAGAGAGAGAGAATGTTCATGTGTGCATGCGTGCGTGTGCTTAAGAGTGTGTGTGCGTGTGTGTGTGCGCATAAGAGAGTGTGTGCGAGTTTGTGTGTGTGTGTGTGTGTGTCAGGAAGATAAATAACCTGCTTGACTACCTGCAACACATCTACCTGGCCTGTGAGCCTGCTAGAACATTCCAGTGTGAGACCTCCCCATACACACCTGCACATAGTAAACCCCTTTGCTGACAGCATACATCATCAGGAAGGAGTAGTCCAGGTTCTGCTTGGTCCGCCACCTGAGGGCGAACAGTGACAGAGAGGAGAGGAGTGTGGAGTTCACCTGTATGTGACCATGTTAGCTTTTTACCCAGCGTCGAGCGTGGTCACCTGTACAGGAGCCTTAAGGCTATATCAATTCATTCATTCAGTCATTAATGCTTTTATTGGCATGGCATGTTTAAAAAAATGCATACTGCCAAATAATATAATTTGCATAGCAGTACACAGAAAACAATTATAATAACGCCCAAAAGTAAACAATACAAAAGTAACTCTATGATCACAGAGGAAGACCAACTTCAAGCACCATTGCTCACTGTATGACTCAGCACATGATTATAATCTCTCACATAGGCAATTTATCCCCAGACAATTTACAAAATGCGTAAATCACAAGAATGGCCAGGGATAATCACTTTGGAGGATAAATAGCTGACTTAAGAGTGCATTAAAAAGCTAATATTTCAGAATAAATGTAATTATATGCACAATAATTGTGAAATTCATATCTGACTCATCCCCACTGATGAGGGGCTTTTTGAACTTAAGAAGTGTGGTTAATTGATGTGACGTCATATGCACTGCTCAGTGGAAATAAGCCTGCTGTCAAAACAGCCACTGCCTCAGTAACAAGTTCTAATTAAATTTTCAGATTTGGACTTAATCCAATAAGTTATCCATTTTAGTAACCCTGAACCCCACCACCCAAAGCTTCTCTGCTCCAAACAGAAACACTCAGTATTGTGATGTCACAGAGAAAGGCCCCACCCTATCTGAACCAGGTCACCCTTCCACCAAAGCTTCTCTTCTTCAAATGGAAACATTCTGCACTGTGATGTCACAAAGGAAGGCTCCACCCTACCTGACCCTC
>CM045897.1:32751214-32756214 GCA_025169545.1 Anguilla japonica
TGAAATAAGATTTGAGGAATTCTGGGATCACCATTGAGGAATTCTGGGCCCAGCTTTTAAGAAATTCTGGGATCAGCTTTGAAGAATTCTGGGAGCACCTCAGAGGAATTCTGGGATCACCACTGAGGAATCCTGGGATAACATTTGAGGAATTCTGGGCCTAGCTTTCAGAAGCGAGGAAGTAGAACCATGCAGCTAGGAGGGGGAACCGCAGCTGAGCTGTATTCGTGTTCAGTGTTTTGGGCCACGACCTCATCTCCTGCTGTCATAGAGCTGGGAGGCATGGCAACATCACGAACACATTCCACATTCCACATTCCGTATCTTAAATTCTTTCTTTTCCCTTCATGAGAGCCAGGTTGAGCGTTGAGCGATAAGGTGTGGACCATGCAGATTCAGCATACCCCCCCTCCTGGGTTATTTTAGCTGAGCTAATTCATAGATTTGCTGATTCGATGGCCCAGCTCATTTCTGAGGTACAAAATTCATTATCAGGGTGAATTATCCACTTGAATGGTCCAGGTAGTAAGCAAAGCTTCTGGAGCTAGAATTCATTACTGAATGCCAATTGCCACAGTACAGTGCTTAGTCATGCCCTTAAAATTCATTTTCAAAAGATGAATCATAATGGGTTATTTTTGCTTCAAGGTTTCTGTAAAGACTATGGAGCAGAGTTTCAGCAAAGACCACAGAGCAGAGCTCCTGGTGGCTCTAAAGAACCTCAGGAGTGGCTTGATCTCTAAAGAATCCAGGACTGTAACCACAGGGCGGACTGCTCACCTCCGGTCCGGCCCAGCCCCACCTGCACGGCTGGCCGCAGGCTGTCCTCCCGGTTGAGCAGGTGGGGCATGTGGTAGTAGATATTTGGCACCTGGAGCGGCTTCCTGTGGGCCAGTTCCTTCAACAGCTTCTGAGTCTCATCTGTGGGCAAATATCATAACAACCGATCAATGCACTACAACGACCTTACAGGACCAATAAATGGAGTCCAATACAGCACTATAACAACCTTAGAGGACCAATCAATGTAGACCAATACAGCATTAGAACAACCTTACTGGACCAATCATTGCAGACCAATACAGCACTATAACATCCTTACAGGACCAATCAATGGAGTCCAATACAGCACAATAACAACCTTATTGGACCAATCAATGGAGTCCAATACAGCACTATAACAACCTTACAGGACAGCCAATGTGGTGTAGCGGTCAATGCTGGGGATTGAACCTGTGCTGCTTTTTCCCCTCCCCACAGTGTAGACCCAGTATGTGGAGCACAGTGCACAGTGCATGCCGATTCTGCACAGTTGCACGCATGACATTACACCAACACTGGTCCACATGAGTGTGTGCATGAGCACAATGGTATGTGCGCAAATTTGTGTGTGTGTGTGTGTGTGTGTGTGTACACGCATATGGGTGTGTTTGTGGGCATATGTACACGCACATGGATGCGTGTGTGCACGCGGGCGTGTGTGTGTGTGTGTGTGTGTGTGCGCATGCGTGTGTGTGTGTGTGTGTGTGTGTGTGTGTGCGCGTGCATGTGTGTGTGTGTGTGCATGTACATGCATATGGACGCGTGTGTGTGTGCGCGCGGGCGTGTGTGTGTGTGTGTGTGCATGTACACGCATATGGATGTGTGTGTGTGTGTGTGTGTGTGTGCGCGCGGGCGTGTGTGTGTGTGTGTGTGTGTGTGTGTGTGTGTGTGTGCGCGTGCTCTGTACTCACGGGAGAAGCTCGTGAGGGCATCCTTGCTCCCGTTGGTCTCAGCGATGGCGCGTCTGAACTGCTCCAGGATGGTGTTGAGCTCGGTAGAGCGCTGCAGTGTCCTGTGCTCCGCCACACGGAGGCGCTCTCTCAGGGCATGGAACTCCCGCTGGTACGCTATCAGCTCCTCTGCAGAGAGACACACAGACGCTAATGCTATCAGCTCCTCTGCAGAGAGACACACAGACGCTAATGCTATCAGATCCTCTGCAGAGACACAGTGATGCTAATATTATCAGCTCCTCTGCAGAGACACAGTGATGCTAATATTATCAGCTCCTCTGCAGAGAGACACAGAGAGGCTAATGCTAACAGCTCCTCTACAGAGACAGAGACGCTAATGCTATCAGCTCCTCTGCAGAGAGACACACAGACGCTAATGCTATCAGATCCTCTGCAGAGACACAGTGATGCTAATATTATCAGCTCCTCTGCAGAGAGACACAGAGAGGCTAATGCTAACAGCTCCTCTACAGAGACAGAGATGCTAATATTATCAGCTCCTCTGCACAGAGACAGAGAGGCTAATGCTATCAGCTCCTCTGCAGAGAGACACAGAGACGCTAGTGCTATCAGCTCCTCTGCAGAGAGACACAGAGAGGCTAATGCTAACAGCTCCTCTACAGAGACAGAGATGCTAATGCTATCAACTTTACTGCAGAGAGACATGTCAAAGCTAATGCTATCAGTTCCACTGCAAGACACACAGATGCCAACAATAAATGGATGACCTTCAGAATCATGTCAATAAATGTTATCAAAATGTTCACTGTGATAATGCTATATGCATGTAACCTCTGGCCAACCAGCGCCAATACGTACTGGACTATGGACTGTCAGGCAGAAGAGAAAACCAGCAGTACTGCTGACCTTGAGGGCCATATTTGAGTATCCCTGGTGGAACATGCCCCCACAAAATCCCACGAAAGGAACCTTCGAGCCTTCCAGAGTGCATCCTGGGACACAGCCTGCACTGAAACAGCTGGGATTGGAGGGGCCAGGCAGGACAGACATGTGGGGGCGGGGTCAACCTCAACACTCTGTCACCACGGAAACTAAACTGACTGACAGGGACCATCTCAGGAGAGGTGAGGGAGGAAGACTCCGGTGCGCCAAGTACACAAGGTAAAAGTGAGGAGGAGGATGAAGACGATGAGGAAGAGGACGGCATGCTGATGGAGAAGCATTAGAACATACTCTGCAAACTGTGCCTCTTGGGCTTTATGGATTTGACCTGTAGCTTGTATTGTGTTGCATCTTATTGATTTAGCCAGTGGGTTGTCATGGGTTGGATTGCATCGACTTGTCTTTCATAGCACAGGGAGAACGGTCCTATTGCCAGAGCAACACAATCATCCCACAACCAGCCTAGAGAGAGGAGAGGCTGGGGGCACCATCATATTGCAATAGCATCACCCCCCAACCCACCCCACCCCCCAGGGCTGCTCTACTCTCGGCAGATACAATCGATTCTTTTAAATCTCATCTAGAATCTCTACTTATCTTCCGGCTGTTTTAAATCAAGCCGGAGGGTTGTTCAGTTCTACAAACAGTTTCAGTGGAAGAATAGAAATTTTCTTTTCCTTTTTTTTTTATGCAGAAAGAAAGTTCCCCCAGTTCTCACACCGGCTGTGGTTCAGCGCCATTACCCGGTAAAGCTCTCTCCTGGACCAGAAGCAAGGCGGGGATGGGGTTTCTTTGTCTCACTACAAGGGGCTAGTAACGCAGGTAAATTCCACCTTGGTTTCCTGTCAAGACTGCGCAGTCATCACCATTTCCTGCGTGCGGTGCGTGGGAGTTGCACACGTCTGTTCTCTGTGCATTCCCTCCAAACCGGTCTACACGTCAGCATGAGGCCCTGCCACAGAAAAAGGCCTCGAGGATGCGTGTGTGTGTGTGTGTGTGTGTGTGTGTGTGTAGGAGGAGGAAAGGAGGCACCCTTCAACCTTCCTGGAGGTGTTCATGCTCTAACAGCACCTCTAATAAGGTGCCAGAGCACGCTGTTGTCCAAAACCAGTATCTAAACTCTCGGACTGACAGTTTGAGGACACGCCTGCACAGTACCAGATGAGAGCAAAAGAACGTGGAACCATCAAACAGTGGCCTTGTGTTCCCTCCAGGCTAACACGAGTGGGGGGACCCTGACCCCTGACCCCCCCCCCCCAATGTACTCCAAACCCTCCAACAAGCACCTTTATTCCCAGCACCAGGAGGCCATGATCGCTGTTGCTGGAGATGGGAGGCACCCATCCGTCGGGTGAAGGGCACCCTTAGCACAGCTGCATTTAGGCTTTAAATCTGCCCCCGCCTCCGTCTGTCCCTCCCAGAGCAGCGGCCCACAGGCTGTGCAACCCAGGAACGGGGGGGGGGGGGGGGGGCGGAGACAGAGGGGGGCAGATAGCCGCTCCGTCTGTCCATTCGTCCGTCTGTCCGCCCCCACGCCTCTCCGCGGCCGCGCTGGACTGGAGTGCAGGAATGCTGCTGCACTGTTACAGCAGGGCGGCCTTCTGCACTTGGATGTTCTCAAGCTCGCCCACAGATCTGCTCCAGGCCAGCTTTTCATGTGGGTTTTTGGCAGTGGCGGCGGCTCATTGCAGCTGCGTCACACACACACACACACACACACACACACACACAGAGGGGTGCGGCAACGATCAGAGGCGAGGGGGGGGGGTGGGGTGGGGTGGGGCGGGGGCGGGATCGGATGGTCAGAGGAGTGTTTTCTGGGACCGAGGGAGGGCCTCCTCCGGTCCGGTCAGCTCAGCTCCACAGGACCTCTGCTCCAGACCCTCTCTCCGCACCCCTCCCTCGCCGCTCGCAGGTCGATCGCCGTCAGGAAAGTGCGGAGCGCCCGCCGCCTCAGCCTTTAAAGCTCGCGTGATCGGGGTCCCCCGGGGGGGAGGGGGGGGGACTGCAGGACGTGACTGCAGCCTTCCGCCTGCGATATCCATCAACCTCTCCTTTCATTCTCCTTTCCGTTCATTTTATTTTTTTCCCCAGCTTCCTGGAAATGGAACGGTCTGTTCCTACGGAGTGGACGAGCAGGAGCCCACCCAGGCCCCCGCGACCCTCACCTCAGCGCCCACCCAGGCCCCCGCGACCCTCACCTCAGCGCCCACCCAGGCCCCCGCGACCCTCACCTCAGCGCCCACCCGGGCCCCCGCGACCCTCACCTCAGCGCTCACGCGAGCACGCGGGCCCCGCCCGACCGAGCCTGCTGGTCTCCAC
>CM045897.1:32761214-32766214 GCA_025169545.1 Anguilla japonica
ACAGCACAGCACAGCACAGCACAGCACAGCACAGCACAGCACAGCACAGCACAACACAGCACAGCACAGCACAGCACAACACAACACAGCACAGCACAGCACAGCACAGCATTCTCTCATCTTCAGCATTCCAGCAGAGGCCCACGCGCTCATACACAGTCCTCTGGGGGTTTTCCAGACGTGGCACAGGCCTGTCTGAGATTGGTTAAGCGTGGAGGCCGAGGCCGGGGGGGGGGGGGGGGGGGGGGGGGGCTAATTCCATTCCTGCCAGGGCCAGTGTGCATGCAGGCCTTTCTCTATTACCGCCAATCACACTGGCCTAATCAGCCACATTACCTGCATACACTAGCGCTGCTTTGACTGGTAAATTAGACCACAATGAGATGGTTCATGGTGGGACACAGGAGCAGTCTTTATCTGTCATTCCTGAACTTATCAAGAAATGCAGCTGAAGCATTAATTATTAACTCGTTGGGGTAATAAAGTAATTAAAAGCAGAAGTTGGCAGTAAATGCCGAAACGGATACGGTCCTGTGTGGACGCCCCCGATACAGACACCAGTGAAACTGCTGCAGATGGCTGACCATTTTAAAAGGAGTATTTTAACCAACATCATGAGCAAAATTCTTCCATATGATTGCACTGTTTGGTTAGTAACACTTCATTGACATTTATCAAGGACTTCAAAAAATTTACCAACAGTGGTAAAATATTTTAAATGCCAACGTGACTCGGTGTCACCCTCATCCAGCGTACAGACGACCTAACAGGCAGGCGTCAATCTAAAAACTCATCTGCATACACATCTGTTAACCACGAAGCAATCTCGTTTTCCTCCGCACATACAGTCAAACCGCCATTCAGCAGTACAGCTTTCTGGTGTCGGCCATACTGCTGCAGGACAGCCGATACGGAGACGACTGTCTGGGGACGATCTCTCCTGATGGGGCTGTCCAAAACCGTCCCGGGGCGGTTTCGGCAGCCCTGCGCGGGTACGTACGAGCCGTTTAGCGGGGGTAGCGACCGCGACGCCCCCCGTGTCGAGGCGAGCCGGAGGAACACGCTGGCGAGCTCGCCGCACTTCGAACCCGGCTCTCTCCGCGCCCGGTGTTTGCATTGCAAATCGCCCGGGATAAGAGCGCCCATGGTGGAGGCGGTTTAGGAAATTAAAGGGAACGCAGCCTGTGCCCCGCCGCTGTTCTGACCTGCAGGACCGAGACCCCCCTGCCCCCCGCCCCCCCATATCATCATCACACCAGGGGAGGGGGACTTCCTGTTAAACAGGAAGCTGCCGTGGGCAATAATGCTACCTTCCTGATATCGGTCTCTTTTTTGTTTTACAAAGAATGCGTTGGGCTATAATAACACAGAGCAGAGCCTGTTGTAGAAACACACACTCGCTCAACCACCCACGCACATGCGCACATACCCAAACACGCAGACACTAAACACACACACACACACACACTCACAGAACAGCTCAGGGAGGACTCCAAAGCTCCCATCAGCGATTGATTTTTTTAAACCCCAGACGTTGATGCGCTGATGAGTGTGCTTTCAGTGAAACTGGAGGCAAGAGTACCAGCCAGCAGAGACAGTGAGCATACCACTGCATTCACATTCCCTGCTTAGAGTGAGGGTTAGGAGTTGGGTTTAGAGTCAGGGTTTGGAGCTAGGTTTAAACTTAGGTTTAGAGTAAGGTTTACAGTTAGGATCTTGAGTTAGCATTTAGACTCAGCCTAAGAGTTAGGTTTAAAGTTAGGCTTTTGAGTTAGGTTTAGATAAACGTTTAGTTAGGTTCGGTTTTTAGACTCAGGTTTAAAGTTAGGCTTTTCAGGTTTAGAGTTAGGTTTAGAGTTATGGTTGGGGAGTTAGGGACAGGGTGAGGGTCAGAGTAAGGTTTAGAGTTAGGGTTGGAAAGTTAGGGTCAGGGTCAGGGTTAGGGTTAGGGTTGTGTTACTACAGCAGTAGGAACCTGGCGGTCTGAGTAGGGCCAGACAAGAGGACTCATTCCTCCCTAACTGCACTTAATCATCAAAGAGGTGAAAGAACCGACAACTAGAAAAAAAAAACACGACATATCCCACAATGCACTGCCAAACAAAATCGGTGAACAGAGAGGTGCTTCACACACAGGAGAGGGTGAGAGAGAAAGAGAGACAGCGAGAGAGAAAGCGAAACAAAAGAGAGAAAGGTAAGAGAAACAGAGAGGTGAGAAAGAGAAAGAGAGAAGAGGTGAAACAGAAATGAGGGAGGAGGTTGGTGAGGCAGTGTGTGCCAATCCATTCAGACCCAGGCCGCTGATTGGTTCATTTGGCTTATATCACTCTGGGGCATTCAGTCGACGCCCTGTTTGGTGATACAATGTTTGGGGGGGGGGGGGGGAACTCGTTACTGAGTGAGAGTAGGCGCTCAAACGCCCCCATTTTTTAAAAAGAAAATGAAAACAGCAAGTGAACAGCAGCTCATCTCCACTGAGTAAAGGGCGTGGCCACACAAAGCACTCTGTGTTCCGCGCCCTGGGCTCTGATGATCTCCCCCACCTCTGCGGTCCAGCCCCTCCTTCACCACTGCCTCCACCCTGCCCACATCTGTCGCCACCTGCCGTTCCCCGTCACCGCCACCCGGCCCCACCCATCATCTGAGCCACATCACATATCTTATGAAACTGGCTGACATGTTGGTCACCAGTCGGCACCCTGAGCCGACCAGAGGTAGGATGGGTTTCCCCCTTGAGCCTGGTTCCTTCCCATCTGCCACAGGGAGTTGTTCCTTGCCACTGTTGCCTTAGGCTTGCTCCTGTGGGAGTCTAGGCCAGGGTTGTCTGTAAAGCGTATTGTGACAACTGCCGTAAAATACTATACAAATAAAATTTGATTCGATTTGATTTGATGATGCTGAGGGGTAGCTACAGTAACAGGGCTAGATTCAGCCTGCGGGAGGGGTAGAGGGAAAATGGCCACCACCAACATCTCCTTGCTCCTCAAAACCCCACCACAGAAGAGAAACATTCCCTGGAGGTGACAGGCTCAACATCAGCAAGAAGGTGTGCGTGTTGTGTGCATGTGTGCGTGTGTGGGTTTGAGTGGGTTTGTGCGTGTGTGCTGTGTGTGCGTGTCTGTGCGTGTGTGTGCGTGTGTATGTGGCAATGCGTGTGTGTGTGTGTGTGCGGGTTTTTGTGTGGGTGTGTGTGTGCGTGTGTGTGTGTGAGTGTGTCTGAATGTGTGTCAGTGAAATGCTTCCTCTCTTCAGCTGCTGAAACACACTGCCTATGAAAACGTGCCCTTGGATGCCAGCAGAATTCAGACTGCACAAATGTGTCCACATGAATTACAGAAAAATCTTTAATACAGCTACATCACTGCGAAATCTAATAAAACAAGATGGGGTCACTCCGGTACAGAGGACGTCCGTTCACAGGCCTCTCTCCTGCGTCAGACCCTCTCTCGCTCCCTCTCGCTCCCCCATCTGTCTCTCTCTGTCTCTCCCTCTCTATCAATTTTAATTCCATTTGCTTTTTATTCATATCTAGATGGAATTTACCATTTATTTCCCTAGTTCACGCTCTTCTCCGTCCCTCTCTCTCTGTCTCTGTCCCTCTCTCTCTCCCGCTCTCTCTGTTCCTCTCTCTCTCTCTCCCTCTCTGTCCCTCTCTCTCTCTCCCGCTCTCTCTGTCCCTCTCTCTCTCTCTCCCTCTGAACCCTGAGCCGGTCCTGCAGAAGGGCCGTTATTTAGTTCGTTTTTTTTTCCTTCCCAAGGACGTGTGGAGAACAATGGCGCTTCCCTGTTCCTTATCCGGTCCCGCTGCGGGGACAATCGGGCCGCTCTCCTTGGTCTATTTTGGGCCGAGCGGAGCACCAGGTCCTGCCCCGTGAGGAACAGGACAGTACAGCGAGAGTGAACCACGGGCGGGCTGAACCACGCAACCCTTCCCAAACCAGAATCCACCCAAACCAGAACCCTTCCCAAACCAGAATCCACCCCAAACCAGAACCTGAACCGCTCAACCCTTCCCAAACCAGAATCCACCCAAACCAGAACCCTTCCCAAACCAGAACCTGAACCACTCAACCCTTCCCAAACCAGAACCTGAACCACTCAACCCTTCCCAAACCAGAACCTGAACCGCTCAACCCTTCCCAAACCAGAACCTGAACCACCCAACCCTTCCCAAACCAGAATCCACCCCAAACCAGAATCCACCCAAACCAGAACCCACCCCAAACCAGAGTCCACCCAAATCTTCAGTTTTTTTTTCTTGGGGTTCAGATGGAAAAGCGTGACATGGACGGATGGAAGAGCAGGGAGGCGAGTGTCTGCAGGCCGTACGGCCCGTGGCGTGGGCGGGGCCAACGCCTCAGGTCCCAGGTGAAGCAGGCGCATACCTGGAACATCGTTTCCCCGAGCGGTGGATTCGGGAAAGGGGCAGGGGGGCGGGGGGGAGTTGCTGTGAGACGAAGCTCTTTCATTGGGACAAAGTTGCCTGTATTGCACATTCCACGGCTGCTGGTCATGAGAAGGGCCCATTAAATGTTCCCCTGCAGCGAAGGGACATGGGACTGAATCCCCTCATTGAATTCGGCAGGAAGTGAGGCGCTTGCGTAAACTGGCACAGTTACGCAGTCATGGGACTGAAGCACCAATCAGCACATTTTTAAGACAAGTCTGGACCATCAGTTTTGCACACATGCACATACACACACATGCACAGCACGCACACACATGTACATTCACACATGCACGCACGCACGCACGCACGCACACATGCACATACACACACATGCACAGCACGCTCACACATGTATATTCACACATGCACACATGCACGCACACACACGCGCGTGCACACAGAGACACATGCACGCACGCACACAGACGCACAGACACATGCAATGACACACGTGCACACACACCCCATTTTAAGCAGAAGCCCACTTCGACATTTTACTCGGCGCTGTAGCAGTTTACAGAAAGAGAAGCAGTCAAATCAGACCCCTAGC